>BMAU01018999.1:367500-730751 GCA_019973935.1 Trichonephila clavipes
GCCAGCTCCGGTGTCGTCCACGTCACTTGACCATGGTTCAAAATTATGTGATACATTGCCAAAAGTCCTTGTGTAGATGAACAGTGCGATGTTAATATTCACTCACTCACACATTCCAAAAAATACAGTACAGTAGTTTTAATTATTTTTATATTTAAAAACGCAATATCTGCCTATTCAATTAAAATTATAGCATTATAATTAACTACTAACCACAAACAAATTTTGAAAATTTGTCCAAATGATGCAGTGTGAAAGAGAAAGTTTATTTACTTTTAGTACCAGAACCGATAAAAGCATTTATTTTGAAAAAAGATCAATTTCTTACTTCCAAATGAGCATAATAAAATCATAAAAAAACATTAAAATAAAGAGAGATTTATAACAACGTCTCCCTTCAAAACTTAGTTTTATTCTGAAATAAAAAAAAATAGGCATTATTCTGATCACAGGAATTAATTAGAAGCGAGCCCCTTGCGTAGCCAAAACAAAAAGAGTTTTTCACAAACAAAAGATAGATATATGCTGTGTGGTGGGCTTTTTTGCAGCGCAAGCCAGATTTGCTTGCAGATGCCAGAATTTTTTCCTACTTACTTGACAAATATCATTATATTTTGGACACTTTTTACAAATTTTAAAAAATTATAGCCTGTGTTATTCTGATGTATAAGCTACATTACTGTAAAGTTTCATTAAAATCCATTCAGTTGTTTTTGCGTGAAAGACCCACAAACATTCTCACAAACTTTCACATTTATAATATATATATTAGATGTATGTATATATATATATATATATATATATATATATATATACACACACATAACATAGGAGTCTATTAAAATCTTTTTTTCAAGTGAAATAACTTTTATTTGGGAAAATGGTGGGTTAAGTTTTTTCTTCGCACAATACATGCATTTTAAGGAGTAATAAATAAGAAAAATATTTAATGTGGCGAAATATAGCTATAAAAACTTACATTTAGTGTAATTAAAGAAAACGATACTTAATTCCTTATACTGTTGCATGAAAATACATTTTATTTTTAAAAAGAAGACAAAAATAGAAAAAAATTTTTAACTAGTTGAGCTACATTTTTTGAACTTCAAAATACTTAGAGAATGATACATTTAAAATTTTTACACAACAAAACATCAAAATTTTCACCTGAAACATTACGTTGATGATATATGACAATGTCTTTTAAGGAATCTTCAAGATGGTGACGAACCATTTCAATGTTGTTTTGAGCATTTTTGTCCATTCTAAAAATAGCTCCACCTGCTTTTTGACTGCAGGTGAAAAACAAATCATGCAAAAATAAATCAAGTAAAATTAAAACGATTATGTAACAAAATGAATAAAGATAATATATTCCAACTATTTCTATTGAATTAGAAGATACAGATTGAAATACAGGTGGTTATCAAAATAATGGAAACATCATAGATTTATAAAAAAAATCCTTTATTAGTATGGTGTAAGACCATCTTTGGCATGTAATGCAGCTTAGATTGGCCTTGGAATCAATTCATTCAACTGCTGAATAGTGTTTAGAGGAATATAGTTACACTCTTCATGGAGATATTGTGAAAGTTCTTCAAAAGATGCAATTAGAAGATATCGAATCCGAATTGAAAGCTCTAAAATAAGCAATAATGGTTCAATTATACTGAGGTGAAATGACTGTGTGGGCCAAGGTACGTTTTTCATCCCTATGTTCAACAAAACGCAATTGGACAAGTCCCACTGCGTGGATAGCTTCATTATCATCCTGAGAAACTCCATCTCCAGGAGGAAACAAAATTTGCATCATAGGATGGATCTGGTCAGTTAAAATTTCTCTATACTTCTCCCCAGTGATCCTTCCTTTTCAACGTTATGATCAGTCCAGCAGAAAACCATGACTCAGCTGCCAGATTCCCTCCATGCTTGAAGTTGGAAGGAGACAATCATGATCATACATTTGTGCAGGTGTCCTCCAAACGTGCACCCCGTCATATTGAAAGGAAAACTGTGAAAGATAATTCATTAAGACTATATTACTTTCCACTTACCGATCAACCAGGTTTTGCAAGTGCAACATTATTGTAGGTGACATTTGGCATTAACATCTGTGACAAGAGGCTTGGGAATTATTGCTTTACCAAAAATGTTCTGCTTATGAAAGTGCATTCTATTTGTAATCAATGACACTGCCTAATCCAGAAGCTGATTGAGCTCTGCTATCACATTTGTTGCAGTTCACTTTTTACACTCCGCTTGAATACCCATCGTTCTCCTTCACTGAGTTTCTCTTTGCGACCACTATATTGTCTTGCTGCATTGTATGCATGCTGTCATGACTTTAGACACTGTACCTCTAGAAATGGCTATATCTGGAATGTTTTGGTCACGCTTCAGCAAGATGGGCTCCTACAATTTGGCCTTTTCAAAAATCTTAGACGTCTGACATTTTACACTTTTCACAAATATTCAAAACAAAGGAACTTCAATAAAGTTACCACATCCTACAAAAATATATACATTTAAATTTATAAAAAAATGGGTAACTATTATTACGTTTTAATGCTTATGAAGTGCATTAAAAAAATGTCACTTTTAATTCACAGATATTTCCATTATTTTGATAACCACCTGTAAATACAGTAAAATAATAAGCGTAACATTCATATCTATCATAATGAGCAATACCTAATTTATCTATAATACTAACACTAAGATTGACAAAAAAATGATCAAACAATCAATATCATTTATATGTGTTATTGAATCTTGAAATAAAATGAATACAATTACTTGACGGTCAGAAGTTTTAAAGTGGAATTTTAGAAACATTCAAAAAAATTTTTGCTTAGTAAGTTACTAAACATGAGAAGGGGTAGAAATATTGAGACAATTATTCTTTTTTTGAGCACCATAATGGTTTGTTTTATTTTTTTTAGCAGAGTGTGGGAAAAAATCACACACACACACACAATTCAAAGGGGTTAAAAAACTAATAAATAACATGAAACCAGAAAATGTATAGCAGATTCTGTGCAATTATTGAGTTTATATATAGTTAATGTGTAAAATAAAATAGTAGAATAGTCAATTCATAAGACTGTTCAATATTCCTCTGTACATACTGAAAAAAGCTATGATTAATTAAGAACATTAACTATAAAAACAATGCAAAAAGGATGTACTGTAAAATGATGCTATAGAACAGTTCAGTAAAACAACAAAATAGATAAATGAACAAGATAAAATTTTACAAAATTTATCATTCAATCCTTTATAACAATAATACTGATTAGATAATTCTGAGTACAATGTACTGAGTTATTTGTGTAATTGCAAACAATTTTAAAGAACATATTCTGGAACTGTAAAACCCCATTTCCTTCCATTTAACATCATTACTTTATAAAGAAAATTGCATTGAGCTCCAAATATTTCCATAATCAACATGTTTGACCTCATGTTAGATAACACTTATACTTATTTTATGAATAAGTAAAAGTTCTTCAAAGAAAAAAATATTCCATTTTTTTTAAAATCCTTAATACTTATGTATGGTTGATACATTTTACTTGTTAATTTTTTTTATTTTTTGTAATAGAGAAAGTCAAGTAACCTAAAACGTTTGATTTCACAAATGGTTTTTTTCCCAATGCAGATTACTCTAATGAATAAACAAAGAGTCCAATTTTTTTCTAAAAGCATTTTCTGTAGTTACATGAAGGTAAGGTGAAAAGTTCTCAGCCAGACAATGAGAATATGACATTCAGTAACAAAATGATTTTATTTCTCTACATAATCTCTTTTTACTTCAATTCAAAGTAAATTAACAGGATGCCTTTTACATTCTAAAACATGTTGGCCATGACCTTTCTGGTAGATGTAATCAACTTTGCTTTTCTTAAATTTTCTTGAACTTGTAATTGGATGCCCTTCTAATCCAGACTCCTTGAAGTTAAATAATTTTACTACTCAATAAAATTAAACTTAAAGAGAAAATACCCTACAGAAACTAAACACTAACATTCTTAAGCTGCATTAGACCCCAGACACCTGTACGAAATGAAAATTAGATTACTCGAGCTCCAGCGCAAAGCCCTTATGCTCAATACACTGGAAACAAAAACCATGCACGATAGTAAACAAATAGAGAAGCCCTGCTTTAGAAGGGGGAGGAGCTGAAGAAGAACCAAGCTTGGGAGACCCAAACAAAACAGATACACTTGAGCAAAAATGAATGGAGAAAAAAGTCAGGAGAAAAACTATTGCCAAAAGCAATCAATCATGAGCGAGTAGTGTGGTGACAGTTGACACACTGACCCAACTTCGACGCATTAGAAGCTGTTTGATGTGTTTCGCATGTTTAAATTAGTAATTTTGTTGGGTTATGGAGGTTTAAGTGGGAGGCACCACTTTATGATGGTATGTGCATAATTTAATTTAGAGTGTGGATATGTAAATAATGTTTATGCTTTAATAATTGAGTTTTTGGGATTTTCAATTGATCTAAATCACTCTTGGAAAGTTTAGTGATGTAGTTAGAAATTGGCTCCATGTGTAAGGTTGTTGTGTATTATATGATTTAAAACGTACCAAGACAAGTTACTTATGACTTGCAGTATTTTGTTTTGGATAGTCTGAATTTTGTTCATGTGGGTGGCACCTGTTGCACCCCATACAAGGGCAGCATATATATATTATCAGACTCCTGTAGATCAGAAGTATACTCTCTTAATTCATATGGCCCCCTGGTGATAAAAACGACTTGACCACCTGGCGACAAAATAGAACAATGATGCAATGGGTTTATGCAAATGAGCAACAACATAATTCATGGATTTATGTAAATTAGTAAGCTCCAAGACAGCAAGCATAAGAATATAAAAGATTAAGTTTTAATAAATGAATAATTAAATTTAACAGGGGATCTTTTAAAGAAAAACTGTTAGATTTATATTTTAAACAAAATTAAATTTATTTCCAACAGCTTTCTTTGACACTGATTCACTTGCTTCTACTCACTACTGTTTGGGACACCTGCGTTGCCATTTGACAGATGTTCCGCCCCAGACAAACTGCCTGATCATTTCTGGCATGCATTGGTGGACCCATGCCTCATCCATGGTAACAAATCACTGTACAAAATCAGTTGGATCCCTATTGAATCAATCCAAACATTGCTGCAAAAATTTATTGCACATTTACTTTAGATCGGCATGTAACAAATGCAGCACCTATCTTGCACAGAGCTTTTGAATCCTTGATTCTTTGAGCATGATGCTTTGCAACCTTTCTTCCAATATACCCGTAGCCTCAGCTATCTCACTCACTTTCACTCATCTACCATCCAAGATGATATCATGCACTTTATGATTTTCCTGTCTAATTGTACTTTTTGGCCACTCTTCACATCAGTCATTTTCAAGGGACATGCAACCATGTTTAAATTCAACAGCCCCTTTTTTAGTGGATGACATGGAAGGATAAAAGTCTCCGTAAACTTTTGTCATCTTTGGATGAATTTCCATAGGAATTATAATCCATCCAAAATGAAGAATTTTTATAATCGCATGATATATTCAAGTTTATGCATTTTAATAAAAAACATCTATTGCAAAAATTCATGTAAACAAACTACTTGAAAGTAGAAGATGAAACTTGTCATACGAACTATGACATGTGCACCCAGGCAGCAAAACATAAATTTGTGCTGATTAGACTCATTATCTCTGTGTCAGGACGAGAACTTTTCACCTTATTTTCACACTTAAAAGGAAAAAAATTATAACAATTCTAAACATACTAATGTAAACTGTGAGCTACACAAATAGATGCAAGTATGGATTTCAGTTACTACAAAAATTAATTCTTACATATCTGTCCAATAGATGCTATTGCCATAAATGGCAACAGAGACAGGTGTTTCTACAACAGATGATCCTGCCACGACTTCTCTTCCAGTACCATCCAAATGGATTCGCTCAATAGTGTGAGTACGAGCATCAGTCCAGTAGAGCATATCATCCTCAAAATCAATGGCCAAGTCTTGGACTAATTGTAATGAACTGTTAAGAAAATCACGGCGCTGGCTCCCATCTAATGCTGCCATCTCTATTTTGGGAGGAACTTCCCAGTCACACCAGAACATAACACTATATTTTTTCAAAAAAAAATTAAAAATATCATTGTCAATATAAAAAACAAATTAAAGCGATTTTTTCTCAGAAAAATAGAAACTACAAAAGAAATTCTGCAAGTGATTAATTTTTATTACTATTAAGAAAATAATAATGTACTAATTATTAGTATACAACTTTACATTTGAAATTTCCATGTCATACCATGAGAACAGATTTAAAATGATCGTATGAAAATAGATAATCATTAACCGTGTATTAAATTGAAATGCATCTAATTTAAAGCTAAACATAAATAGAAGTACAATAAAACAAAATAAGTCAAAGTTAACACATTCACTGCCAGTAGAATTAGTATGTCCATCCCAAGAAGCCGAATTGCATTAAAGCATATAACTTATCATAGTCGATCATCCTCCCAGAGCAGTTCCGGCATAAGAGGTAGGCACTATGCTGATGTGCCAGCGCTGTAGAACAGCCACAGTAATATAATAGCAAATTCTTAGTCATAGGATTTTAATTTGATTTTAACTTATGTCACACTATGCAACAACATGAGGGCTATTGGCAACAGACCTAGTACTTTTGAAACGCGATCAAGTGATGAGGATGATACCTGAGCTGGAACCCCTCTCTCCTAACTTTGACACCAAGCCAATGAGAGGAATATGAACTACAACAGATTTAACATGCATCAATTCCTTTAAATGATAGATCTTCACTGGCACTAGGTTCCAAACCCATGACTCAACAATAACTGCCATGAGTTTGTGATTATAACCACTTGGGTACCCTGCAGGCATCTTACTCTTAAGAACTAAAATTTATATAAGTTATACATAAAAAATAATTTACTCACCCAAGATATGGATGTACAATCAAATTTTTTGGTTTTGACATTTTACCAGATACTACAACATATCTATTGCTTCCATTTAGATGAGCTACTTCAATACAACCAAAAGAGCCATCAATCCAGTACATATTTCCTAAGAGTAACAGTAAACAATTTTTTAAAAAAAATTTAAAAACATACTAATATACTTTTAGCGTGCTTTTTAAATATGACTTGCTTATTCTTTGAAAATGCATGAAAACAATCCAAGAAATTGAAGTAAAAAGAGTTCCTTAAATACATAATTCTTGAACATTCCAAATTTCATCACTCCTTGGCCCTAGTATTAATCACATATGTTGAAAAGCTTAGAAGAGTAAAATATCTCATACTATACATGACTGGTATATTAATAAATAATTTAACATTCAATTCAGATTAACGGGACCATGATTTACCAATTAAGTAAAAAATGTGAAATGACTGTTTCCTTAACTTTTAAAGTACTAATTAAAACACAAATTTGTCAAACTGTTTGATATTATGACTTCTATGCAGTTTTGAACAATTTATAATAGACTTTAGAATTCAGTAAACCCAATTGTAAGTTATCAAGCGAGTGTCAATCATACATTATATAAACAGTTCACTACTCTGAGAGTAAAACTTATATTCATTAAATGTTTACTTTTAAATCCTACTGCATAAAATTTTACAATGAAAATGTGCTAAATCAATGTCAATCAGAACATGTTTGGAAAACACATAATGCATAGAAATAAATTTATAATAAGTAGAATTCACAAACAGAAATTTATGTACCTAGTTTAAATAGAGACTAATACATGCTAATATATTATCTAAAGAATATCTGCAAATAGATGATGAGAATATGAAAAATGAGTTCAGAATAAGGAATACCTGCAATCCAGTCAATACTGAAGCCCTCAATAGATTCTAAACCTTTTATAACCACCTGTCTATTTGTCATGTCTCGTTTCACTCGAGTTATGGTACCTATATCACTATCAGTCCAATAAATGTATTCTTCAGCTAGAAAAGAAAGGAATAAAATTATAAATAAAACAATACAGAAGTGATACTAAAATTATTAAAACTTTTGCTGAATTTAAAATTAATTATAACGTAAACAGCAAATTGCTAAAAAGTTAAAGTTCATTTAGTACCAAAAAGTACTATTCTCAGGAATTTTTTTTTTCAATGTGGGGCTGCATTTTAGCAACTTAAACTTAGCCTTTGCAGACATGGCAAGTCCCCAAAGGTAAGAGACATTTAATGGTGGCACCATCAAGTAGCGGCCTCATTACCAAATTTGGATTCTTGAATTAATTTTTTAATTCAAGCTCTCATTGAATGCTAAATTATTGCTGTAATTTAATTTTGCTGAGAGTTCCAGAGCCAAATTGATAGTCAAGGAATCTTTTACATGCCACATAATTATATGACAAGTGTGCCTACGATTTTCACATCCATAAAATCTATAGACTCCAGCCAGGGTCAAACCCACAACCCTGGGCTTATGAAGTAGGCACATTACCTCTAAGCTACCGAAGCCAACTTCTTAGGAAATAAATGCAGAATTCACACTTATTATTCACTTTAAATTAAGTGAAAGTTTTAAAATATTTAACCAAGTAAAATAGTTGCAATGTCTCAAGCTGAAGCTGATGAAACTTACTCTAGTAAATACTGAGACAAATAGATTTCAAGTTTAAGGTTTTTAAGTGTAAATTTTCATTAACAGTTTTTACTTTCGTTGCATTGTAAAAACACTGGACATTCTGAATATATTAAATTAAAACACAGAAATAACCCAATACTTTAGATAATCCAACAATATTAGGAAAAAAAAGTGTTCATAAATAAATTATAAGCTAAATAATTCAAAATAAAGTAATAAAGATATTGTAACAAATTCTGTGTAATAGATGTTTAAAATAGTGTAAATAATTTATATCTGGATGTGTGATATTTTTATATTACTCCATGTTGTATTCATTTTATGTTAAAATTGTAATATTTGCAAGTAACGTCGTTCCTTACATTATAATAGCGATTCAATGGAAACGTGGCAAAATCTTGGCGATAGAGCTAAGTTGGCATCATTTTTGGCGAGCATTTTGGAGAGTTTATGATCCTTTAGATTCTTCTGGAAATTACAGGAAAAATCTACTAATACCACAATCTACAGTGCAAGCAGAGTTTTCAAGAATTTGTGAGGCCTATAAAGAATTTGGGAGTCACTCTCCAAAACTAGGTTAGTCTTGTTTTGACCAGCAATTAGTTAGTATTGATTTGACCATGAAGAGTTGACCAGCAAATAATAATTACTTTGGCTGGGTTGAATAGGATGAGCGAGTGCTTGCGAATAATCTTCAAACATTCTTGTATTTTAGACACTGATAGTTAGTTGTGTCTGAGCACCATAGAAGGTGTGAAGGCCTTCTGAGATTTACTCAGCAAATTTGAGTGCTGTATCGTGTATTTCAAGGATTGTTTTACAATAAATTTCCATCACTCCTAAAGAACTGTCTTGCTCTCTGCGACCAATTTGCATAAAATCCTCAAACTCCGATCTACGTAACAATATGATAATAATAAAAGAAAGAACTTATGTTGATCATTTCCATTTATCTGAAAATTTAAAATTGAAAAATTTTGTAAACACTTCATTTTTAAGTAATAATTATTGATTAATCAACTTCCATTAGTAGCCATTTTAATTTCAAGAATATTTAACAATATAAATAAAACAGCCTTTTATAATTATTTAACTATGTTATATATAACTAAGTGGAAAAGTTACAGTCATACCATCGTAAAAATCAAGTGAAGATGCCATAGAAATGCGGGAGATAGGTGCAAGAACTGGAACATCTGCCATATTACTCTCTAAAGCTAGACCATGTACTCCCCAATTTGAAGAATACAAAACAAAACTATTAGTTCCTAAAAATAAATTTTAAATTGTTAATTATAATTTATCAGTATCAATTACATAAACAATAAATTATTAATTAAAAAATAAAAAGTTTTAAAAAATTTATCACAGAAAGTAGAATACAAACACAAACAGAAAGAAATAATAGAGATTTCACTTTAAAAGTATTTGAATTAATATGTACATTTTTTCAGAATTCCTTTAAGTCCTCCCCTCTCCCCATATAGAAATAATGCTTGATGATGTTTTCCTTTCTGATTAATAATATGTTGTTGAATTAAAAGAAAACTTTGATTGATTTGAAAAAAAATTGAAAATTGATTTAGTCACAAATATATTTTAAAGTAATTCATTTTTCTTTGTGGGATTTAATGTTCCTATATAAATAAAAAAAATCTACTAAAATTATAATGCACTAAATATTTTGGATCTAACTAGAAATATACATCATTGATAAATATGTATGAAACAAACAAACTTACCAATACAGTTGGTATCATTTTGGGGGTTTTTGTGAAATCCAAGAGTGCACTTGCAAACCCGTTCTGAGGAGGAGATTGGCAGGCACAAGTGGGAACAATTTCCATTATTGAAGGAGCAAATATTGGTTCCTATAGATTTTTAAAGCATTATAAAACCTTCTGAATATGAAATTAAGAAAAACAATTTTAAACAACCCATTAATCTGAAATAAGACACATTGTTTAAATGGTACTTTATATCTAGCTTTATAATAGAAATTGACAAAAAAAAAATGTACACAGTTCTACGATACTTTTAACTAACTACACCATTAAAAATTCATCAGCATTAAAAATTCTAAAGAAGAGTTGACTGACTACTTAAAAACCATGATATTTAAATACAATATGAGGGTTATTGAATCTTAAAATTGCAAACCATAATCAAGTGACAGTGATCCCATTTAAATTGGTAGCCAATTCTTCAAACTTCTACAGTATGTCAACATGAACTTTGTACCCAGGCAAATTTAACATGCATTAGCTCCACTATACAGCACATCTGTTGTAGACTTGTTGGAGTCATGAGTATTCTTATCGAAGTTAAGCAATAACATATATTATACTGTCCTACCTTTAACTAAAAAAAATTACTTTTAAAATTTTCTCTTTACATGGTATAAGGGAAAAAATTTACATAAATATATTTATGTATCATAATAATCAAGACTGATCATGAGTTAGCACATATGGTGCAAAAAAAAAAAAAAAAAAAAAAAAAATATTCTGTGTAATTTTGGTCTATGAAAAACTAGTTTTAAGTTTAGTTTGTATGTAGATTTTATTATATAAAAGAAAATTAAATAAAGAAGGGAAATTTCTTTAAAAGGATTGTGGTTTATATGTAATGTGAAAAGGGATCTATAGGACTAAAAATGTTAAAGAACCTTTCTCCAGGGATACACACACATACCACATCTCCCCCCTTCAGGCAATAATTTTCTTAAACACTAACACACAAAATTACTTTTTGATTTCACATCAAACAATGATTCTTTAAAATTAAGCTTTTTTAATTTATTCAACTCTGATACAAGTTTGTTATATTATAAATCTTATTTTTAACAGTGGTACTATTTTCTGATAAAGACATTGATCGCGACTGGTTATAAGAAATAAAACTTTGATAGTTTCTTATCATTATAAACTCAACATTTATAAATTTCTACAACAAAAATGCGATTCCAAACTCACTATTTTGCAATTGCTCATCATATACTTTGAGTCCAAAGACTACTTCAGTTGTCTCTCTCAAGATGGTATGGTTTTGTCCAGTCATTTTGTCTACTGAATGCACAACACTGTCTCCAGATGTTGCATAAATGAGAGCATCATAATAAATAGTCAAAGCAGAAGGTTTTTGGAGATACTCTTCCTTGATGAGAACATTCTCAACTTCCTTAGTTTCTAAATTCATTCTTCTAATTACATTGACCCCAGTATCAACAAAATAGAGGTAATCAGTTGGAGACCCAAAATCGATAGTTAGACCTACAATTAAATAGTTCATAAAACACACAAATTAAGGAACTTCTAATGTATACACAATTATATATAATCAAAAATAAGCATATATTAAAGATACATTAAAGAATTGGACAAGTACTGAGTATGTAATGCAATGTTATGTAAAAATGGCAATGCAGATAACAAACATGGCTAAGATCAAAATACTTTTATTTTCATATTAACATTATTTCCTGTTCCATTTCTTTTTAAAAGAACTGTTCTTTAACCAGGACTTTTTAAGCTTAAACACTGAAATTGCAAAGATAAACAGAAGAATATAATTTACAAAACATGTGCAATGCATATAAATGTGCATATTATAAAAAACGTACATATATATATTTAATAATATTCTTTGATTTAAGTATTTTGGTAGTTCCATTCACTATTAAGGAAACAAATCCTTTCAAAGAATTTATACTCATAATTTAATACTTCAAAACATTTTTATGCTTAGTGCAAAATCAGTGCTTATTATTTTAATGCATATAAAAAAAATCAAGTTGTCAGTTAAATTTCAACGTGCCTTTCGGAAAAAAACTAGCTGAATTGAAAATGTTACCAAAATTAATGAAAAAAATCATTTAAAAATAATAATTTGCTTATAATTTAAAATTAATATAAAAAGAAGAATATGTTAGTGAATACTCAAAAAAGTGTATTTTTACTCTCTATAAAAATAAATTTAAAAAAAGGGAGAACAAAAAGAACAGGCTGTTCACTGCCTTTCAATTCCAAATTTGTATCCCATTAAAGAATAAGTCACACTTAAAATTAATGAATGTGAAACCAAGATATTAATTTTAATAACAAATAGTTCATAACTAGAAGTACTTTAAAATATTAAAATCAGAAAAATATTAAATATTAGAAAAAATTCGAAATAATTTCTTGTAAATTCTTCTAAAAAGCTCATAAAAATCAATTTCAGTATCAGAATGGAAACTTTGAAAGCAGAGAAAATGAAAACCAAAAAAGTATTGTAATTCATGGAATATATATCTTATTGTCATCTGGGGTTTCTTTTCTTCAGCAAAAAATTATTCATAACCATTAAAGTTTTTTATATATAAAATTTAATTATTCAACATTAAATTAATCATCTCAGAGGGAAATTAAAATGTTAAGCCTAATACAATTTTTTTAAAAATTTAATTATACAAGGATATTATAATCTTAAATTTCATAAGACTAGAGATGAGTCAATATTGAAAAACTTACTCATGGCCAAATTCGCTTTGTTTTCAAAAGAACCAGACAGTAAGACCTCCCGCTTGCTACCATCCATTCTTGACATTTCAATAACGGAGTCAAAAACTATGCGCTTATGATCAGACCAAAACAACAGCCTATATAATTTTAAAAATTACAGACATATGCAAAATAAAAAAATTTTAAACTAAAGATTACTCAAATAAATTTCAGTTAAATGTTATTTAAACAACTGTCCCTCCCTTTTTGGTTAATATAAAAGGAAACACATTTATCAAATTTGAAAAAACTTTCAACTCTTAAAAGCATACAAAATGAAACAGTTAAGTTCATAATTTTGGATTGATAAAAAATTAAATGGAATTCATAATAAGAAGATTAGATTAATAGCTAAAATAGTTCGGAAATATTTCTCAGCCACTGATTTAATGCACAATGAATTTAAACATATAAAAACACTAAGTACAACTAAACTATATTTATTTCATAATACAAGTTAAGTTTAACTTAATCTGATCACAATGAAATTTTAATTAATTTTCAAAAAACTTAGTGCAAATATACATATTTATGTCAGATACGTTATAAAAAAATGCCAAGATTTTAAAATTTAACATCTTTGAGTTTTTTTTTTAGGGAGGAGGGGAACATTTAACATTTTTGCTTAAAAATTCATATCTCTTGCTTATTCTGTGATGACAGCGATGACTTAAGAAATTTACCCTTTAAAAGGATCCACTGCCAATGAACGAGGATTGTACAAATCTTCTGTAATAATATTAACTATAAATTCACCATCTAAGTTGCTTGCTATAATGCGACCAGAATTCTCTGCAGATGAAGAAGTCACAAAAAGATTCCCTGAAGCCCAATCTACTGCAAAGCCATCAGGACTTTCAAGGACTAAAAATAGGAAAATTATATTTAAAAAAATGTAACATTAATATTTTAAAGAATCCTTTCTCAATTTATTTATAAAAAAAGTTTTAACAAATTCATCATTTAATGTATTATCTTATGTATAATTTCCTATACTTAAAATAAAGCAAACAAATGATATATTAATCATGTACAATAGTTCAAAATATTAATAGTATATGTCACATTTTTTTACATAAAAAACTTAACACTTTATTTAAATTTGGGGTTTTTTTTCACAAAAACTCTAAATATAGTTAACAAATTAAAACTTAATTTAAATGTAGATAATTGTAATCATTTTTGCATTCAAATATGATACATTCCCATTATTATTAAATTCCAATCATAAAATTACTTAATCATTAAAAGTATTCAATCAAACAATTAAAAAATCTGGATATTTACTCATCTGTTTATGAAGTGTTTATATTTTAAATTAGCATAATTTTAAAGTATTTTGTTAATTAAAATTACAGATAAGTCTACTACTGTAGCACTAAAATGTGTTTGAATGGTTGGAAAAATAAACATCAAATATCTACTTTAGCTGAATTAATCAATCTATCAATTAATGTCACTCAAAGCAGAACGAAAATTACTCTTGATAGACCATGCAATTTTGAATGGTAGTCAAGTGACAATGTTATGGGACTGAGAAGTTATGAGAAATTGAGATAGGCACAGTAGGCATTGGCCCTCATGGGCTGTTGCACCACTGAGTTCAGTTTTAATTTAGTCAAGTAACAAGGATGAAATCTGAGCAGCCATTCCACTTTCCAAGCTTATATACCACACCAAAGATGCTTTAGGATTGAGGAGAATCAGATAAAAGAATAGCTCTTCCAGGTATAGATAGATCATAGGGTGTATGGATCTTACCATCATTATTATTATTATTAGATGGAGGGATCTTGGTTTTAATATCATTTTCAAGTATGTAGGCTGTTCAATAAGTAATAAGACTAATTTTACTGCCGCAAAACCTCTCATCGGAATGTTAATTTCTGTGACATAAGAAAAGTTTGCTGTCTATATTAACAAAAGCTACCGATAGATGGTGTGTACATGCTTGTATTCTTGAATATCACGTGATCGAACTGAAGCAAGTTTGTGGGCACCTATGAGACACTCCCAGTTGTCGAAATGGAAGCAAAAATCTGTAAAGATCAGCATCGGAGACCTTTGATGGAGACAATATGATTAAAGACTGGAACATAAAGGCAACAATATCTTAAAACATTTTATCACAGCAGACGAAGCTTGGTTGTATTACTAAGATCCAACCATAAAACAAAGCAGTGAATGGAAACATCCATCTTCACCAACTCTCAAGAAAGCAAAAACTGTGAAATCAGCTGGTAAAGTTATAACCATAATTTTTTTATTATGAAGGAATTGTGTATCAACATGCTGTTGAACCCGGTACTATCGTAAATGACTCCTACTATACGAATGTCCTGCGAACAATGGTACAGCACGTTAAAAGGAAATGTCCATTGCTTCGAAATGACTTCCTATTGCACTGTGACAATGCCCAACCACATATTGCTCATTGCGTACTGGATGTTTCGCAGCAGAATAACCACACCCTCCATACAGACCTGATCTCCCTCCATGTGATTTCTAGCTGTTTCCTCAACTTAAGAAACCATTACGAGGCAAACGTTTTGCAAGCAACAAAGCATGTGTAAAGGCTGCAGAGACTGTTTTGAAACAGCTCTCACAAAACGGACTTTTACATGTTTTTAAGAAGTGGATAGAACTTTGGGATAAATGCATTACGTGCCACGGAAGTTATTTTGAAGAAAACCACGTAAATGATGACAACTAAAGGTATTCTGTTTTTTTTTTATAATTTTAGTCTTATTATTTATTTTGAACAGCCCTCGTACTTTAATCATAAGAAATGGATTGAAATCTTCCCCCAAAAAATAGAGTTACTGAAAAGTTTATTTCCTGTAGCTGAGAATATTTTAATAGCTATCTTTGTATTGGCAACCTGGAGGTACGTTTCAGTAATTAAAAAACCTTAATGTGGAATATCAATTGACACCCAAATAGGCACTTTACTTTCAAAAAGCTTCAACTAAATATTTATTATTTGAGAAATAAGACTTATTAATGTACAATATATTTCTTTAAAAAATTAAATGTTTTCTGCAATTTATAATTTTCTGAATATTCAAGAATTTTGATACTTTAAAGAATTCTTCATATTATAAATAAAAAATAAATCAATAAATTTTGAATTCCCTTCTATTTTATTTTATGTAAATTGCTTTAAATTTACAGATGTGGAAAAACTACCAATAGCTTAAAAACTGAACTCACCTGTATCAATCAATGTTTCAACAGTAGATGCTGATAAATTTGCTCTTTTCACTTCACTTAAATCAGAATCAGACCAAAAGATTTGATGACGGGAGGCTACAAAATCAATTTGATGAACCTTCATCACCTAGAAAATAATTTTTCAAATGTACACGAAAATTTATTTTTCATGAACTTTGGAGGGTGTTTTTTATTAGTTAGGGTTCTATCATAAAAAATACTGCAATGGGAGAAATGAATTAAGGCTATAAACAGATATATCCAGTTTTGAAAGAGCATAATTTCATATTAAAAGCTAAAATTATGTTGATACTTACCCACTTAAAAGAAATTTATTTTTTTTAATTGTAAATCAAAATATTTTCATATGATCTAAGTGAGAAGTAATTATTTTTATTTGTCTTTAAAGAACTATAGCTGTAATCATAAACATTTCATAAATTTTAAACACACACACACACAATACTTGCTTTAATTATTCACATACATAGTACTAACTAATTAATACAATTTAATCCAATTTTTAAGATATCTTTGATGATTAAAAGCACATAGGTATCAAACTGCAGAAACATAATGCAAAGTAAAATACAAAGTAATCCAATAATTCTAAAAATAATTTTGGAGAAAAAAAGCTAAAGCTAATAAAAGAATTTTAAATAATTGATTAATTGATACAATTTGAAATTTATACAAAAACAATATTCTTAATAGTCCATCTAAATTCATTGTTAATATTCAAGACATTAAGAACTTTTATATTCTTCATTAGTTGAATGTAAACAAAGTGCTCAATTTGTCAATCAATTCTAGATATGTTACAACATTCATTACAACAACAACATTACATAAGATACAACAAGATTAAATGGAGTAATCTAAGAAATCTTACTGACAAGAATAAGAATGTAAAAAGATGACTAACCTTTGGTAAGCTAATTGGAGGAATCATGTTGTAATACGGCATGGTCAATTCAACTCCTCTAATTTCATTTTGTCTTGTAAAAAGCAATACCTTCTCATTTTCTATAAGAAATCAGAAATAATTAATTTATGGAGCAGTTAAATAAAATTTCTACAACACTGTAATCACTAAGGTAGTAATGAAACTAGAAGCAGAATAAAGGGCAATTACAAGGTATTCAGAGAGCATGCATGACAAAGAATAACTTACTGTAGCAGGTTTTTTTGTTAGCAGCCAAACTCATGAGGTGAGGACAGTCACATGTACAAGTGTTGTTGAAGTTAAGAAGGCAAAGATGAGAACACCCCCCATTATTTTCTTTACAAGGATTGGTCATATTTCCTAGAAAAATGAAAGAGCCATTAGAAGCAGGATATGAAATAGATCTACTGGAATCATACAATTAAAATATACATTTGGAATAACACAAACCTAAACTAACATTGTCTATAGTATACTGACATTACCTTATAAATAAAACATTTATAAAAAAATATATATATTTAAAAAATTAATTTAAAACACTTTAGAATAAATCACCCACAAAAACAAGCACAAAATGCAAAACAAACATTATGTTAATGGCAAAAGATTCTACCTCTAGGTTGTCTGCTAGGATGATAAACAATGATATCAAAGGGCTGAGTGATGGCTCGTTGTACAACTTGTACATTTGTCCCATTCCATTTATTTGCCTAAGATAAATCAGCACAAACAATAAAACACAAATAAAATTAGTCTAAAATTCAAATATTTCCGCCAAATAAACTAAGTCACAAAAAAATAAATAAAAAACAAGATAAAATAGAAACTTCAAAACATAAAAAAACAATACAAACACATTTATAGCTTTAAATGCATCAAATTCTTTCAGAAGAAAACATTTGAAAATTAAAACATTAATCTGGTAGATGCTTAAATTTAAATACTATGTACATGTATCAATTTAAATATTCTAATTGAAATATTTAATTGTTCTGCTACAATTACTTTAAACTTTAAGTTATATTTTATATGATTAATGTAATAGCAGACTTTTAAAATATTCCTACTTTGCTTTAATTATAATTAAGGCAAAGTAGTAAATATTTATTTATTGTATTTATTAATTATGTATTCTAAAAATCAAGATTACCCTCAAAACTGAATTTGTCCTCCAATCAGTCCAATACACATAATTGCCAAAGAGTGCAATGCTGAAAGGATGAGAAAGACTCTCATGGTTCTGTAGAATTTGTCTGTGATCTTTTCCTGCATATGTGATAGTGTGGATAGAATCTGACCTAGATAAATTAAAGTACCAAAATTTCATAAGATTTCAAAATAAATATGCTTTATATTACGAATGTTAATTATTATTAACTAAAATTAGAGCAAAACTTGCTTTTAATTACATTAAAATTATGTAGCACATTCTTTAATGAAAAACATTTATTAACTTGAAAACTTAACTTTTAAAATTAGCATACTAGGCATCCCACAATGAAAATGTAAAAAAAAACCCATAGTGAATGATTTTCTAACAATTTTAGAAAATGACAAAAATTAGTAAGTAGGATATATGACACAGTTTTAAAACAGTTTATAATAAAATAATTTAAAATTAATTTTTCCCCCTACCATAAAATCCGGCGTGTATATATATATATATATAACACACGCACCTATACTTTCAAACTGATTTTTTTAATTTTTAGGTATGTTCCCAGTATAACGTGCACCCCTTTTTTACAAAGAAATCTGAAATATTTGAAAACATTGCTTTTATGTTTTAGTCATTTATTCACTGAATGATCCCAGACTTTTGAAAAAATAGTACACTACTAGAACTGCAATTTATAGTAACTGGTGTTGATGGATAAAGGAAGGCAGATGAGCTTGGATATGTTATTACTCTTTCAACGAGAACTTCCTTGGGAGTCGTGTATTTAGTTCTATTTGTCAGAGAAATAATTCATGTCTATATTTTTAAGTTCACATTAGTAGTCTTTTATCCTGTTGTATCTGGCAATGAAAAAAAAATCATATGATGGATTTAATGAGTTGCCTTAGAAATGTAGAACCACAGTTAGGGAAATAAAAATATAGTAACGAACAGAGTGAGCAGAATAAAGATGCTCAATATTTTCACCTTCTGAAATGGATGCAAATTTATTTAATTTTTAATATATTTTAGTCATTGCACAATAATTAAAACAATAAAGTCTTTTAGTTCATAAGGCAAGTCGGTTTCTTTTAAATAAACAGTGTTTCGATACATGTAGAAGTAAATTTGTTTTTATGCTCATTTTAAAGCTGTCGTTTTTATACCCGGCGTATAACGCACTCCCTTAAGTTTCAATCTTATTTTTTGTGTTCAAAGTGCACGTTATATGCCGGACTTTAGGGTATGTCAACTAAGCAATAGATAATAAGTGTGACGATAATATGCTACTGACTTACTGAAAATAATTTGTTTTACAATGAAATGAAAACTTTAACTGGATTGAATGAAAATTGTATTATACTTGTACTATACAAAGATGAAATTATAAAATGATTAAACAGAAGGGTGCATGGTAAAGGTAATAAATTATACAGGATTGGAGCTTGGGAACTTCCTGTTTTGAACATGTAATAAAGCAAACTACATGTTTCATATTTGACTTTGTTATTTTATGCTATCACACAACATTGGAACTTTGAATTTACATAGTTCTAAACACATTGTTTGTTAAATGTCGCCCCCATTATCAATACACTGAAGCAGTGGATATCGAAAACTTTAGATTCCCCTTTTCATGCACATCCACTGGGAAATTGTCAATTTTGGCTTTGATGTTATTTCATAGTTCTTTCAGGGTCTTGGAGCCGATCTTAGTAAACCAGGGACTTGAGATAAATCCACAAGAAGTAATCGTGAGGGGATAAATCATATGAGAGCCCAGGACAGTTTACGTCCCCTTGCAAGGAGATCAGTCACTCAAGGAAGGGTGCTCTTGAAGCCCACATGGAAACCCTGAAGGCGTGGACTAAGGCCCGATCTCGTTATAACCACACGTTTTCATAATCCCTTTCTTGGAGAGCAGGTAAGAAGAATTGTTGGTGGATCATTGTCACATAAAACCGGTCTTAATTGACACAAACTCGTTTCACATTTTCATGTATTCCAGCAGTTTTTTGAAGGTTCTTTCCTTTCTTTGGAGACATTTCCCATTGCTCAGAAGCTATCCATCCTTATTAAAACACATTGCCAATCAGAAGCATGACCTCAGGGAGAAATATCAAAGTGAGGACAAAAGGTACATTGCACTGCAATCGTCAACCAACCACTACAGATATATGCCTCCATGGCAAAAGCATGCTGCTGCCTCGAGCCACAACTTGTTTGAGACCAAGACGAGCATGAAAACAAATATCCCACTCCAGCTCTTCTACCGAACCCCTCCCCACTCACTGCAACATGTTCAAAACAGGAAGTTCCAGCACCCCTCCAACCCTGTACTTGGATTTCAAAGTACAGTAACAAACCTGGCATCAATCCAATAAATACGCTGAGCAACATAATCCAGAGTCAATCCATTGGGCCATCCTCCATCAGTTACATCATCCACTCGACAAATAACAGAACGTCCTTCTCCACTCATGGATGCTCTTTCGATACGAGGATGAGACTGGTCCCAGTCGGTCCAGAAAAGCATCCTGAAAGGAGGGTAAAATTATGTTTCAAAGATAAATAATATGAATCAAATAAATAGTTAAAAATACATGAATTATTTTGCTATAACTTATTTCAAGCCTGTGCATAAACTATAAAAGGATATTTATTTCTCAAGAAACAATTTTATTCAAAAGCATAATGAAATATGAAATTTATTTCTGTATTTCTGAAATGATTTACATGTATTTCAATGAAAAAGATATTAAATTCTAAATATAGATTCAAAGAGATAAATTTTTTGTGTGATAACTCATTCCTAACTTGTCTTTTTAAACATATTTAAAATAAAATTTTAATGATTGAGAAAAATAAATCAAATTAAATAATGTATAATTTAAAAACAAGTCATAAAAATTAATATAAACAGAATGCACAAAAACATTTTATATTGATCCATAATGACAATTAGAAGGAAAAAGATAAGTTTTATATTTCAATATCTGTTTCATATTATTATCCTGATCCTTTCTTGGAAAGCCTAGTAGAAGTGTAGAATTAAAAAAAAAATCTACATTAGCTTTCTTCAAATTCAAATTAGTTACCAAAAAACAAATTCAGAAAATTTATCTTTTTTTTTAAGTTTGTTTTATGTCTATATAGTTCACATGACAAAATTAAATTACATTAATTTACTCTACTGAACACAACATTTTATTTTACTTAACATTGAATCAGTAACAATGTCAATCTTTTGGCAGAAACAAAAACAAGTTAGCATTGCTCTCTCTCTCTCTTTTACCAGATTCATTTCTCAAAGCACAGATATATTGCATTTATTCTTTTTACTTCATTAGAGAACTAAGAGTGATCACATTTCAGTTGATTAATTGTTTATTACCATTTCCCTTGAAGCAACACACTATAAGTAAGGGGCCTAGTCATCCGTATTCACGGTCAATAGACAAGAATGATACAAGCTGGCACTTTATTCTCTGAATTACCATGCCAATGTGAGGACTTGGAGCCTTAACAGATTTTGCATCAAGAGGTCTACAAGGTGAAGTAAAAGGGTCACAATATCTACAAGGTGAGCTTTTAGTAACACAAGGATTCAAGCAAACAGCTCGACAATAGCAACATTGGTCAGAAGTTTGTGACAATGACAACTCATCTACCACTTCCATGTGCTCATCTTCAATTCACTGTGTGAACAATTGTTTATTGACATAAGATTTTGAAAGTACATGAGGGCAAATGAGCACTCGGAAGTATGCTATTCAGTGTAAACAAGTACAAGCATAGCCCATTCGTAACCACCAACTAGTTAAAGTCTTGAGTACCGAAACTAACAACAAAAATATGTTACCCAAATCGTGGATCCAAAGCAATGGCTCTAGGATTTTCCATGTTGCTTGCTATCAATGTCCTCCTGTGCTGACCACTGAGCTTGGCCACTTCAATTTGATCCAAATTGCTCTCTACCCAGTACAAATTTTCACCAATCCAGTCAACTGCCAGACCCTCTGCAGTTGCCAATCCTGTCTGTACCACTACTTCAATATTTGTCAGAGCTATAACATACAACATTAGTTTTATTAAAATCTGTTACATTAAAAAAAAATTTTAAGTTCTATTTTTGAATGACACAAGCTTCTGTTATGAGTAACATCTAAGAAATCGCTACAAAATATAGCATATTGTAAAACAAAAATTATTTCAATGCTTATTTATCAATGATTTTTAAGTTGTATACATAATTTCCAGAAAAATCATCTTAACAATAATATAATACAAAAATATATTTGAACACTCCAACATCATGAAACAAAGTTAGCTATGATTAGATTTGAAAGATTTCTAGGCAAAAATATATCACTTTTTTTATTTCTAGAACAAAAATCCCTGGACCTTCTTTTGAAATTTTAAATGACTTTCCACTATTTTAAAATGTTATGCATAACATAATGAAGAAAGAAATTTTTAAAAAATATGACATATCCAAGGAAAGAAAACAACAAAAAACAAATCAGTTTCTACATTATATTTAAGTTTACTAAAAGCAATACTCAGCTTTAATGCATCATCTATTTTTGACATATGTGTTATTATTGCTAATCCTCTAGAGTCTGATGAAATCAGACAAGATACATTAAATCATTGACTTTCAAAAAGTCGAGCACAAGAAGGGGATCTGAGTAGATATCTTTCCTTGCAAGATCAGTGTAAAGCATTATGTTCTCGGGAGAAACTTGGGAGACCTTGACACCTTGCACTGATGAAGGTCTTTTTGTTCGCTGAGAATGAAAGGGCACTTGATGTGATCACTAGCAAGACAAGAGCGTGTAGTCTGGGGACATCTGCCACACTTGAAGACTAGGGCCAGACTGGGTCTGTTACCCGCATAACAATGATGAGTGGGAAGCACTCTCCACTCCACCAAATTTTGAGATTTTTTCAACGAGGGCAGACGTGTAGGGAGTCAGAAGATTTCAGCCCTCCTTCAGTAGTTTGTTCACCATTTTAACATGAGATGGGATCCACTGAAAATGGATATCATGATGCAGCAATATATGTTTCAGTTTGTGCAGGATAGACACACTGGTTTTGTCACCAACAAAAAAAACCATTTGTAAAATTTGTGACAAATCTATACGGAACTTTATCACTAACCTTCTGAGTCGTTTTTTTTAGGAAAATTTAATTCCCTACCTATTTCCAATCAGCTCCAAAAAGAGGACAGGATTCCTTGTTATATGCAGATTAGATGAAGTATTTAAGTCAAACGGAATCGTAAAGTTAGAGCAGTAGGAGAGAGAGATTGAAGCAGAAAGTGATAATAGTGAAGTTAAATTTATAATTAAAGATTTCTTGTCGGATAATTTAATCTCAAGAAGATTTGAGATTCAGTGTGGTAAATATTAATTTATATTTGAAGTCTCACCAAAGATTTATATTAGGAGCGAGATTAAAGTTAAATGTTCAATAAGAACATTATAGAATATAATTCTGGGATCTCTTATTGTGGTAATCTCTGCGTGATTGATATTCTAACTGTTAATTAATTGGATCATTAAATATTTAAGTTAATTTAAAGGAAATACCCTTGTTTAAACCTCATATAGCTATTTCTTTATACACTGCTGGACAATTGCTAAGGACGGATCACAAATTGCTATGTAGCATAACATTAAGCGAGACATGAGGCCTAGTAGGATAAAATATAGTTGCCACACTGTTCAGACATTAGAATAAAGAATATTTATTGTTCTGGAAAGTACAAAAGCTGTGAAACATCTGAAAGAAAAAAAAATGTTCATTTGATCTGCGTACGGAGAAATGGAACAATGCATCTAAAAGTCAGCAGGCACCTTAAAGAAAGGTATCAGTACGGGATATGTCCACCGTGGAGTGCGATACAACATTCCACACGTCGTACCATACTTTGCACAACATTATCCAGCAGCTGTTGAGGCAATTTATCCCATTCCTCTGTGAATGCACGGGTGAGGGTGTTCTTGTTTGTCGGAGGATAGTTTCGAACAGCAACTTGCCTCCCCAAAGCACCCCACACATTTTCAATTGGGTTTAGATCTGGAGAACGCTTTGGTCATACGAGACGTTGAATACCCTCGCTGTCTAGACAATCCTGAACAGCGAGTGTTCGATGACATGTTGCGTTGTCATCCATAAAAACAAATTTATCACCGACAGCACCACGGAAAAGACGAACATGAGGAAGTAGAACTTCATCAATGTATCGTTGGCCCGTCATAGTCCCATTCGCAACCACATGTAGGCGCGTGGGGCCATTGATCATGATGCCGGCCCACACCATGATACTGCATGTCGGATATCGGTCCTTTTCCTGGATATTTTCTGAACGATAAGCAGTACCACTCTCGCGCCAGATCAGTTGGCGTCTACAATCCGATGACAGACTGAACCTACTCTCATCTGAGAATAGTATGCATGCCCAGTCCTGTTCAGTCCAATTGTGATGCTCACGACATCATTGCAAACGGGCAGTACGGTGCTGTCTGGTCAATGGGACACACACAACAGGTCTGCGTGCGTATAGTCCTCCCCTCAAACGTCTGGCAACAGTTTTTTGGGAGATCTGCTTTCCTGAGGAAGCAAGAAACTGATTTGCCACCTGCTGAGCTGTGGTGCGCCTGTTCCTTTTTGCTGATAGGACGATATATCTGTCTTCTGCAGGCTTCGTACTGCTAACACGACCTCCCCCGTGCCGTCTACTACACATTCCAGTAGTTTTAAATGACTTCCACAGACGTGAAGCAACGCTGTGAGCGATGTCGAACTCCCTGGCAACATCTGTTATTTTTCGCCCTTCTTCGATCTTTCCAATAATTCGGCCACGCATAAAATCATCTATGTGATGTCGGGAAGACATGTCCAAAATTTTAAGTTCGTCTATTAAATCGTCCCTGTAAAACTTTGACTTGAAACAACAACTGTCCACATGCGTCAAAACCTTTAAAGCTCTTATGAACGCTATCACGTGATGAACAGACGTGGGAAAAAATTTGCATACTCATACTTCTTCTTACTAATATCCCGCACTTATTCTAATTTTCCACATTTTGCTTCCTTTTATTTTGTGGTTGCTATGGATGATAGTGTTATCCGTCCTTAGCAATTGTCCAGCAGTGTATATTTGTTATTAAAAGTCTTTGATTCTATTTGGGAAAGATTACCAAATAAAGAAAGTTATTTATAAAAATGGCTACTGGTTCTTATCTGACTCCTACTTATTCTCGTTCTCAAAGTGTGGTCCAAGGGGACCTTCACAATGGCGCCCAACGAATAAATCCCGAGAATAGAGTCGGATCCAGTTTTAGAATCATTCTGGAACAATATTTTTCGGGGATTGAGAACATAGATGATTTTTTGGAGAATATTGATCATAATCTCGCGTATTATGAGATATCTGCACAACTAGCGTGTGCTTACTTGAAAGGTCATCTCAAAGGACGGGCACTCGACTGGTTCGAAGTTCTTGGTTATAGGGTCATTGAAGATAAGACAACAGACTACGCGCACTTAAAACAGGCATTGTCGGAACAATTCCCCGTGGTCAGAAACAGGTCAGAAGTAGAAACGCGATTTTATTCCTCATCGCAAAGGCGTGATCAGCAGCCTTCGGACTTTATTTATGAATTATTGAAAATTCATAAGGTCCTTAAGCTAGAAATGTCGGAGGAAAAATTAATTGATCACGTCGTTAGTCGATTAGAACCTCAAATTTTAGATTATGTCGAAGTTTGACATACACGAAATACTGCCAATCTCTTACAAATCGTTGATAAATACGAAGAACGTTTTATTCATAGACAGATCAGAGGTTCGAGTGAGGGATTTAGAAGTTCAAACCCTAATGAAAACAATCGTTTTAATACCCGGCATAGACAAGAAAATTGGAGGGAAAACGGAAATAATGCGAGATACGCCAATAATAACCGACCACAAGGAGAATTTAATCGATTCGAAAACCAAGGTTTCGCAAATAATCGGAGATTCGAGAGTCGACGCCAAGGTGGACAATCGGATCAGCGATTCCACAATCAGGGCGGTCGACAAAGTGGGTCGAGAAATAGTTCATTTTGGGGTCAAAATGAACGAGGTAGATATTTAAACTTTTAAGCGATCGATGTGAAGATGGGGGTAATCGATCGCGGGGTACGGAAAATCCTCCAGTTTCGGATCATCGGCCTATCAGAGTATCCTCTATAAGAATGACCCCAGTCGAATTACCGTATGTCCCTATTCTATTAAACGAAACCTTTATTACAGCACTATGGGACACGGGAGCGGAGAAATCTTTTATTTCGGAGGAGGTATACCGCAACTATTTTTCATACCGACCTCGTCAAAAGACAGAGTCGTGACAGCACAAGGAGCCCCATGCAGTCACTTAGGTCGGGTCGAATTGCAGATTAGGATCAGGGAATTTTAGAAACCCTGGGAATTCCATATTCTAGACAACATGCAATACCAATGCATCTTAGGAATCGATTTTATGAAGGCGTCACGATTGACATTGGATTTTGATCAGAAATCCTTGATCATTCCCGACAATCTGATCAAACAATTGTCGAAAGAAGAGAAACCGGTTGATATTGATCTCACAGAATCAAAACTTGGTGACGAGCAACAGAGGCAATTAAAAGCTTTATTTAATAATTTTAAAGGGTTATTTTCCGATCAGCCGGGGTTAACGCATGTTCTATATCATGAGATAGATACTGGAGACAAGGGACCGGTAGTGTCGAGACCATACAGGTACGACCGGGTCAAGCAAGGCATTATTGATTATCACATCGATAAGATGTTACGGGATGGTACAATTTGTCCTATTAATTCGCCTTACGCATCTCCAGTCGTTCTAACACGAAAGAAAAATGACCTTCCTCCAGATTCTCCCGAGGCGTATCGTTTCGCGATCGATTATCGCAAATTAAATGGAATTACCAAATATCCTCGATATCCATTACCGGTGATTGATGACTTACTCACCAATATTCCTCGCACCAGCGTTATGTCCACTCTAGATCTCAGAAGTGGCTATTTTCAATTGGCGATTAGTCCGAAGGATAGAGAAAACCACGTTTATCACGCGCAATGGCACTTTTGCGTTCCTCCGCATGCCTTTTGGTCTTTCTGGGGCGGCGCCTAATTTCCAGCGGGCCATCGATATCATTCTCAAACCTGTTATTGGGCGTTTCGTGTTGGTCTATATGGATGATGTTATAATAGCATCTCCATCGTTTAAAGACCATCTCGATCATTTAAATGAGGTTTTTACTTTATTACGAGACGCAGGGCTCACGTTGAATAAGGAAAAATGTCACTTCGCCCGTGACAAACTAAAATATTTAGGCCTGATTATTAGCAAAGAAGGAATCGAAACTGATAGTAAAAAAATTAGGGCAATTACGGAAATGAAACCTCCCAAAAATAATCGGGAAGTGTCAAAATTTTTAGGGATGACGGGTTGGTATCAAAAATTTATCCCGCGATACGCAGATATATGCGAACCATTGTACCAATTAAAGAAAAAGGGGGCTAAGTTTAACTGGTCTAAGGAAGCACAGGATTCTTTTGATCAGATCAAACGCACACTAACGGAGGCACCAATTTTACAATTGCCAAATTTTTCTGAACAGTTCAATTTATTCACTGATGCTAGTGGGGTCGGAATTGGTGCTGTGCTTCAACAAAATCAAAAACCTATTGCTTTCGCGTCTCGAACCCTTAATAAAGCAGAACGTAATTATACGGTTACCGAAAGAGAGTGTTTGGCGGTAATATGGGCTCTAAATAAGTTTAAAACTTATTTTGGACCCCTGCCTGTGAAAGTGATCACAGATCACGCAGCGTTAACAAAATTAACCAACGGTAAGAATTTGTCAAGTAGGATGATCCGATGGGCATTGAAATTGTCAGAGTTTAACATAGAATGGGAGCACAGACCTGGTGTTCAAAACGTGGTCGTAGATCTTTTATGGAGAAATCCAGTAGACAGTGTCGAGGGGTCACAAATTTCGTGCGCAGCTCTTAGAGCCCTCGCAATAAATTCACGTGAACAATTCATTAAGGAACAAAGGGAAGATCCTGAATTAGGACATATTTATCGATACTTAGAAAACCCTGATGACGGTTCTGTTAATGCGACGGTATGTGAGAGTTGGTCCCAGGACTTCAAGTTAATAAATGGTCTCCTCTTTTACGTGAAGTATTTTTCTACTCTGGGAGAGCTAAGAGTTTATATTCCTGGTTCTCTTAGAAAAGATATCATGAAAGAATTTCATGATCTGCCACTGGCAGGACATCTCGGAAAGAGGAAAACATATCTTAAACTTTGTGACACGTGCTATTTTCCATTTATGAGAAAATATATATTTGAATATGTTTCAACCTGTGATCGGTGTCAAAAGTTTAATTATAAAAACGCGCTACCAGCTGGTCGTTTAATGCCTATAGTTTCAAAATATCCAAATGAAATTGTAACTCTAGACTTATTAGGCCCCTACCCCGCATCCCGACCCGAGAGATATAAATTCATATTAGTTATATCTGACCACTTCACTAAGTGGTGTGAGCTGATTCCTCTTTGTAAAGCTTCAGCCCAGGCAATAGCTAATGCTTTTTTTGATAACTATATAGCGCGATACGGAGCTCCGATTTCTTTGATCAGTGATAACGGCCCCAATTTATTTCTGACGTGTTTGAACATCTTAGTCACAGGTTGGACATGAAACATATGAAAACGGTAACGTACCGACCGCAGGCTAATCTCACGGAGAGAGTGAATAGAAATTTAGTTCAAATGATAGCTTCTTTTGTTGAAGAAAACCATGAAAACTGGGACCAATTTCTACACGAGTTCGCTTTCGCACTACGCACAGGGGTAAATGAGACAACAAATAAGACTCCGGCTGAGTTGTTTTTGGGGAGGAAAATCATAACTCCGTTTAGCAAGCTCATAAATGTTACAGAGGATGCGAAATATGTTGGTAGGAACATCGAAAGATTGTTCGATGAGGCAAGACGAAATATGCGAAAAAAGCATAAGTCTTGGGAAAAATATTACAATCGCAGAAGGAGGGATGATCACATCAAAGTGAACGATTTAGTTTTACTTCAAACACATTTCTTAAGTGCTGCGGGTAGAAAACAGGTTGAAAAATTTATGCCTAAATTTGAAGGTCCCTATAGAGTTTTGGAAGTCAACGGCAATAATTTAATTATTTGGAAAAGCGGAAGAAAAATCACGGTTAATATTGATCAAGTTCGAGTGTACCGACCTTGTCAGACAGACACGATTAGTTCGGATAGTCCGGTAGAAACTCTGTATGATGAGCGAGAAGTTAGTCATGGGTCAAATAGATCGAATCAAGGGCAGTTTAAAGAGCATAGGAAAACCTCTAGTCAGGAAAGTGAGGGGTGTAGATCACGGCAGGGTAACACCGCACGGGAGATCCCCAGAAACAAACGCAAAATAAGTAGTAATGAGTCGAAGGACCAAGTTTTAAAACGATCCAAGATGTGCAAGAAGAGATCACTTCAAGGGTCTGAGCACCAGGACCGGAAAAGACGTGCTCCTGAGCAAAGACAAGGAGTCAAGAGGTCGATCCCATCCTCGATCTCGTCCAGGACTTACAAATTTAAGAGACCTAATACCTCTTCACCAGGAGTGGAGTCCATTGCAGGTCCATCAAGGTTGCCTGATCGCAGAAGGAGTGCTTCGACTACAGTCGGATCCCGGACGGAAGGTAGTGGACGTGATAACCAAACCCGCCAGACCAGAGCAACAATGAGTAGACGCAACAACCAAGCGGAGAGACCAGTCCGGTCGAATCAAGCCACTACATGGAGACCTTGCCCATACTATCTACGCAGCCGAGTAAAGGAAAGCGACGGAATTCCTGAGGAGCAGAGGAACATCGAAATCAACGGCATTCCTCACAGTAGAATAAGGAGAAGAAGCCTCAGTATGGAAGCGTTGGATGGAGATCCGGTACATAGGAGGATTTAACAGACAAAAACCAGGTTGTATTGTTTCTTTATCTTCGCGGTACGAACAAGTGAAGAATTTTTGCAATTGAAGCAAGTCACGGGGGGACTTTAAAATTAAGAAGACTGGCAAAAGTGGACACTGCATTGTGTGCGTTTTTTTCTGTAGCAGAAAAAAAACAGCTTTTGTGTTAATTTTTTGTATTTTGGAGAAAACATCTGTAAAATTTGCATTTGTTTACTTCGATGTATGACTTCGCTAAGATGCGACAATTCATTTGGTTGTTTGTGTTATTTGTTTATTGTGAAATGATTATTATTGTATGATGTGTATATATGTGTGCATATTTTGTTTCAAATCTGGTGCCTTGGAGTGCGGCGAAGTTAGATAGGATTAACCATTAACACTAACTAGCACATAAAGTTTTTCGAATGGGAAGGCAAAGGAACCAGATATTTATTGTATATAAAATTCATGTAACAAGTGTATAAATTCATGTCTGCTTTTACCTACCACTCAAATGGAAATTAATCTTTCAGGGTAGCTGACCCTGAAGTCCTCGATGTTCCAGTGCCACAGAAGAATGAATTTATTTTATGTATAGTGATTAAGTAAACTCTATGGGGCTGGTTTTTTACCACCACTTGGGTGGTTTTTCCCACGCCTCTGTAGCCGAATGGATAGAGTGCAGGGATTAATTTAAACTTGTGAAGTGTTATGAGGTTTAAAAAATTATAAATCGTAATTTTATTTGTCCTTTTTCCTTAAGGAATGAGTTTCAGTAATATACAATTAGGAGTTAAAGGCGTCGGAACTATAAGACAAAGTTAGGAATTACGTGATTTATTTTCAGGACGTATGAGTCCTTCGAATAAATCCCGTTTTCTTTTTGGAGGGGGTTGTGACAAATCTATATGGAACTTTATCACTAACCTTCTGAGTCGTCTTTTTTTAGGGAAATTTAATTCCCTACCTATTTCCAATCAGCTCCAAAAAGAGGACAGGATTCCTTGTTATATGCAGATTAGATAAAGTATTTAAGTCAAACGGAATCGTAAAGTTAGAGCAGTAGGAGAGAGAGATTGAAGCAGAAAGTGATAATAGTGAAGTTAAATTTATAATTGAAGATTTCTTGTTGGATAATTTAATCTCAAGAAGATTTGAGATTCAGTGTGGTAAATATTAATTTATATTTGAAGTCTCACCAAAGATTTATATTAGGAGCGAGATTAAAGTTAAATGTTCAATAAGAACATTATAGAATATAATTCTGGGATCTCTTATCGTGGTAATCTCTGCATGATCGATATTCTAACTGTTAATTAATTGGATCATTAAATATTTAGTTAATTTAAAGGAAATACCCTTGTTTAAACCTCATATAGCTATTTCTTTATATATTTGTTATTAAAAGTCTTTGATTCTATTTGGGAAAGATTACCAAATAAAGAAAGTTATTTATAAAAATGGCTACTGGTTCTTATCTGACTCCTACTTATTCTCGTTCTCAAAGTGAGGTCCAAGGGGACCTTCACAAATTGTTGAAGTGAACCACAGCTATCAGAGATAATCCAAAGATCACCGTAATTCTCAGATAGAATAGCCTCAAGTCATGCATCAACGACTATTAGTTCACTTCTGAGAATTGATCAGAAATCCTGATTACGTTTTTTCAGAGACAATTTTTCCTAGGGCATATCAATATAGATACTGCTACCTGCAGTATCTATCTTTCTAGCTTGAGCAGATATTTTACTATTGTCAGTACAAATCTTCATTGCATTATTGGGGATGCTGATAATGATCCTTAATGCTAAATGTCTAAGATGGCTATAGACAAAAGTTTTTCTTAGTGACAGGGAAACTTGGTTGAAGTGGAAATGGACTTTGGAGAATCCCCCTGAAGGATTCAAGCTACATTGTAGTGAGGAGGACTCAACATCTCCAGTAAGAAAGTTCTGGGACTCAAGTTGACTGAAAGGGCCATTTTTCTTTAGCCTTTTGCCTGTTTACTCAGTTGTTGAGGTACATAGATGTTTTTTTTTGTAGGCCAAAGCTAGAAAGTTTATTCAAGTATTTGACCAATCCAGTCTGTCTATGAAATAGAATTTGAAGTTTGACTCGAGAAGAACAATGTTTGAAAGACAACTGTGCATCAGACCAGTGATGATTTTGGCAGCACTCGGTTGGACTTACTCCATCTTTTTCAGAACAGAGAGGCACAACAATAAATGAGAAATCCATTTTGAAATATGTACAAAAGCATAATGAAAAAATGCATCAAAATGTGTTTAAAATATTTTAGTGACAAATAAAGCATATAAATAATCAAGGTGAAAATTAGTAGCATTCCTATCCTGCCTTATCCTTATTTGATAAAGAGTTCCATTAGCAAAAGATTTTTCATAAGTGATCTATATATTCGTCATTAAAACACATATTTCATAGGTCAAAAATTTTCAAAGATGCACAAAGATTGGATTAATATCTTAACTGTCAAAATCCTAACAATGCATTGCAATATATGTTGATAAAACACTTTTAAAATATAGAATGATACTGTAAATTGGATCATGAAATAATACCATCTTTATTTTATTAACATATGACTTATTAGTTTATAGAAATAGTGTGAAATTTTATATTATGAAGACATGTCCAATAATGAAGTACTGGATATTTTGTCACATCAATATTTTACAATACAAAATTTGATTAAACATTAACTATTATGACTAAATGCAAAAAAATCAATTTTCTTACACATTTTATAGATTGGACTAACATTGCTTGGAAAACATTTCTTATTCTAGAGCTAAGATACATTTTTAGAAATTTCTACTTTTACTAGCAGCCCACAAGGAGTTTTTATGATGCCTGCCAAGACACTCAGAAGATCTGCTTTGAATCGAGATTTCTTTCCTGTTTGCCAGTGGACCCCAACTCCCGGTCCACGGACTGGTCTGTGGGTCAAATGTTACCAGGACACCAAAGGAACATTAAATTATTACCATTTTATTTACTGTGGTGTATTTCTCTCAGGTTTGACCTACTTTCCATGGGAAACACTTTACATTCAATCAGACTTAAGTGTAATTAAACTAAAATTATCAGCTAAAACCAATCTGAAATTTAAGCAATCAACATCCTACTTTCAGTGAGCTGTGTGGTAAAATTGTCAAACATTGACCAGTTTGCGATGATAAAAAGGTTGGAGAGCACTGTCATACACGATCAAAGATTCATCTCTTTTTTTTCACAGTTAGGAAAACAAAGTACCTGAAAGTGTTTCTACTAAGAGATCATCTGCAGAGTTTGGAGAATGAGGTCATAAGAAAATTGAGCCTAAATTCAATCTGCTCTGTTATCCCATTACTGATGATATTAATACAGAACCTGAGGAGCTACAGCTTGAACTTATTTGACTTGAAGTCAGAGCACAGTGTGAAGAAAATGTTTAATGCTATGACATATTGACTTTTACAAATTCATGTCAACCAAAATATTTCCATGCATGAAGAAATTTGCGGAGAAATTGTTCTCTATTTTATAGTCGACATATATTTGTGAACAAACTTTTTCTTGCATGATGACCAATAAAAGTATAGATGCAAGTTAATTGACATAAACTTGCAGACTGTGATGAAAAATTTCAACAAGCAAACTCACTCTTGATTAAAAAAAAATGAGAGAAAAGTGTGACAGGGTACATTTGTCTCATTAAACTGATTCTAAGAATAAACATGCTTGTAACTAAAGACAATATAAAATTAACACAATGAATAAATCTATCACCTTTTTTAACTTATATTTATTATTTTTTTATAATAAATGCAAATAATTTAAAAAGGCATGGCCCTCCTATATCCTCCACTCCCCCCACAATGTGGCCTACAAACCAAACAAGTTTCTCAACTCAACCCCTGTCATAAGCCATATTTACCAACTTATCAAGTTTCCAGAATTGTATGTGTTAGGTATAATTGACACAACAAAAGTTTAATAAAATGGACTTAATATTATTTTAAATAAAAATTCACATTTTATACATAAATACTTTTTTTTAAAGTTGTTTATGACAAATGTTTCCCAATGTGAAACAGCTGTATGAAAAATTATAGCAATTTATTATCATGGAATCATAAAAACTTACATCCAGATATAATATATCCTCTGTATATTTTGTCTTCTACAACATCAGTCCAAAAAATTAAATCTCCTTTCTCAGAATGGTAAAATGCCACAGCAACAGTGTTCTGGAGTCCAGATATCAGAGGCTTTACAGCCATAGTCTTTAAATCAACACTTCGAAGTTCGTGACGATTGGAAAAAATTATGTATGGTTCTGTAGTATCTGTTAATGAATAAAATTCTTTTAAAAATTGCAAGTGACTTTTGAAAAAAAAAAGAGTTTATTTTTCTTCAAGTATACATTTTCTTCATATTTGAAAAAAAAAAGTTATATTTAAATACTTTATAGAAAACTGTATAGTAAGTTTTATAAATTAGTTTCAGCTAGATTTCTTTATAAACATCAAACAAACAGTGTAGCAGCTAGCATACACAAAAAGGAATTATATACTATCAAATTTAATCCCTGGACCTGTAATTTTTCAGCATATCGATTAAAATTTAAAATTATAACAAGAACTTTAGATATATACACACACACACATCACTGGATCATGTATGTGATACAAGAATAGTTAAACATGAATTTAAAAAGGTATATTTAATACAATCTTTTCACAGTAATGCATCCTTTGCATGTTCTAATTTTATATTGACTATCATCTTTACTTATACGGTGCAACATAGTTCAAAATCAAGTATTTACAAAAATGATTATATTTTTAAAAACATTTTTGATTAACTGCTAAACAGAAAGGATCAGTAAAATAAATATTTTTAACTAAATACAAAAATTATTCAATTTTTAAAATGAATACGTAAATCTAAAAATACACCCGAGAATTTAAAATATCTGATAATCGTTCTAGTTTCTAAATTCATGTGACAGCTTTCATTGAATATATATAAGTGTTACAAAAATTACACATCCTTACTAATATTTAAACTATAAGCACCTATAAAAGTTGAATGGAATGATGCAAACAATAAACATACCAGTGCTTTTGCAAGTGTAATAATCAGGTTCCAAATAGTACTCAGATTCACAAGCACATTTATGTCCATGTTTTAATTGAATGCATTTTTGACTGCAAATGCCCCATTGTTCACACTCAGGAATTTCTGGGAAAAAACAGATATATCCTTGGAATATTTCTTGAAAACAACATTATAGATGACTTAGAACACAAAATATGTATTTTCTAAATTTATTATAAGTAATTTTAAGAAATAATCTATTAATTTTTGAAAAATTATAAAGTTGGTTACAGGACAGGACAACTAAGTAAATTTTATTTTGTAATAAGAATGAGCTCAAGATAGCATTTAAAACTTTTGCTATCAGCCCCAAAAGCCCTTTTTTAAAAATTCTAACATTTACTATTCAAGTAAAAATGTGTAAAAATTTTTTAATGAATCTTTATTTGTAACATTGGTATTTTGAGCTTTTGCACTAGTTCAAAATTCCCTTCCTAATATGTTACATAAGGGAATGATAGATTATCATATTTCTAAGAAAAATGCATGCCATTTGTAGCTTATTCATATTTTTTTAAGAAAAATATTTTTCATTTTTAATATTACTTCAAAGATTTTGTTAATTTAACTAGGATTGAATCACAAATTACAAGAAAATAAAATATTTTAATATATTGACAATTTGATTATTTTGTATCCACATTGTATATATTATGATTTAAGTGTGGTGCAAAACACAATTAATGTAAATATAATTTTTTATATCATTTTATTTACAACAGTTTACTTATACTAAACATATTACAGAAGTAAAGGATGATCATGATACAATTAATAAGAACCGTATTTTCCTTTATATAATCGGCAGCAGCGTATTATCTGCAAAGCCTTTTTTGAGTCAATAAAAATAGACATTGTACAATCCGCTGCAGTTTTTATGGTGAATAATCCAAAAATATAAATTGCCGATAATGAGTGTCATAAGATAAAAAATACACAATATAATTAAAAAGAGAAGTAAGAAATTGTACAGGAAAAAAATTAATATGAAACTTCTTTAAATATGTATGATAATATTTTTCATGATAATCTCAATAAAACAAAAAAATTCTTTGCTACTGCCATTACATTACACATGGAATTTTTTTTTTAATTTAGCAAGTTAACAGCAAAAAAAATTAAGATCGAGACTGCTTTTCCATTGTCTCTTTCTTTTAAAATCCATTTATTTATTTTTTCCTCTAATTCTTACCGGTGAGGTTTTCCACAACTATCGGCTCTTTAACGTCGATCACAATTTTTGAAGTTGGTATTGTTTTTTCTCCACAAACGAAAATTCAATTCGTCAATGTTGAAAAACCTTGCAGCTTCCTAACTTCGGTAGCTTTCTCTATAACTTTTAACTTGAAGTTTGTGTAACTTAACACTTTCGCTTCAACATGATGAAAAATTTCAAAGGATGTAATAGCTCTAGTTCAAGAGAAAATTGGAAATGGTGCCAGCGACTCTTAACTGTTTTTTCCTTCTGAGGAATCGAATTCATTTTTGAATGTAGTTGGACAAAAACTAGTTATGGCTGATATACATCATCCGAGTCATGAAAGCGGCATCTATTATTTATTTTATAAAACATAAACGGCATTCCTTTCAAAACCTTATTGTTAGCTTTTTCTGATGGAGAATGTATTATCTCAGATAATCCGCACAACGCAATATGAAACTTTTTTAACACATAATCCGCGGATTATATACAGGAAAATACGATAATGGCTGGATAAAAATAGTCGTATAAGATAACTTATGTTGTGACGGGCTCATGCGTCTTTTCTTTAACATGTCCTTTGGGCCAGAATTAATGGAAACTCTTTTCCAACCAAATCCAAGAAGTGAAGTGTGAATGAAAGATGCAAATGAACAAGCTTTTAAATATCGGAACTTAGAGTAAACGGAATGGCAATGTATGGCAATTTGTGATAGTGGATGGAAATTGGCAGGTAGTTGATGTCTATTAGAGGAATTGTGGTTCAAGTCTGAATGAGTTTTACGTGATTGTGATTAGAAGTTATAAGGGATCGAATATATTTAATTCAAGTTGCACACCAGTGCATACAAGTCAATACAGAGTGATTCTCCAAGCTGTAATAAGGTAGGATTGACTATTTAATATTAGAATCAGTGATTAGGTGGTTCGGTTATTGATAGTGATCGGAATTAGATTAAGTCTTATTATCTAAATATATATATTGTGTGTTGTGTATTTTGACATCGTAGATTCTCTTACATTAATTATTATAATTTAATTTTTTAAAGGTTTAAGTTGAATATCTTAATAAAGTCATATTAAGATAATATTTTATTCTAGTTCTTTCGTTAATCCTACACCTCTAGCTCATGCTGATACTTTGAGAGATGTTCTCCCATGGGGAGGAACATCACAAGGTGAATGCATAAATGTTATTAAATATTATGCTCTAATTATTTGAGATAAGCTACAAGATAACAGAAAAGAATACCAACAAAATCACTTAAAGAATATAATTTGTTTACATAATAAAAGTAACCCTTTAAAAAATCAGATTCCAAAAATTATATAAAAGTCTATACTTTTGCCAGCAGAACCACTATATTTAATTTCTACCGATTAGATATACTATATAACACTTTGACAATAGCAAACAACAAAGAATCGTAATAAATGTAGCCATAATTAGATTTTTATATACCATCTGTAAAATCTTAACAATATTTTTTTAAAATATGTTACTTTTAATTTCATTTACATTTCAAAACTAATTTTGAAGTACTTAAACCATTGAGATACTACATCTAAGAATTTTGTTAAAACTTGCATATAACAAGTAAAAAATGTTCTACCTGTAATTCAATACAACTAAATCAAATAAAAATTTGAATTGTTCATTGCAATATTTACTATATTTAAATTCATTAAAGAACTCACCAGTGCATGAAAGACCATCTAAAGTAGGAGAAAGACCAGGAGGACAATAGCATATGTGACCAGTAGGAGTAGTCTGACACTGATACATACATCGACTCATGAAACATACTTCATGTTCTAAAAAAATGGATACAATATTCTCATATTAGACATTCATTACTTACTTAATATATCAGTTTTTAAATATGATGGGGGGGGAGAAGCTTAAAACTACTCATGCTACAGATACTAAATTATGATGTTTCAATTGCAATTAAAATTCATTTTAATTTGATAATTCATGTACAGTATAATTTGTTGAAAATTAAGCACATTTTAATATTTATAAAATAATGGAAAAGAGGAGATTTAAAATTTCATTGAAGATATATCTCATTAAAAAAACTCTTTATTTCTCCAAGAAATTTTTTAATTCTGTTGTGTTTACTTTATTGATCTCTTAACTTCCTTCTCTTCAATAATTTCTTTCTGTTAAACCTATAATTTTTAAACATATAATTTACATATATATATATATATATATATATATATATATATATATATATATATATAAACCTGTTCAACTTTCATTGATGTAGCTAAAATTTAAAATTCATTTTTCTCTGAAGAGAATTTGAAAATTTTTATTCATAAAAGCTTAAAAACACATACAAAAGTTTTAAATACCATCTTGTACATAATATTAACAATAAAACAAAGTTTTAAACAACAAATTTGTAAAATAATTATTCAAGGCTTATATTTTTTCCACAAACAATAAAATTATCAATTTTGTTTCAAAAAATTAACTTTGTTGATATAATGTAGAGAAAATACTTATTTTACTTACCACACATGCCACCTTCATCTGACCCATCACTGCAATCATTGGTACCATCACAGAACTGGCTGATATTAATACAACGGGTACTATTATCACATAGATGATTGGGAAACACACATGAAGGAATATGTTCATCTATTAAAAATGTTTGAAATAAATTAAAATATGACTGTGAGATTCTTCCAAACAGTAAATTTGGATTAATATTCCAATCTAGAAAAATGTATTTTAGTAAAAATTTACACATACAAAATTTAAGGCTTAAAAACATCATACTTTTAAAAAATAGCAGCTGATAAATGTGAATTTTTATAACTAACACATTCTAGTTTTAAAAATGGAGCATAATTCAATTATTATGATCATGTAAAAGTATTTGAAAATCCTCATGTTAATAGTTGCTCCAAAAATCAAAAAGTTAGGAACCATCAGCATTACTAACTATCGTAATTAAATTCACTTCTACCAAATGCAAAATTATTGCAACAAACAAGTTTAGCTTCTGAACTACTAAAACTAATTCTTGTTTACACATTCACAATTAAACTCATTCATCTTCACCCTAATCCAGAACTACATTACATAAGAAACAAGATTTTGAGAATGTTGTTTTCATCTATAATAAGCATATGACAAAAAAAAGTTAATATAACCTCTCCACTTACCACAATCTTTTTCATCAGATTTATCCTTACAGTCTTCATGCCCATCACAAACAAAAGGTTTCAGTATACACTGATCTTTAGAGTCACAAAGATGCTCATTATCTGCACAGGTTACATTAGCTGAAATTGTTTCAAAAGAATAAAGTATTTACTTAAAACTGCATAAAAATTACTATATATATATATATATATAATATATATATATATATATATATATATATATATATATATATATATATATATATATATATATATATATATATATATATATATATATATATATATATATATATATATATATAACTCTTAGCTTGGGAAAATAGGATGATACTTTGAAATATTTACAGAATCAAATTATCAATGCTTCTCCTCTAACACATTATGCATTAATTGATATTTTGATTTAAATAAAGTTAATAAAATTCGACTACTCTAACTGAAAACTTGAATTTTAATTTAAACACTTAAGAAAAAAAAATAATTGTTTAAATTATGACTTAGACCAATTTTCGAAATAAGTATTTATCACAAAGTTAAGGGTCTGGTCAAAAAAAAAAATCTTACAATGAACACAAAATCTTTTTCACACTATTTAGAAATTTTTGTAATTTGTGTATTTACTTCTTGAGGGGATGTCCAAATTTATGAAACTTAAAATACAATTCAAATATATAATATATAGATGACCAAAACTTTATTATAAGAAACATTTTCAAAATGAATTTCAATAAAAAGGAATTTTGGTATAAAAGCCAAAACCAAAATTTTTATTAACATAAATAAGCTTATTAAATATTTAATTATAACAGTCTCTATTGTCCATTTTTCAAATAAAAAATTTTCACCATAAGTTTATACAATCATATAAACTACTTATAAATCTTATTTTCAGCTTAACTATAAATAGAGGTATAATAAGACAGAATAAGTCCGATTTCAATGACCATCCAAGTAAAATAGCAATCTCTTAATTTTACAAACCTAGATTGTTGGGTTAAAAGATACATATATATTTACCAAATTATATAATTTGTTTTAAACAAAGTCATATTTAGAAATAAATAGCTGCATCAAGACTCTCTGAGAAGTAGGAAGGGTAAAGAAGAAAGTTTTCTTAACACTTCGATTTTATAAACTAGCAAGTAATAAACAAATCAAAATGGAAAAATATATATATTCTCTACTACCTTATTCCCTCTATTCAATTCTTAATTTTATTAAATTTGATATTTGTTTTATATTTTAATAGCTTCAAATTCAACAATTAAAAAAACATATCAATACAAATCCAATTTTAAAAAAATCTTTGGTTCAAGAGTGATTCTTAAAAAAAAAAACACTAAACATAATTTAATTAAGTAGTATATAGTACAAAACAATCAAGTAAATAATGCAAAAAGTACATTCATAATTTTTTAAAAAAGTCTACATACTGCAATTCATTTCATCACTTCTATCCAAACAATCCCATCTCATATTACACCTCCAGGTATTAGGTATGCAGGTACCATCAGAACAAAGAAACTTATCCTTAGGACAATGAGGCTTCTTCTCAGTTATATCTATTTTATAAAAAAGCAATAAAATAAGGTTAAGGTGTTAGGAGAAAAATATTCTGCTACCACAAATAAAAGTTTTCAACTTGGAAAATCTTTTTACTTTTGTGTTATTAAAATTCTTAAAAATCTACAAACTTTGTAATTTTATTTTTGATCCTGCTGCAGATGCAGTTTAAAAATGGGCTCCCTGTTATGGATGCAATTATTTTTTAAGAGAACCCAATGCATGGGTCAGTGTGTAGACACTTCCAGTGAGAAAGTGTCCAAAACAAGATTACTTCCAGATATAAATTATAGGTGAAATCAACCTTGACTTTATGTGGGTCAAGGATTGCAAGAAACTGAACTATGTTCTCTCAAGAAATCTCCTGATTCTAGCATCAAAGTCCACCCCAAGTGAGTTAACAAGGGACCAAGGGTGGAATAGTGATTTTGTCTATGTTCAATAAAAAAATATTCTACATCATATGTTCTTCTTTGAAGATATGATTGTGAAACTTTAATCAACTTTTGGAGAAAGACAAAAAAACAGAAAATCTAATTCTAAGATCTTCATCCTTGGACTCTTGCTTTCAAACCAGCAACAGACACTCGATTTTCAGACTTGCACCTGTTGTCGACAATGTCTCTCTAACATTCAACCAAGGGCAAAGCTATTGCTGTATCAATGATATGAGGTCCCTGACATGTGCAAATGAAAAATCATAAAATGCCATCAACAGTCCGATTAACAGCTCTCATTTCTAAAAAAGGCCCCCCCCCCCCAAAGAATTTTGATACAGGGCCCACTCAGGAATATCAACACCATTGCACTTAACAAGCACCTATCTGCAATCCTTAACAAAATTATTATTATTTATTTTGTAAAGTAAATCCTTATAGTTACAATTATGTCTTGAGCAAATCAATCAACACAGACTTGTTGGGATATCCACAATATTAGCAAGACATAAAATTGATGACCCAGATAAACTACTATTATGATTCAAGATGGTTTGCAAAGAGTTTTATTATGAACTGAAACATCATGCAGTAAATGCAAAGTGCATACCTTGCAATGATTATTGAATAAAAAATGTAACTCTTTTCCTCTCCAAGTTACTATTTTCAACCCCACAGGAATGATTACCAGTAATTCTACAGCTACAAAAAGCCATAAACATCCAAACAACTGCTTCATTAAGAAAGATGTATTAAACCTCTATCAGCTACATTTAAAAAGAAATAGCCATAAGGTACTGTAAAATTGTCCTCACTAATCTCATTTGCTATGACATGTACACAGAAACAATTTTAAAACCCCCTTTAAATGATAATTTTTTAAAGCTGAGAGAGAAAACAGTCTAATTTCCAAATTTCAGGATACAGAAACACAGCAAATTAAAAAGCTACTGTCTGTTTTACAACAAGAGAATAAAAAAATTGAATTACTTATAACAAATGTGCAAGCTTTTGTTAAATAAAATTACTGTGAAGTTTTTAAAAAAAATTTACAAATGCAACAGCTACCCATAAATGTACAAGCTGTTTAATCAGTTTCAACCAACAACCTTAAGCATTTTTTTTACACAAATAACTTTTATTAATGTTATTAAAATTCTTAAAAGCTACAAACTTTTCAAACTCATTTTCTGATCTCACAAAATTAAAGTCCTGACATAATTAGCAATTATTTTCCTTTCAAATAATAAACAATTGATGAAATTGTTATGTAAGTCTCCAAATGCCCATACCATTTTAAATAAGGCAGATTTGTATCTTTATTTTTCTCTTTCAAAGAAAAAAAATGACTTACCACAAACTAATTCGTCGGATTCATCCTTACAATCAATCCAACCGTTACATACGAGATCTCCACTCAAGCAAAGAGTACCACTATCGCAAGAAAATTGGTTAGGCCCATCACATTTCTGTTTGCATGAATGTTCATCAGAACCATCCCGGCAGTCATCATCACCATCACACACATATTCGAGAGGAATGCACCTTCTGTTTTCACATCGAAATTCTTCGGCCTTGCATACAGGGTATTCTGGAAGTAAATTTAATTAAAAAAGCATTCAAAACTTTAAAAAGTTCAGATTTTTAATTGCTTGCTTTTTTTAGCATGTAAGCTTAACATTTAAATTCGCAAAATTAAGCTTTTTTTTAATTTGACATCATAACAAAAAAATATATTAACTTGCTTACAATAAAAATACCTTAAGTTTTGTAACAATAAACAGAAAGTAGTAACTATAGAAAAACTTAAGAAATTAAATGCAATTTTTTATAGAAAGGTATTGAATACATTTAAGTAAAATTATGAAGAATCAATGTTTATAAAAAATTCTATTATGTCAAATTATCATTAAAAAATCTCTTTCTCTTATTTGAACATAAATAAAGCTTTAAAAATTCAAAGAATCTTTAAGAACCAATATTTTTATTCATTAACAAATTTTTATTGAAAATATTTAACCCAACTTTTTTGAAATATGATTATTCCTGATGAAAGGCCAAGCAATTTAATGAAAGCCATATTCTGAATTATTTTTGTTAGCATACACAAAGCAACAAGCAAATAAAATCATAGGATAAAATACTTTTGTAAGGTATACTAATAAAATTTTTTACTCAAAAAATCAACTATATATAACCAAAGTAATAACCACACTAAAATACTTTATTTCTCCTATATATCATATCTAATTAAAGCACAGTATAAATATTTCTAAGATTCATTTACTATTTTAAGGTAGTAATAAACATAGCACAAATCTAAATTTGTAGTCTTCAATTATCATATTTATCAAAATAATAAAGAAAAACAAATTTTAAGATTTACAAATTTTTTTGTATGATAATTAACTGCAATTTAAATCACTTTAGTAAAATATTTTATCAAATTTTACTGAAAGCTCATAGCACATTTGAAAAGTAATAGATATCCTGCTAGAATATTTATTAAAAAAAAGTTGGAGATACTTTACCACAGTCTTTATGTTCGTCAGACACATCATCATTTCCACAATCCAAATCTGAATCACATGTCCAGCTCATTGGAATACAACGCCCACTTTCCTTGCAAGTAAACATACTTGGACTGCATGTATAATCTAAATTAGATAATAAGAGTATAAAGAAAACAACCTTCTTTTAAATTAAAACACAGGGCCCATAATTAAAAAAATCCTAGTTCTAGGTAAAGAAGTTTAGCAATGAAAGCGAATATAACTAAAAAATCTTAGGCTTTTTATCCTTTAAACCCATTGGGTTGACTGTCACCAATACATACCATTATGAAACACTCATAGTTCCCAAACTATGTGTATGTGTGTCAGAGCTTTTCTTCTTCCAGGGCCAATCATCACATACCTGCACCACAAACTGAGAACATTGTGGCAATAGGTGGCATTTCATGTCAAAAAGATTTAAGATACATTTAGATCTGACCTTCTACTTGACATGAGAGAAATATTACTCACATGCACAAGGATTTTGATTTAAAAACATTAAGGTGATGGCGGGCCATTAGTTTAACATTTACATGACATCTAGATGGCGTTTTATTGCTAAATTTTTGGCACAAATATTTGTCTCAAGACTCCCAAGATGGGCAATAAATTTTCTCGGGTAACCTTTTCAATGAAATTCTCCCCTTCAGCGAAAGGGAACAAAAGAGGGGTGACAGTCGTAAAACTGGTAAAATAAATGTTAGCTCTTTTTTTTTTTTTCTTTTCAGGGAGGGGTTAAAGCAGCAGAGTGAATCTTGACCATGAAAGACTTTTCATTTCTGGACATTGGTCAATCGTCAAACTTTTTCAACTCTTGGAATCCATAGAACTGTAACATGTTTTTGAGGAATTTTTGCTGAAGGGAATATATCTTAAAATAATATTTAAAGTATATAGATAAACATATTTTGATTTATATGTAAAGACAATTTTAAAAAAAATATTATATTTTTTATTAAAAAATTTTATGATGTAATTTTAATGTTATTTACTCATTGATAATATAAATTTGTGATCCAAATGTCACCTACGCATGCATTATACTTAGTAACTGAGATATGTGTTCACAATTTTTTACACAAACTATCAACGTATAGGCTTTTTGAAATTATCTGCAGTAGCATTTCATATTCCGTGTTCAATTCGTTTTTGTATTTTTTGTTTTTGTTGCCTATCGCTAAAAAATATTTTTCACTTTCTAAATACATTTTTTTGTGAATGGCATGAAAATGTTCATAGCTGTGTGAGAAATTCTGCGTATATGGCATGAATTGGTAACCTAAGATATAGGTCTTCTAGCTTAAATTTAAATTTTAGCATCGAATCTGTTCATATGTCGATAAATATTTTTATCTTCTTCATTATAGGTGTTTTTTTCACAAATGTAAAAGGTTTCAAAACATTGTACTCTAACTAGTATAAAATTACTTCGTGGAACTCGGGATAGCAAATAATAGTATATTCACAATCTACTGCATAAAATAAAGTTTTAAAATTCATTTATTATATTACAATAAAAGTTAAAAAGATCTTTAGATAATTGTGGCTTCGAATTTCATGAGAACATAAATCCATTTTGCATACATATTTGTAATTTTTCTTTCCCATTTTTTTTTTTATTGGGACTCGTGGAACACAGTTTGTCGATCAATTCTCTAGATAAATGATGTACAGAACGAAACATTTAATTTTTCCTGAACAAATGATTTTTAAAGGAAGAATAGGTGGATTTAAAGCAATGAAAAATTAAATTTCACGTTTTTAATGAACAAACAATTTTACTTTTATACAATAGAACAGGGGTTGGCAATATTTACGAAAATCTCAGTGGTATTGAATTATACTCAACAAATGTGTCAATTATTGAGAGCATGGAAGATGATAAATTTATAATGGTCCTTATTATACGAAGATCTCCAGAATTATGGACAATTGCAAATTTCGAAAAAAAAAATCGGAAAGATATCTCGAAACATAAATTTATAGCTATTTTGTGAATTATTGGATGTCATTGCTGGTGAGATTTGATTGTTTGAAAAGAGAAGATCGTGTGCACTCTGCTCTCCGCTTTGTTGAAAAAAGGCAAGAAAAAAAAAAAAAATTTCTCTCTCTGTGTGTAGCGCACTTCCTTCAATAGAATCCTCCCTTTCTCTGCAAGGGAAGAGGGCCACAGTCTTTACGACTGTGAAATGAAATACTTGTTCTTTTATAGGGAGTAAAATTTTTGAATCTTAACCATGAGAGAGATCTAAAATCTTACTTTTACGACTCATGGATTCTGATAATTTGTTATGAATGCTTTATTCATTTCTAACTATGGAAAAATCCTATGTATTTTGCAATCTAAATTTTAGGAGCTGTTCTTGTTTTAATATAGATTTTACCATCAAATGTCTTTTAAAATGTCAATAAGTTGTTCGCTCTCCTTGATTATAGGTGTTTTTATCCACAAATAAAAAAAGTTCATTTTCCATTACAAAACGATTTAGTTGTGCAAAAGCAATGTATTAACGTGAATAAATTTGTTTTGTTGGTCCCGGTACAGTAAACAATGGAATGTTCACAATCTAGTAGGCACTACATATAAAGAAAAAACGATTTAATATTCTTTTATAATGAATAATAAATGTTTCTAAAAGTATTACAAAATAAAGTTCTTATGTACAAAAAAATGTTTCAGAAATTTCCAATTAGGTATACACTTACACCTGTATTACATTATTAAAGGTTTAAGGAAACAATTTTGAATAGAATTTTTTTAAAAAAGTATTATATATATATATTATATAAATGTTAAAAAAGTTAAAGGTTATCAATTTTGATATTTTTCTAAGATAGTATGCAGCTATTTCATTAAAAAACTGGTTAATTATGGTTTTGACCATTATTTTACATATAAAATATTTTTCAAATTCAAAAATATTTTTATTTACGTAAATGAAAATAAGCATTACAAAATTATTTCATGTTCAGCAAAAAAAAAAAAAAAAAAAAAAAAAGGAAGAAAGAAAGATATTTTTGAAATTAAAATTTACTTTTGTAACTTTAGAGAATGATTAAAAATATCATTATAAGGGGAGAGAAAATAGGCTGGCAATTAATTATCAAGCACAATTAATCAAGCATATAATATATAAACATTGCCTTTATTTTTCTAAGAAATTTATGTTTATTTAATGAATATATGTCAATAACAATTTTTCAATTTGGAAGTTAACATTATATTTAAATCAAAGAAAATTGCATTATTGTTTAATTTTTGGGCATATTTGTAACAAAATAATAGTTTCATTCTATGTAGGAATCCAAATAAATTATTCTTCCTCTCTTTCTGTTTTTAGTACATAGGAAAGAAATTGGAAACTTTTTATTGCTTTTTTGTACTTTTCTTTCCTAAAGACTTCGACCAACAAGTGATCGGTCCCTCTGAAGTGAAATTCCCATGAGATATTATACATCGTGGGGTGGATGACTAGAGTACATAGCTCTTCCGAGCTATAACCTCGCCATTATATTTTTGTTATGACTCTTAGCATTTTTTAAATAATAGTATTTAAAAGTAAAAAATTTTTTTTTTAAGGACAGTAATAGAAATAAAAAATTTAAAATTAAAAGAAAGCATTATTGCTTGAAAAATACCATGAGATGTTGACCTCATGACATGACGAGATGCCTTTGAAAGGACGCTAAACGGTATTGTGGCTGACAAACGGCAAAGTAATTTTCATATAGTGATTATACTGAGTAACAGATTGTTTTTAAACAATAATTTATGGTAAAATAGCTTTGTAATAATTAGATTGACTTAAGTTTTCTAGTGGATAGATTTTGCACCATAAATACAGATCACACCATTTCCGTTTATTGTAATAAATAACTGACCTTGTATTTGAAAGTAAAATTTATGATTTTGGTAAATAGATTCCCCTTTCATTGGAAAATTTGAAACCTAGACTATTTTTTTTTTTTTTTTTTTTTTGTAATTAAAAATTCCAGCAGATTTGATTCAGATCTCGCAGAATAAGGGCATTTAATTTCTATGAGTCCATCATCAAACCAATCCATCGGGTGAAGCACAAAAAAAGGGTTTATCTTTGTCCACAAATAAGCCACATTTTTACTTCAGTTGAATATTCCTCTCATACTGCTTCAAGAGCGATCTCCTCGTTTGCCAATCCATATTTCATTGCTGCATTGCATAAGTCTCTACCATACACAATGCGCATCACAAGCTTCAAAACACGGAGTAGATTTTTTCCTGCAAGCAATTTCTTTGAAAAAAGAAGATGAGAGTCTCAACGATCTCTCATAATCTCCATCGTTCAGAAGATGCTTGCCCCTAGTTTCGCTCTAAATCATAGATATTTTGTACTTTTTAATTTTGAAAGATGGTTTTCCATTAAATTATCGTATATCTGTACTGGCACATGTCTTTAGACATGTAGCGAACATTCATTACACTGAATTTTCTTCGAATTTATTCAATCTAAGCCGCACTTTTTTCCCGATACTTAGGCTACAAAATTCTGGTGCAGCTTAGATTGAAGACTGAAAAAGTTTTTAATGCTGGTAAAGTAAATTAATTATTCACTTTTTATTAATTCACCTTTATTGTTTTTTTTATTTCGTTTAGTTAGTGATTGAATATAAATGTCATATTGATCAGCTACACGAGGGCTTTTGGTGACGGACCTTGTAACTTTGAACCATAGTCAGTGACGAGGACGACACCTGAGCTTTCCCATCTCCTAACTACCACACCAATGAGAGGACGTTTTAGCTCTCAGATTTAACGTTCATCGCTCCCCTACACGACAGAACTTCAGCGGTACAGGCTCGAACTCATGACACGCCAGCCACGAGACGTTACCTGACCACTAGGGTATCGCAGCCACTTTTCATTCCGTAAATATATCATATATCGATAATATATTTTACAATTTTTTCACAAAAATGTGCTGAGAATTTGGGGTGCGGCTTAGAATCTGAACATAATTAATTGAAAAATAAGTTTCTGTTAATTAAATTAGAAAACAATATTTTGTGTTAATAATTGTTCCAATGGTTTATGGTAAAGTTTTACGTCAAATATAAAATCGATGGGAAAAAATTTTTTGTTAGTTAAAAAGAAAATAATAATATAATAATAATAATTGCATTACAATAATTGATTAAAATTTTAATTTGTGAGCAAGGAGAATAATTTGTGTTCTTTAGAGTTAATTCACAACTTTCGATCAAATTCATAGAGTAAGTATACTTTCATTCTTCGCGTTAAGTCATTTCGCAAAATTTAAATATTCTTACAGACATTCCTTCAATAAGAGACAAAAAAAAAAAATCTAAGCTGTATAATTATAAACGATTTTTAAAGCACACATGCAGAAAATATTTAAAACTTTCCTAAATCGAAATAGACAGTAAAGATGTTAAATCTCTGAACATCATAAACCTTTTCCATTGTCCACTATTTGCAAGTTACCATAACAGTTGCGACTATATTTCAGAAAGATATTCAAAATAAGTATTCGTAGCCAGCTGCGATGGTTGCCATCTGTTTGAGATAATCTAAACGCCAAAAATTTTTCAGAATGAACTTAAAATTTTAAAAAGTTAATTAAGAAAACATAAAACCTAATTCTGGCTACACTAGTCCAAAGAGGGGAAGCTTGCTTTCTTATATACTATTTAATTCTACTCTAAAAAAATTTTTTTTTCTGTTAAAATGTCTTTTGCGTTTCCACCTCCTATACTTTAACATAGAAAAGTCAAATTTCATTTTTGCAAAAATGCTGAAAACTGTGTGTAATTTTCCAAAAAATCAAAATTCAAGAAACACTATCCTTTAAACAATTATTTTCTTTATAACCATAAAATTTTTATTATTATTGAGCTTTTTCCTGCCCACAAATGTCTTTGCCGTTTCATCCCTATCCTTTAACATTGGAAAACAGCCTTGGATGGAATTTGAATGATTTATGACTGCTTTTAAAATGAGAAATTTTTCAAAAACAGCTATTTTTCAAAGATTACCACTTTTTTTTTTATCTCCACAACAAGCTATGACAAAAAAAAAAAAAAATCTATACAGCAAAATAGTTAGTGATTCTTTCATTACAGCCATTTAAGATAACTTCAGTCCTTGAACAGACCCTACCTGTTATATTTCACATTATTTGGCATACAATTTTAATTGGTTTTTGCAAGAATATAGCATTAAATCAACCTAATGGGCTATTTATTGGCCACAGACCCCATAATTTCAAACAAACATCAGATAACACACACTGTATTAATACTTCATTCATAAAATATCAATACCAAGCACTGGTGTAGCTAGTCCTGAGTGGGCCCCTGTATCAAAATTCCTTGGAGGCCTTCTTTTGTGGCCTCTAAACATTTTACGATTTAATCTTGCACATTTTGGGGCTCCCTGAAGCTTGGGGCCCTGTATCATTGATACGGCAGTAGATACGCCCGATACCAAGCCTACTAGAAAATGTAGGAATCAAGTTTGATTTAATGTGTAGCATATCTATAATTCCACAATACAGCTTTTTAAATCGAACTGTTGTTCAAGCCTGTAATGTTATCACTAAACAATAACAATCCTTTCATATAAAAGCTATGAAATGTTTAAATTACTCACTTTTGCATTTGTTTGTGGGTTCTTCATCTGAGCCATCCTGGCAGTCTTGTTCACCATCACATACCCAATGAATGGAGATACAGCGATGATGATCACATTGAAACTGGTCCACACGACATTTGAATTCTTCTATGGGGAAAAACCCATTACAGTCAACAACAGCTTCTTAAAAACAATTTCATAATAAAAGTGATTATAAAAATATATGTATTTTTCCCACAGAGTGTTAACCCTCAAACTGGACTAAAAAAGTTTAGTTCTTCCTTTTGAAAATTGCAATATATTAAAAAAGTTTAAAACATTTTCATTTTCAAAGATATTTGAGTGGTCACATCTTATAATGGATAAAAAGTGGTCTACTCTCTAAAAATACTGAAACAAATTCGAAGAAAGCAACCACTTAACATAAAAAAATTATAATTAGAAATTTTTTAAAAAAGTAAATTTGAAAATCTGAGTACATCATATTAATTTATTTGAATAATTTTCAATTGACATGGATATTTAATTTGAAATTTTGATCATGCTGAAGGTCTTAATACAAATTTCTGGTAGGGAAAGAATACAACACGCCTTTAAATTTTTGATGCGTAACATCTTTCCTCTCGATTGCTGAATTTTGTCAGAGCGATTTCGTCAAAAGGGACGAAGTTTGTAACAGGAAGTGTGCGCTATTTGATTTGACCAATGAGAGCGTGTGTGTGTGTGGTTGCTACCCTCGCATCAGGGTCCATGTCTAGTCGTGTTTTTTATAAAAATAATATTTCAAAAGATTGAATTTTATTCAGGATAAACCTAAGTCTCAACTCGTTGTGTGAAAATCTGAGGTTAATTTATATGCGTAAACTATATTAATAATTATGTTTACTGTTAAGTGTGTCTGACAAAGTTCAACATTTTTAAGAAAATACGAATAAGTGTTAAGGAATTATTCGAATTAAATATTTTAATGTGCATCTTTTTTATACTTTGAGATTAATTCCTGTCACTGTCAATATAATATTTTTTAATTGTGATTAAATAAAGTTTTCTTGATTAAAAAACTAACTAATTACACGGGTAATTTTGATTTTTTCTAATATTTCTAATTTTTAAACATTTACCAAGCTAATTAAATTTTCATGATTTTGTGATTAGCAGAGATGGGTAAATCCAGAGCAGAATATATAGGAAATCCAACTCTAGTAGTTTTTTTATATTTTTAAAGTGTTAGCATTTCAAAAGATTCGAATTCTAAAACTGGATTTCGTTTACTTACTCTACTTTGCAAATATCAGCAAGTCTTATTCAGGATAAACTTAGATACTTACGCTCAATTTTTCAAAGTCTCTGGGCTCGTTGTGTATGAAATCTGAGGTTATATTTTTCTCTGTAAACTATATTAATAATTATATTTACTGTTCAGTATCTGACAAAGTTCAACTCTCTTAAGAAAATACGAGTAAGTAATATGGAATTATTCGAATAAATATTTTAGTGTGTATCTTTTTCATACTTTGAGGTTAATTTCTGTTGCTGCCAATGTAATATTTTTAATTGAGATTAAAAAAAGTTTTCTCAACTAAAAAAAATCCAAAATAAAACTTTCATTAAAGATATAATTATTCAATAGAAAATTATTTCCAATCATACTCGATTCAAGACTCAATTCAATCCCACTCGATTCAATCACACTTAAAATCATGGGAAGCGAGTGATAGTTTGTTTTTAAAAGAGTAGAACCCTCTTCAGTATAAAGTAAAAATACAAAATGCAGGAAATCTTTTAATTTTTTTAACCGTTTGATTCGGAGAAATGTATATGGCCACCGAAATCCCTGTTTGTCCATTTTCAAGTCTATTATATCCATTGTCCCCCAAATTGAACAAGAAAAAATATTTTTGATAAAAAATTGCATTAGTCCTTGTATTAAATAAATAAAATTTTCATTAATGATATAAATATTTGATAGAAAATTAATTCCAATCATACTCGATTCATTTTTTTCGGATTTAAGTTACTATTGCATATTTACCACAATAACATGTCAGATGTTACACATCATATGCGACTACTGTAAGGCTCATTTCTTTTCTTTTTTTTAAATGTTTTCAAGTAAGCAATAAAAAGTACTTATTTCCATAATTTAAAATAGCTTTGGGTATAAGGTTATTTCACTAGATATATTACTCACCGCATTTTCCTCCTATTGTAGGACCTTCATCTGATCCATCCCCACAATCATTGTCTCCATCACACAAATATCTCACATCTATACAACGAAGATTTTTTGCACATTCAAATTCATTTTCTTTGCAACGTGAAGGTTCCGTGTAATTTGCAGAAGCTTTAAGTGAAAATAAATGCATTTAAATAGACAGTAAAAATGTAATCCTGAAAACTCAAAATACAACTTTTCTTCATTAAGATTAACTGCAATAAAGGAATCTGAAATCCAAGCTGTTTAAACAGCTGCATTTATTGAAAAATCTAAACGTTTTTTTAAGTAACTAAAAAATTAATTAAAAGTAACTAAATTTAAGTTACTAATATCCTGCTGTTTTATTGTCATGCACATCCATGAGATTCTCTAAATACCATAGTTACTCAAATCCAAGCCGCACTATTTTTACAGTATTAAAACCACTGAAAATCGGGTGCGGCTTAGGATGAAGGGAAAACATTCGTTGGATGGGAGAAATTACTTCCACCCCTTTCAAAAGGAAAAATGTAGCCATCCATTCTGGCCACTTGCATCAATGATTTATCCCATCCCACAGTCTATCTACAGTATTCAGTCTATCCCAAACATCTTTGTCTGATCATATTTAGGAAATTTTTTTGTGTACACTTTCTTTTAATTAACTAAACATCAAAGATATTGGTAATAGCATCAAGACGAGTATACTATGATGCAAGTAAGAAAAGGGAGGCAATTTGATATGTAGAAAAAAATGGAAGGAGAGTAGTGGCCACTGAAAATTTGACATGTGTGAAATATATATTGATGCATAAACAAAATCATACAATTTTCGCTTGTAAGTGCTCAACATTTAATAATTCTTTCGCATTCTTCTATAATCCAATCTTTTAAAAAAAATGTTGCATTGGATGGCACAGAAGACGACACCATATGGGAAAATGGCAATGCTGGCAACAATTGCCAAGTCAGCTGTGACAATGGGAGTGGGGAATCATTTTCGAAACATGATACTGATGATGAGAGTAAGTATAGATTCATGTATGCATTTGAAAGTTTTTAATACTGGTAAAATAAATTATTAACTTATCATTCTCATTAAAATTTTATCTCTTTAAATTTCTAAAATATTGGATATTGATGCACCTTTTACACGATTTTTTAAACTTTTTCTCAAAAACGTGTAGAGAATTGTGGTGAGCCATAGATTTGGGTAAATACAGTAGATAATAGAGTTGAAACACAAAATATATAAGAGAAAAAATATTATGAATGGTAAATATTAACTGTAGTGGAGAATATGAGTTTTCAGAAATTCAGATATTATCATACCTTTTCACTATAACACTTCTAGTATAAAAATAAGATAAAATAATGCTGAATTTTTTAATTTATTTAACTGAATAATCTAGAATTAATATTTTATAAGAAATACTTCTGAAAAATACAGTGATGCAACATAGCTACAATATCCAATATAACATTTGGTTGATGGGAAAATTAAAATATGAATATAAATTAGAACATTCTACACAATCATTTTAAACACAATTTTAATTATCACAAATGCTATTTTTCATAAGCAATACTTTGTTACTGAATTAATGGGTATTTTTTTTTAAAGCAACAAAAAATATGTTTAAAGAGTTTCGTCTAACAAACATTTTGATAGTACATACTATGGAAATTTATCAATACATGAATAACCATACAAGCATAATGTAAAACAATTTTGAATATAATTGGTACCTATTTTGATAAATTTCTTTAAAAGAAGTTATCAAATGATTTTTAATAATGGTCTTTAAAAATATGTAACACTCATGTCCATGAATTAAGAATCACACAGAAATTAAACTCTAGAGTAAAAAAATCTGTAGAATTATCACACACACCTTCAAGGATAATACACAAATTACAGAAAGCAAACAAATGATGCCGATAGTACTTAACAAAGGTGAGAATGTAAGAGAAGGATATATAAGGAATAGTGGCAAAGAAATAAAATTCCTCACTTGTTTTGCAAGACACTCAAAGCGATAGCCAAATAGTTATGACACAGAGGCCACCTGGAAAATAAGGGCCTATTCAGATGAAAATACCCCAGGAACTGAGAGTTGCCCTAAGTGTCATCTCTAGGCTTTGACATCGATTTCAAAATGACGGAAATGTCTGTTCACGTTACAGTACAGGACACCCCCAAGTTATAACACTGGATAAAGATTGGCATTAAGCAGTAACTGCAAAAAGAAGCAGACAAAGTTCAACATCCGACCTGTCTCGACAACCATCTGCAGCCATGGGTATGACAGTTTTTAGGTAAACCATGTACAGACATTTGGCCCATATCGATTTACATGTTTACAGCCCAGTCAGATGTATTCCACTGACAAAAACTTACAGTCACCAACAATTATCCTGGAGTAGAAAACATTCAATGGGGGTGTCGTCACAGTGGGCTTGTGTGATGCTTTTCGGCGAGTCCAGGTTTAGCTCGCAGTCTGATTTACGTTAGACTCTTGTATGGAGAAAGATGGTACACTTCACCACCAAAACAACATCATTGAAACAATGTATTAGCCATCATACTAACTATGTAATATTAAATTTTTGTAAAGGGGGGGTATTTTTTATAATTATTCAAGGGAGTAAAAAAATGATAGTTTTTATGAATGGTATCATGCATACATCATTTTCCTTTATCTTTATCCTTTTAGTAATTAATGGGTTTTAATGATAAGTCCCATTTCTTTTGTTTCTGAGCCTTTACTCACTGAAGCAGACATCCGAAATTTATGGACATGAGTGTATATCAAAAATATCAGTGAAATAAAGAAAAAATGAGTAAATGAATTTGTTCTATGGTAATGTACTATATTATCAACATGACAGACACACACAAAAAAAATTCTAAATCAAAGAATTTTATGATTAATTTTTAATATGGAAGTACTTAACAATAAATCATTTTAAAATGATATTTTTTTAAAAGCCGGATTAATGATTTAAAATAAATATTAATTAGGAATGATAAATTTTCCCACGAACTCCACATTTTTAAAAAAAATTACTGTTCTTTAAGAGTTACATCATAAACTATTAAAATACTTTACCTGTACAAGAAACACCATCACTATCTAAAGAATAACCATCTCTGCATGCACAGACCCGTTTGCCAGGAATGGCAAGACATAACTGTGAACAACCTCCATTATCTGCAGTGCATTCATTAATACCTAGAAATAGATAAAACTCAATGTAAATTATTACAATAGTTAAAATTTTGGCTTTTTCATTACAGTATCTATATATATAAGACGCATTTATTGTCTGTTAGTCTGTTCCCTTATAACTCAAGATCCAGACAACCAAATAACGTGAAACTTGGTACACGTATACAAAATTACATGGGGAAGAGTTCTTAAACAGGTTTCGCGTTCGTAATTCTTTCTAAACTTTTTAAAATTTAATTTTTAAGTGATTTTCCAGTGTTATGACGTCATATGATGTCACGTTTCTCAGTAAGTGGAAAATTTATACTTTACATGCAGTTTTTCATGATTATTACATATTTTTACTATAGCTATTTTTATCGGTTGGAATATTTATTCAATTTTTTCTGTTCTTTGATATTTAATTAGGATTATTTTTCGAATAAATCATTTTTTTAAGGATTATTCTTTTAACAACTAAAAGTTTGTTTTGTTGTTTTGGCAACATTTAGTTATTATCGCGGGATGTTTACGTGTGTGATTTTGCTTACAAATTACAACTTATTTATTTCTTTAGAATGCGGATTATAATTTTGACAAACTAAAACTTCTTATTCATGGGTTTTATTACTGCAATTAACGTAAGTGCAGTATTTCCGTTTTCGTTATCTGTTTTAGATAGTATGAAATTAATAATATTTTGCAATGTCATGTGTCTTTAATTTAACCTTTAAGGGTATACTATTGGCTTCAGTGCATAAAATTGCCTTGCAGAAAATCACACTTGGGTAATCATACTGCCCAAGCAAAAGCAGTGTTGGTAGTAATTACATATCAAACTGGAATAGGCATCAGAGAATGAGCAAAACAGACAAATGGCTTAAATACTTGTTGAGGAAGCAGGTAGTCGTAAGATAAATTATTTTGGGAACTTTTGTACTATCCTAACAATCGCCAACATTCAAAATAACTTGCCAAGTTGGCAACCCCGATTTCACATGTCTTATATATGCTGAATTGTGAGTCATGTGCTTTGTTTCATATAATGTCGCCAATAGGGTTGGGGTTATATGTAAATGCCTTAATTTTTTCAAATTATGCTTTTGCATTGATAAAGTTAGTTCAGTTCTTTTTATGTCAGTTAATGTTAGTATTGTACTTCATTTTTCAATTTATTTATATGCTCGGGATATATATACTTTGAATAATTTTTTTTAGTACTTTGTATTTTTGCACAGTCGCCAACGTTCAAGACAACTCGCCACTTTGGCAATCCCAAATTTGTATGCGTTGAATTGGCAATCATGTGCTTCATTTTGTATAATGTCACCAATAGGTTGCGATAATACATAAGTACCTTTTAATTCTGTGCATTATTATAACATTAGACTGGCCGCAACATACCAATTTGGCGTGATTTCAAAATCATGCCAAAAGTGAGTAGCCAACCAATATGAAATTAAAATTATGAGTATTATCTTAGCCTGTTTTATCTTTCCCTCCAGTAATCCTTAATTAATTCAATATATAATTTTTAGTTTTTAATATATTTTAGTACTTACATTTTTTTTTTTTTTTATTATGTACTGCAAATATTTTTTTGCGTTGCGATGTCTTTGGCAAAATTAATCAGTGGTATTTTTCTTAAATATGTTTTTTTATCTATTTTTGACAATTTTTAAAATTTTGTTTGATGTCTGTCTGAAATGCAAATAGCAAAATAAATATTTTACAATATATATATTGTGTTTGTATGAAAATGTTTATACTGATTTATTCAAAATATTGAGTCATCTTTTTATTTTTTATATCTTTTTAACATTTAATTTTATGTTATAACTAGCTATATACCCAGCTAAATGTTGCTGTTGCTCAGTCAGCTTTAAAATACTGGTACACCATAAAGTATATCATAGCTTACAAAAGTAATAATACACAAGAATTCAAACAAATCTATATCTATATACATATAAGACGCATTAGTTGTCTGTCTGAATAAACTTTCTCTTTCACACTACATCATTTGGACAAATTTTCAAAATTTGTTTGTGTGGTTAGTAGTTAATTATAACGCTATAATTTTAATTGAAAAGGCAGATATTGCATTTTTAAGTATAAAATAATTATAACTACTGTACTGCATTTTTTGGAGTGAGTGAATATTAACGTCGCACTGTTCAGCTACATGAGGGCTTTTGGCGACGGACCACGTAATTTGGAACCATGGTCAAGTGACGTGGACGACACCTGAGCTGGCACCCCCTTCTCCTAACTACCACACCACACCAGTTTAGCAGGAATATTCTTTAAAATCCACTCTTCCAAGATATATGACAGCACGCGTTCTATGATGAGTATTTTAGCGGGGAAGGCGAATAGTTTTGTAGCAGATTTTGCGTTTTCAGCAGATTGCAAAGATTATCATTTTTGTCCCCAAAAAATAGTTAATGTCAAAATTTAGGTGTCTTATGTTTTTGTATGTTAATGGAGACCATAGAAAACGATTAGACTATTTATTTTAAGTGAACAGTGTACATAATTTTACAGTGGAATATCTTTAATTTATCAGCCCTAACGCGGATTAAATTTCCCTAAGTGGAGTATTTTGTTTATGTATGTCCCTTAATTTTCAATGTAGTGACCTAAAAAAATATTGCATGAAAAAAAATTGCAGTAAATCATAATGCGATAGATAAAGCATTAACGTGCATCCCTCTCCTACACGGCGGGTCTTACAAAGCTCTAATAAAGCTTGAGCTATGGAAGTAGCTAGACATTTGCCAACTTGACTCTTATCGTCAACATTTTGCTATGTGTTTCATTGAATCGCCATTGTTATTTAAGAAACGGCGTTGCTTGCAAATATTACAATTTTAACATAAAATAAATTCAACAGAAAGTAATATTAATGTATGACACTTTCAGATATAAATTATTTACAACATTTTAAGCGTCACAAAACTTTCAACAATGTGTTACTTTTGTTGAGCAGAGATCAGCTTAGGGAGGGATTTTCAAAAATCGACCCTCAAGAGTGTTACGGGGAGTTGTAAATATAAAAAAAAATCCTTTTTATCAGCTATTAGATCTACAGACTTAAAATTTAACAAAGGTATTTCTTTCTTTTTTTCTTCAGCTGAGAAATGCGAAAACCTTTTTTTGTTTAATTTGCAATTCACTTAAAATTAACTCATTAAAAACTTCTTTATCCTTTAATCTGTGTTTAATTTTTCAGTTCACCTGTGCGAAGAATGGGTATACCAGCTAGTAAAACAATTAAATAAAATATTACAGAATATTTTTAAAGGATCTATATTGGCAATAGCAATAAAAAAACAAATCATTAAATGCCCTTTGAAAACAGATTTATCATCACAATAATCAATTACATTACACAATACATATTAAAAAAATTTAATAAAATTAGCCTTCTTAAAAAAAATTAAGTTAATTAACTTTAATATTAAAATCTAAATTCTATTTTTTTGAAAAAATTTCATATATATACTATATTATAAACAAATCACCAAATGAAAAAATCATTAGAAAAACAAGAATACGAGTAACAAAATATAATTATTTAGAATGAACATCAAACTATGGGTGAATAATAATTTATAGGCAAAAAAGCATCCTAATACCTCACAATAATCTAATATATATTGCACAGTAATTCCACAATTAATATCTCATTCTTTCAACTTCCTCCCCTTGCTACACAAGATATCACAGAGTTTGGATTTATAACGTAGTAACCTTTATTATTCTATAAGATAATCACTTGCAACTTTCTGATAATAAAGCTTAGAAATTTTCACAAACACACAAAAATGCAACAAAATTTTAATATACTGAATCACTGTATTTATTTGAAATATTTTTATAAGGAATGCAATCCCTTGTATCTTTCAGATCTTTACATTTCAATAAATTTAATACTTATTACATAAAGAAAACATGAGAAAAAACTTGTTACTTAATAAACAGAAGAGTTTTTAAAGAGATAGATAATTTAGCAACAGACAATTTAAAGAAATTCATAGTACAAATAATATTACCCGTTTGAATGGCTATATCAAAAATCTTGATTTGGAATAGTGGAGTACTTTCTTTTATCAGTGTGGTAACTGTTTTGTTTTTTAAATCCAACTTCTGAATAAGGCCATGTTGATATTGAGACCAAAAAACAAAGCCATCCATATGAGTGAAACCATATGGATACTCTTGATCAGCAAAAGGATCCTTGTTCAACTCTCCATATAAAACCTAAAGAAAATATTTTAAAATATAAAAAACTCTTATCCATACCAATATTTTTTTTTTTTTAAAAATTTGAAACTTTTTGTTATACTAACATTTAACATATTCTGGATATATAAAAATTATTGGGAAAAAAATTATAAGAGACATGATGGGAGTGAGTGAATATTAACATCACACTGTTCACAAGGGCTTCTGGCAACAGACCACGTAATTTTGAACCATGGTCAAGTGACGTGGACGACACCCGAGCTGGCACCCCTTCACCTAAGTACCACACCACACAAATGGGAGGACATTTGAGCTCTCAACAGATATAACGTGCCTTGCTCCCCTACATGGCGGGTCTTTAGTGGTACTGGGCTTGAACTCGTGACAAGGCCAGCCCCGATCCGATACCACTCTACTAGATACCAATGACAAGATGGGAGAAAACGCGTTTAATGGTTAAATATCATAGCATTAAAAAAAAATGTTTTTGATGCAACTTATGCTTCAATGCAATTTTTCTTTGTAGCTCACAGAATATATAAATGATACAGGATTTCAGGTTAAACATTTTCCATCAATTTAAGTGTAATAAAGTTAATAGCAGAAGTGTTTATTAACATTCTTTAGCATAACCCAATAGGAGGTTATGAAGGCAGTAATATCTGGGGAACAAAAAAGATACATAATTACACCTTGGCCAACCTCTATTGTGAAGTGTTTTCATTTAAAATCCTATCCACATGAAAATTAATATATCTAACATTATCAACACATAGAAAATTATCAATTTGTGACAGATTTCTAGTAGTGAATGATTCACTTAGTAGGAACACAAGAGTACCTTACAGTGAACAAATTTCACAATTTTGAACCACGATTAAGTGACACGGATTACACTTCAGTTGGCATCTCGCTCACCTAACTTCCACAATGTACCAACAAGAGGACTTAAAAGTCTAGACAATTTTAACATGCATCAGTCCCTCAGCATTATAGTCTTTGGCAGAATCTGGACTCAAATACATGATTTAACAGAACGAGTATATAATGAGCCCCTTTACTAAGTGAGGAAGCTTTGATAACTAATTAAATCAAATTTAAAAACTGTATGATCTCCATCGATAAGAAATACTCATGTCCAAAATTAAGGTCACAAACACAAAAAATCTAGGGAAATTGATGAACTATTCGCTGTGTTGACCTGAAATTTGGCACAGAGACATATTACAATGAGGGAAAGAATATAGCAACATATTTTTGTTTCAAATGGGCTGCCATTGGTGTTTTACCATTGCAGATCTAGTACATTTCCCAGAAGCTGGTATCTCTTTTTAGAGCAGCACCATATAGGTGGATACCAATCAATGCAGGTAATTTTGACATTCATAGCAACATAACCACATAGAAATTTTAAATTTTGAATTAAGATTCAAAATGTTTGAAATCATGAATCAGAGAAATAAAGCCTTTAACTTGTTAAAACTCTTGTTTAATTTGAAGTGTGACCACCATGTATTGGTATACAGGCTTCAAAACGAGCTGGCATGCTGTTTATGAGGGTGTCAAACATTTGTGGCAACAATGCCCATTCTTCTAAAAGCATGCATGACTTTTAACTCCTAGAGGGTCCCAGGAGGGGGACTATGCTGAGAAATTGCTTTTCCTAGACCATCCCAAATACATTCAATAGGATTTAGATCCGGAGACCTTGAGGGCCAATCCATATGGCCAACATCTAATCCTCAATGAAATTCATCAAAAATGTGAGTTCTGTGTGATCCCGCATTAGCTTCCATAAAAATGTAGTCCAGACCCATAGAATTATGAAAAATCTCACACAGACATCCCGGATATCATCCATATAGCCCTGCGAGTTGAAAAAGTACTCACATCGAAAATGTACAGGAGTGTATACCTGTGAAACATTATGCCACTACAGAAGGATTCCTTTGCCATGAAATCTGTCCATTTTTGTTACATAGGAGCAATGAAAGTGAGTTCAATTTTCTCTCCAGATGAAGACTCAACGTGAATTAATTTGTCTGGGGGAATGGGGAAAAGAACATGTCCTCATTTTTGTGGTTTCCACAACTGATGTTTTCAGCTTCACAATATCATGTCTTTTCTGTTGAATACAGTCAAAAGGAACACAAAACTGGACACCGGACATAAATTATAGTCTCTGCAAGACTGCTGTAGAGCATTTGCCTGGAAATTCTACTTCCAGACACAGCAGCAAGGTCACGAGCAAGCTGAGGAGCTGTTCTCCACTTATATCGATATGTGCTTAAAGCTAAGTAGTAATCCTGTGCAGATGTTGATGCTCTGGGGCAACCTTAGCCAACCTTCCTGGTGACAGTTCCTGTGTTTGGAATTAATTCCACAGCCGGAGACCACTTTCAGTTTCCTTGTAACCATCGAACCACTTTCGCTTGAGACTGGCCAGCTTCAAGCCTGTCAATTGCTTTCCATCTCAAAAAATCAACTAAATGATTATGAGAAGTCATCATCACTGCTAACAGGCTAACTTGTTTCTTTTAATACATTCACAAAAATGCAGGAAAAAATCTCATATGCTTAAACACAGATCTCATATGCTCAATCCAGAAATTCTGTATAAACTAATGCTAAACAACATCGTTTTCTGAACTGAAAGTTGATATTGCACTACACATTCTTAAAAATATTTAAAATACAAATTCTAACAACTTTTCTACAGGCAATTAAAATTATATTGAAAAATATTTTTGTGTGTGACCTTAATTTTGGTTATGAGTGTAATTTAATTCAGAAGCCCAGTGCCCGAGTAGTACTGTACCGTGCTTCCATGCCACAGGTCTGGGGTTCAAATCCCAGGCTAGGCAAAGTTGACTCAGCCTTTCATCCCTTCAGTGGGTCAATAAATGAGTACCAAGCTTCAACGGTAACTGAACACTAGGGTTTCACATCAGATGGACCACTTGACCAAAACATCTGTTTGGGCACTCCAGCACCTAAGGTCATAGGCATAGAGGGATAACCGAGATATGCACAGTAGGCCTTAGCCCTCATGGACTGTTGTGCCACTGAGTTCAGTTCAGTAATTTAACTCTGTTAATCTCTTATGTTTTTTAAATGAGTAAAAAATGAGTTTAATAATTCATACATAATATTAATGTTTATCATTTAAATCAACAATATAATGTAATTAACATATTGATATTGGAACTCTCTGAAAAATGAAAATTTGTTCATCAGTTGAGTATTACACATATTTTAACTTTTTATATATTCTTAGAATTAATTTTTATTCTTATAATTAATTTATATTTCATTCTAATAACCCAACTGTTAATATAAAACAGAAATGAAAACTAAACATTTAATTAATCAAGTATTAGAAAAATGACTAATATTAGATATTTATAATACCAAAAAAGAAATAATATATTAAAACTTGAACAGAATTTTCAAAAATGTAATTAAAATAATCAACATTACATTTAAAAAATTTAATTGAGAAAATGATTTTTTAAGAAAATTTAGTTTTGTTTAAACTGAAAAGAAAGAATAAATACCTTTAAAAATAATAATACTTCCAGCATTTATGAAAATTATTTAAAGAATATGAGAGCACAATTTTTTAAAAATTTGAGGATGTAAATGTAGTATTTTCAGTTTTGACACCTATTAACAAAGGTGAGGATGAATGACAAAACCAATATAAGTAATACAAAAAATTTAATTTCTTGCTCCCCCCCAAGAAAAACTAAGTACTTAACAAAAAACGTTTATAGCTAACATCCTACTTTAAAATCTTTGAGATTTCTTTTGAAAACTGAATAAGAATGCAAGAACACAAATGAATTCCAAATTACGCACTTCTCTATTGGACCCGTCTAAAGATATGCGCTCCAAACGATTATGATATGCATCACAAAAGTAAAGTTTCTTCTCCACATAATCAATACTCAGTCCATTTGGCCATTGCAAATTTTCAGTCAAGAAGACCTTGCTGTTACTTCCATCCATGTAAGCAGATTTTATTTTACCACCAGCTTTCTGATCAGAAATTTGCATTTCAGTAGTCCAATCTGACCAATACATCATCCTGAAATATTTAGAAAAACAGGAAAATCCATAAAAATTATTCATGTCATATAAAAATCAAATAAATAAGAAAAATACAAATTTAAAATTGATAATGTTAGATAAATAATAGAATTTGGAATAAATTTATATATATAATTCTACATAGATTCTATAGCATTACTGGTTATCTTTCATAACATGAAATTTTATAAATTGCTTTGAGAAAATGATTAAATTCAGAACGTTAATTTTAATTATACTAGGCGCATATCTTCAAATATTTCCTCTTGTACTAAAACACATATCCAAAGAAAATATTTTTCAAAAAATAAGCTTTTTAATAAATTACTTATTAATTTTAAAATAATCTTTTACTTGCTTAGTGTAATTTACCCTGCTGATATAAAATCAAGTTTAGTTTATAATGAATACAGTTAAATTATTAGAGATTCAAAATATACCCTCTCTTAGGATCCAAAACAATAGCCTTAGGGTGTGACATGTTTTCATGAAGTATCCTTTTTTTAATTGACGAATCGTCCAATCTTGCCACAAATATAGACATCAAACCTTCATCTGTCCAGTATAAATTTCTTCCCATCCAATCCACAGCTAATCCTTCACAGTTGTTCAGGCCTACAAGAAAAATGGAAAAAATATCATGTATTATCATAATCATTAATTACTTTAAATAGAGAGGGTATAAAACAATGTTTCCAGGGGAAAAACCCAAGTTTCTAGTTTTTTAAATATTGATTATATAACTCATATTAAAAAAGAAATACATATGCTAAAATGCTCTTATTATACTTATTAATAACATCAACATTAGTTTTTCTAAGAATATTTTTGCATTTACAATTTTGGAAATTTATTTTTTCTTTAGGAATCAATAACTGAAAAAGAGGCTTCTTTTTTCTAATTAAAAATTTACTCACCAAAACTATTTTACTTATTTGCTAACACTGTGAAGATAAAACACAATGTAATTTATTTTTCAAGTTCAGTTTGTGAAAGGAATAATTATAGTTATAAAAAAAAGTACAGCTTTCATTAAAGAAACCAAAACTTAAATTTAAACAGAAATTATAAAATCATTTTCAAAAACTTTAACATTGGTATTTTTGTTTCAGAATATGTGTGGATGTCTTACAATAACAGTGTGACTTTGAATTACATATCTTTCATCCCCCAAGCCATTTTTATAAAACTTATAAAAAAAAGGGAATTTTTTTTTTATTTCAGCCTATTCATGTCTGGTGTTATATGCAACCCTTCCCCCTTACATACACACATACTTTAGGCCTATGAAAATGGGCCACTTTTTTAAATTTGTTATCTTAACGTAACATACTATTTTTAATTTTCCCCAAAAAATAAATAAATAATGCACAATAAATAAAAATGTTGAAAACATTTTTCTTCATTCGAAACAAAATTGAAAAGGTTAATATCAACAAACATTTTATGTAGAGATTTTCTTTCATATAAACTTACAAAACAGTAAAACAAAATAGAATGAGAGTTCTGCTGTATAAAAAGTTTTATAAATTACACATGTCTTAACAAAACCTCTACAGCAGTGATTACACTTCATATAACACAATTGTTGAATTATTTTAATAAAAATATTTTCACAGTCACAATAATAATGATGAAACAAATGGTGTTCTTGTGAAAAGTACCTTTCTCCAAATAAACTTCTCTCTGGCTTCCATCAATTTTCTGTCGACCAATCATATACATTCGAGTATCTGAGTAATATATGAATTGGGTACGAGCATCATAATCTAAAGCTATTGGTCTACTCAAGCCCAAAATTGGAACCATCACATCTTCTTGCTTCCCATTCATTTCAATAGATACACCCTTTATAGAACCAGGATGACCACGGCCATATAACAGGAATTGACCTTGCTTAGCAGCTGAAAATAAAACATTTAATTGCAATTAATGAAATAATAAAATGCAGTTAATCAATAAAAACAATATGTTCTATTATTAATATCTGATCATTTAGAGAGTTGTAATAAAAATATAGAGGAGACAAAATTCATATATACAAATTTCCATAAAAATTCATGTTAGTACTTTGTTACAGTGATTTAATATTTTTTAGGGAAAATATGCATAATGGTACATAGTAATAAATATAATGAATTTCAGAATATGAAGTTCTTCAGTAAAGATTATATTGTAAATACTTACGAATGCATTTTTTGCCTTGAACTAAACTTTTTGCAAGCTTATACCCAGCTTTGCATCGACATTTGGGGATTGGAACTCCTTGCTTGAATAACGGTAAGCATAACTGTTCACACTGACCATTGACCAAAGCACATGAATGTGTAACTAGAAAATACATACTTCATGTAACTAAATGTACAATGCAATTTTTAAAAAAATCAACACAATCTCATATAAGTCAAAGTTCAAATAAAAAATAATAATCACAGATTTTCATTTAAATTTAACAATTCATCATACTTGAACAACTTCAATCACCTTCAAATTTAAAAAATACAAAGAAAAATTTCAGAACTTTTTTTTTTCTTTCAAAAATATGAAAAGTTACATTACACTTACATTCCTTAGGAAAAAAACAAGGCAAAACCGAACAAGTCATAAAGAAAATCTCACCAATAATTATTCATTAATTTTTTATCATAAATATTAAAAAATCCATCACACTAGTAATTCCTCAGAAAAACCAAAAGAAAATTAAACAACTTATCCTACATCAAATAATTAATTTTCTACATTATTTCATTTAACAAGAAAATATATTTTAAATTTTAAAATAAATTTCATTAACACACTTGCAATAAAAAAAATTAATACATGAGGTTTGTTTCATATATATTTAAGAAATACAATGTAATAAGCATGGTAATTGAACTTAAAATTTTTTTCATAGAAGCATTATTTATATAAATTAACAGCAATCCATGCTTCAAAAAAGTTACATCTCAGCAGAAATTATAATCAAGTATTTAATACATGTATATGTCATATGTATGTAATTTATGTAAAATAAGTCTTACTCAAAAAACATCTCATTTAAATTTTAACTACAATTCAAAAAAATCCATAAGATAGATAGTATAAAAATTTACCAGTTAAAAGAAATATAAAAAGTGTTTGAATATTACATCTATACAATTACATTAACAAAATTAGAAGCAGTTCTTTTTAATAATAAATTAAGTTACTAAACTTGTCAATATATATTTGAAAAAATTATTATACTTGCCTTTTTTCTATATAAATAATATTGGTCAAATGAAAATTATTAAAAAAAAACTTTTTTTCCAAACAAAACCAGCCAATTAAAAGTATTTAAAACTTATATCAATACATGCAGTCTATATGCAGATTTGAATAGAACTTGAAATGCAATTGCAAATGTTTTACATATAACACATCAGAAAAGTCACTAAAAAATATTAAACAAAAAATATGTTTAAACTCTAAGATTTTAATTTGATAAAACAAAAAAGAACTTTTTCATTTTTCAACAGACACCTTTTCTGATGCATATCACTCAAACATATATATCATATAATTTGGAATTGTTTCTTACCCCCATATTTGGTAAACAAGTTACAAAAAGCAAAATTTATCTTTTGGAAAATGATTCAAAAAATAAAAATACATTAGAACCTACCATTTGGTTGCTTCTGCCGATGATAAACTCGAATGGAAAGTGGGCGAGTTTTATTGGACTTTATTGATTTAGGAGATGAAACATTATGCTTAGGAATAGCTAATATGTTGCTACCACCTTCATTGGTTATATACATGTAGTCCTCAAACAATGATATTCTAATCAAATTATCAGCCACTAAATCCATATTCTTCAGCTAGAGTAATATCAAACATATATATAAGTATTAATTATAATTATTTTAATAAAAATATAGTAGAAATCTTAAATTATATGCTGATTTTTGATATATTAGTTCTAATTTCCAAGTATAACACAAGAAATGGATTTAAAGAGAAATTAAGGCAAAAAAAAGTTTCAATAACCAAAATCAAAAACCTCTTTTAGAATCAAGGTACTGTAAAAATGACATTTTCAAATTTCTAAAAATAAGTCGTCTTTGAAAATTACAAATAACCCAATTAGTTCATAATTTGATTTAATGTCTGCAACTATGTATATTAGAATTCTCGAAATCAACTACACTGAAAAGTCATGATTTTCATCAAACTTCAAATTCAGGAATTTGCAAATTTAGTCTGAATCACTAATCAAATAAAATCTATTTTTACTAAATTAAAAACAGCATCATTCATAATCTATGTTAACTTTTATAAAAAAGTATTTTAAATTGTGTTATTCTAAAAGGCAAGTTTTTTTACTCAAAAATAATAAATTCTCTCGAATGTGTAAAAATCATTAAATTACAAAAACACTGTAATAGAAAAAGTTATTACATATTTCAAGAAGAAAAATCTATTTACGAAATTCCTAAATACCTTTTAAAAGTATTTGATAGAAATATATTTTATGGCATGGTTACTGATTAACTTTATCTTTAACACCACTACTTTAAATATGATTTTGCATTTATACAAAAAAAAACACTTAACAATGGAATTCTCCTCAATCGATTAAAATTAAATAATGCATCACATTACACAATGTGATGAATATTTCATATCTAAAAAAGGTAACTAAAAATAAAATAACAAGAAATAATATTCTTATACTATATTGCTTTACAAAAATAATTTGGCAGAAATTGATTTTTAATTATAGCTTGCACTAATAAGGTTTTAACAAAATCAATTTGTATAAACTAAGGAATGTATATAAAAATCTTCCATTAACATAAAAATTTAATAATTAATTATTAACTAACATTTGAAATAACTGATGTGCTTCTACAATTTACAGTAAAATACCTGTGTATTCTTCAGAATAACTCGTCTGCCTGTACCATCATATTTGATTTTTTCAATGGCGTTCAAATAAATATCAATCCAGTACACACTTTCAGTGGGTATATCCACTGCTATTCCATTAGGTTTGACAATCTTTTCTGAAACCAGCTTTGTCCTGTTGGATCCATCCAGCTGTGCCCTTTCAAGTGCAGGTGATGTGTGAAAACCCCAAATGGTGAAAAACATTAAACTGTGCAGCAAAAATAAAAAAATCAAAAACTGAGTTATTTTATTAACAATAAATAATAAAATGCATCATTCAGTTATTAAATTTGCAGCTACATACAATGCAAGAAAATAGTGATTTTTTGAATTTTTTTTGAAAATTTTTTCAATGAACTGGAATTGCATTTGTTGTATGATCTGAAAGTAAATATATACAGAGAGAAAGGATATTGTTACGTAGATTAGGGTTCAAGGATTTTATGCAGTCTCAAAGAGCAAGAGTCCTTCACAAGCAATGAAAATTTATTGCAGAAGAAACAATCCTTGAAATACAGGATACAGCACTAAAATTCACTTAATAAATCCCAGGTCTTCACACTTTCTACAGTGCTCAGACACAAGTATCAGTGTCTAAAAACACAAATACGAAATGCTTAAAATTATTCACAAGCAATCGCTCAATTGTATCAACTATTTGCTAGCCAACTCTTCAATGGTCAAAACAATACTGACCCAACTCATATTTATAGTCTGAACAGATTTTTTGAGAAAGATTCGCTTAGATCACAGATTGTGATATTAGATTTCTCCAGTAATTTCAAAAAGCATAAATATGGTTGCCAATTCACCAAAAATGGCAGCCAACATGGTTGCCAAAAAAGATGCCAACTTGGCTCTATTGCCAACCTTTTGCCAAGTTTCTGTTCAAATCACCATTATAATCCAAGGAACAACGTTGCTTGCGAGTATAACAATTTTAGCACAAATAAATACAACAGAAAGTAATATTAATGTATTACACATTAAGATACAAATTATTTAACTATTTTAAGCATTCATTACACAGAATTTATAGCAATATTTACATCTTATTTATCCCTAAAATAAAAAAAAAAATCAAGCCAAAAATTAAAGATACATAACAAGCAATCACCTTTTTAAATTAACCTTTGAAAAAAAAGACTTATTCTCTTTCAAACACAACTCTTTCTCATTTTTTTTTTAAGTATATCAGTTTAAAAACTAAAAATGAAACTTTAAAAGACAAACAATTACAAATGTTGTGTATCATTAGAATTCTTCAAACATAATCTAAATGAATGCTAAGTAAAATTCAGTGAAAGTAAAGAAATAAATGAGGAATGTGTACAAACAAAAAAAACAAGATAAAATTAAAATAATTCACACACACAGACACCACATAAAAATTTCATTTTTTCCCCCCCACAAAACAGTGAAAAAATGTTTTATGAGTTTTGTAAAATAATTGAGCTACAGACTTAATTCTTCTTTACAAAAATAATCTAATGTCAAAGTTCAGAAAATCTAAGTAATATAGCAAAAATAGGCATTTGTCTACTGGAGAGAGAATACAAATTAATAAAATGAAGTACTTACCCTTTAGTAGGATCCAGGGCCAGATCTTTAGGTTCACTTAAGGAAATGTCAATGAGGGTAACACAAACAGTTAACTCATGTTTACAAACAAACAGCATTTCTCTTTCCATAGCATCCAAAAAATACCAATTGCCTGAGACCCAATCATAGGCTATTTGGCTTAAGGCTAGAATCAGAAAAATGCAAACTTTTTTTACACATGGAACCCTTACAATGCTTTTATGCAATTATTTCACTTTCATACTATTTTAAAATTGAAGGGAATCTTAACATAACATTCTAGACCAGGGGTCGGCAACCTGTGGCACGAAGTACAATACTCAGTGGCACTCTGTACTTTTTTCCTAGTCTTAATGCTACTGAAAATTAAGTGTGATTAAGAATTAAAGGTGGAAAAATTTACGGGATGGGAGAAATTGATGCTGATGGTTAGAGTAATTAGAGGTTCATGTATGTATTTAAAAAATTTCCACATTGGTAAAATAAATTAATTATTCACTTTTTATTATTTCCAATTTTGATTAATTTTGTAAATATCTGATATCAATAAACTGTTGTTTTTTTTTAATTTTCAACAAAAACATGCTGAGAATTTAGAGTGTAGCTTAGAATAAATACAGTATTATGACATTGATAAAAATATAAAACATTTTAATTATATTAGCTAAATTAATATTTAGGAGAGAAATACAACTGACTATTAACAATACATCATCATTCTAAAGAACTGTGAAGAGAAAAGGATGATACTCGAATATATGTATCACTCTATAATTCTACATCATGCAAATAAGACCTAAAGGCCTGAGTGAATTCAATGAATTAAATTTCAGGTCCATAGAATGATCTTAAGAGACAAAGTATCAAAATTGTGACTAAACTATGATGCTTAGATATTTGTCATCTAGTTAATATGACTTCATTAAAATATTCCATTTGTTTCAGTTCATCTCAAATATTCTGGTCCAAAAAATGTTTTAATCAGAAGGAAAAAAAGAAAAGAAAGTATACAATAAACAAGAAAAACATTTTACGGAAAATTATTTTGTAGTAGAATTAAAATAAAGAACGAAAAAATTTCTTTAAAAAAACCAGAGGTAAAAAAATGTTTAAAAAAAGTTTGTATCAGTAGCTAAAAAATAAAAATTAACATACAGCAGAAACACGATTTTTTAAAAAAACTTACTTGATTCTGCATATAATTGGGGCAATGTTAATTTCCATCTGATTGAGAAGTCAAAAGCTTTGCAGCATTCCAATCCAGAAGAATTTGTGTCTTGCACAGCCTATAAGAAGCAAGTTTAATTACAAAAACAAGTAAGTAGTAGCAAGTTTTCAACTTATTTCCAACTAACCTCTATGAGAAATCAATTGTATGGATTGTTTGATTTATTTGTGAACCTTGCCATGTGAAGGTACCATATGCTAATTAGAACTGCTATTAAAGTGTGATCTGAAATGGAAAAGTAGAGGGTACTGAAACTGTAATTATAAGAGGTCTTTGCAATTATAAAGTGTAAGATTGACTGTGATTATCCATTATAACTAGTATATCCGTTACATTTGCAAGAAATATTGTAACTAGCGAAACTTGTGTAGTGACTGATGTTTGTACTTCCTCTTAAGTTGAAACCTATATGTGGCTGTCATTCAAATCCTTTTGTAAGAGTTATATATATAAGGGAATTTTTACCATTTTGGTTAGGATTTGTGGTTTATTTCACTTCTATCATCAAAATAGCATGATTTGATTAAATAAAAGATGCTGAGTTTTACAATGGCTATCAATTCTTCTCCTTTTCACATTAATACAAACTCTCAGGTTTGTTTCAAAGTAACTAAAATACTGTTTTCCTTTAAGGCATTCCTTTGAATTAACCATATTTAAATAGTAAATAAATGGATCATAACTAAATACTTATTTAAAATAAATAAAATGGCTTATTTAAATTAAAAAACAATACATCCTATGCTTATGTTGCTGAAAAAACACTTGAATACGATTGACAGTACTGCCTATATTTTGGCATCTTACGGAAAGGAATATTTAAAAATATAAAGAATTTGCTTGGATATGGAAACTTAAAAATATCTTGTTTTAAATATAAATTTTACATATTGTTACACAGATAGGGGTTCCAGGATTTTATGCAATCAGTCTCAAAGAGCAAGACAGTTCTTCAAGAGTTATGGAAATGTATTGTCAAAAAACAATTCTTAGAAATGCTGGATACAACAGTAAAATTTGAAAAATAAATCCTAGAAGGTCTTCAGACCTTCACAGCACTCAGACATGACTATCAGCATCTAGAAATACAAAAACGTAATGTATTCACAAGCAATTGCTCGATTGAACCAACTCTTTAACAGCTCAAGACAATACTGACTCTTCAATGGTCAAAGTTTCGGTGAGCAACTCTATTTAAAATCTGCATGGATTTTTCTCGAAAAATCTGCTTGCATCATAGATCATGATATTAGTACATTTCTCCAGGAATTTACAGTGGCATCCATATGGTTGCCAAGTTGCCAAAACTAGTTGCTGTCGCCAACTTGGTCATAAAAAATGATGCCAACTTTTTTCTATCACCAATATTTCGCCAAGTTTCTATTTAATCACCATTATAGCATAAGGAATGGTGCTGCTAGAAAATATTACAATTTTAAAAAAAATAAATACAACAGAAAGTAATATTACTGTAATACAACAAAATATACATTTTATTTACACATTATTATTTTAAGCATTCATTACACAAAATTTTTTACAATATCAGCATTGGTAATGCAGATTATAGAATATAGTAAAATATCATAATACTTTGGGAAATGTGCATGTAAACTATTAAACTGTAAAAATTTTATAATTCTGAGATATTCATGCATTAAGGTTTTAATAACAAAATAAGTTTATTTAAGAGTTTTTAAAAAGTAAAATTTTTATTCAAAAAAATATACTGCAAAAAAAGAATTACCCAACAAATTGTTTCATTTCTGTGATCAAAATCAATGGGTGATTTTTCAGGAACTTTAATTATACTGTTATTGCTTACAAGAGAACCATTCAAGTATACATGCTGGAGATTAGCAGAATTGGTAAAGATCAGTGTAGGAGGAGCCTTGTGAGGAACTAAAAATAAATAATTGAAAAGAAAATTTACAATTAATTTGAAAAAGAAATTACTGTTGCTGACATTAACATCACAATACTTTAACATACCATTAATGCCAATACACTTCCGACCCTTAGCCTTGTAGCCATCGACACAATGACACTCGTATGTAGCAGCTTTTCGAGTGCAGATTTGGTCACATATGTCCTCATTTTCACATTTATTATCTTGTATACCTATTACATAAAAGAATAAAATACAGAAATTTTCAATTATACATATTCGTAAATATTATAGTAGAATATTATTTATAAATTGTATATTAACTTATTTCTCACATTTGATATTTTTTATTTTAATATTAAAATACTGCTAAGTAGAAAAATACAGCAGCCCATCGGGTATAGAGGTTAGTGACATTAACTACTGTGCTGTTGGGCCTGGGTTTGAATCCCATAGAAGGCATGGATGTTTGTAAATATATAATGCCTTTGTAGCATGGGGGTACACTAAATAGCCGCCGAGCTCTAATTCCTTTCATGAGGTTGGTGGAAGGGGAAGAAAGATGGGAAGCCTTTGACCATCCCCAGGGTGCCCTCCCTCAATATTGGGGTGGAACCAAGCCAAATTGCAAAATCACCTGTTTGGTACTCATAGCTATGGCTAATGACAGGAGTAAATCTAGCTCCTTGCTGTGATGAATTTTGTCCACCTTGATCTTATGTTCCTGTCAATCAGTTGGGATAAGTAACCAAAAAGAGAATAGAGTGTATTTTTTATATAATCATTTGATATAATGTGACATATAATGAAAACTTTTATTACCTCAATGCTTCTTATAATTTGTGGGAGGGGGACATGAAATTTAATTTTCCAGTTTCTGTTATAGCAGTTATCAAAGTCTACATAAATTTAAATACAATTATTTTATTCTATTTCTTTAAGATATACAAACAATTTCAAACATTGGTAAATATCCTTTCTGATTATGCTAAAAAAACACGCAATACAGAATTGAGCATTTCATGTTCAAATCAAAATCTTTGAAACAATGATAGAAATTAAATATAATAAATTTTTTTTAAATAGTCTATACTATTATTTATAAATAAATTAACAAAAGTTCTGTTTGATATACATCTCCTAAATCCTATCCTCCCATCGAAAGAACACAGCAGCACAGTTGCAAAAGAATGACTCCAGAGAATAAGTCTTGAAATACAAGAAAGTTGTCTCTTTTTTGCAATCTTAGCACGAAGTTTTATAAACTTTGTTTAAGCACGAAGTTTTATAAACTTTGTTTAAGTGTTTTAATATATATGTTGATTCATTGAATAAATGTATTTGTAAATAACCTTGGTCAACTTAATTTTTCTTAGACCCCACCAAATGGACTGATTTACTTATATAAGCATATATATGTATATACGTGCATACTTTTCAGTACATTTTTCTGTAAAAAAGATTCTCACCAATTAGAATACAGTAATACCCTGAACATACAAGATAGATGGAACTGAGTGATAACCATGTAAGTCAGGGTATAATTTAGCATATAAATACATATAAATTATTTTTAGTTGCCGACGGAGACAAAAGAAACTAAGAATTTAGAAAAAAAATGTCTAATAATGTCTTCAAATAGTAAAATACAAAATCCCAAAACAAAGTTATTTTGATGGAGAAAGTTTCCTAAAATCTAACAAAGTTTTCTGCCAGCTCAGAGATTTTTTTTTTACACCCATAAAATTTCCTTGTAACATGCTAATTTTTTTGTTCCTTGTTTCATCGAAAAAAATATGCTCTTTATTGGAGTAAGTATTTCCTAAAATATATAGTCCTTTTTCAATTAAACTGAGTCTTTCTGTTAAATTCCCAACACACTGTGATTCAATCTTCTGACTGAACTGGGTCTAAAGACTAGTGTCTAAAGTGAGGGTCTAAAGTGAACTGGGTCTAAAGTGAGCAATCGAGTTGAGTCATGCTCAAACAAAAGACAAATTGGCAAAATTTGAAAATCGTGTAGCTCCAAATTTGTGTCAGTGGGGGTAGCGCAAGCTGAAGTATTACTGCATTGAAAAATAAATTTCTCACAGAAGCAAGTTTATATTTCTAGAAAACTTGTGACATCTCGCGTGTCTTTTCTTTAACAAGTCCTTTGGGTTCTTTGGGCCAGAATTAATGGGAACTCTTTTCCAACCAAATCCAAGAAATAAAATGTGAATAAGAGATGCAAATAAACGGACTTCAGATATCGGATCTTAGAGTAAGCGAGATGGCAATGTAAAGGAATGTTAGACAATTGATGTGGGTTGTGGCAGTTGATGCTTACTACAGTTCGTGTTTAAAGTTTGAATGAGTTCTATGTGATGTGGATACATATATTGGTGCTCGATTAGAAGGAAGACGTACAATTGCATATAAAGACAAGAGCTACTACAAGCTATAATAAGGTAGGATTGATTACTTAATATTAGAATCGAGGATTAGGCGGTTCGCTTATTGATATTGGTCTGAATTGTATTAAGTCTCTTATTATAAATATATATATATATATATATTGTGTTGCATATTGCGCCATCGTAGATTCTCTCATATTAATTATTATAATTGAATTTTTTAAAGGTTTAAGTTGAATATCTTAATAAAGTCATATTAAGATAATGTTTGGTCCTAGTTCTTTCGCTGATCCTACACCTCTAACTCATGCTGATACTTCGAGAGATGTTCTTCCAAGGGGAGGAAATATCACAAACTAACCATTTACTATAAAAGACATACATAATGGTACAGGTAGGGAAAAATTCACTTACTGACACATTCATTTCCATTGGGCTCCTTTCCCTCCCCACAAAAACATGTGGGACCTTTTGGACTAGGTTTGCAGCCATAGGTGCAATTATTACCTGAACACATGCTCTTATTTCCTGTAAAAACAAAGGAATTAATAACACACACATCAATATATAGAACAATTTCAAAAAATGGAAATAATATTATCTACAAAACTAGCACAGTTGATTAAAACAATGGGTCAATTTTTTTTCATTTTATACATTTATCTAAATAACTAAAATTTTATGAATCTTTGCGACAAAACATCAAGAACTGGGTAAAATTCTCAACAGTATTAAAAAAAATCATATAATGATTCAGTCTATGCACTTCAAATCAATTACTATCCCAAAACCAAATTCAAGAAGCTTCTAAGCATTTATATACCTATTTTTTAAAAAAAAGCCTGAACAGAGTAAATAAGCTTTTATTTTACAAGGGAAAAAAACATGTGTTATAATTATAAGCTAAATAGGGTAAGTAACAGGCATATAAAAAGTATAAAAACATTTAATCACATAATGGTTAAATTATTTATTCACTCCAAGTATCTAAATTTCTAAATTTATACATGTTGCTGCATGAACTATACCAAATAAAAGAATCAAATGATAAATATGACATCTGAACTGATATCTTCCGATTCCAACTTCTAATTTCCATAACTATGTCTTGGGAGTACTCTGAGGTAAGCTTCATTTAACATGTAGTAAAGTAAGCATGTAGTGTAAGCTTCATTTAACCTTATTCCTAATTATTTGTATTTAACAGAATCATGAGGATCAACTTAAACAATGTCGATAATTCAAGTAAAACTTAATGCACATACCTTAAAAAAAGTAACAAAGAATAATAATTTTTAGGTAAAATGTTGAATCTAAAAAAAAATTATTTTAGTTAAAAAAGGAATTTAAAAAACTAAGAAAATAAGCAGTAAAAATCTGAATCCTAAAGATGATCAATATTAAAAAGAAGACAGTTTTACTAATTTTTTTAAAAAAATCTGTTAGGAGATCAGTTAAAAGAAGAGAACCAGCAAATGATCTCTCCAACAATACATATAACAGAAATCAATACACAGAGCAATTTTCTCTAAATTTGGTAGACCCATTTCTTTCTCTGTTACATTTCTTGAAATTATTTCTAACATTTATTAGAGCTGCAGAAAAAAAATGCTAAATATTTGTCAAAATTTGAGAAAGATATATTTTTCGGAAGGGGGGGGGGACAGTCTGTTAAAACCAAATAATCTGAATTCTAATGAATTGTCTATATGTCACATATAATTAAGTTGCCCTTCCTACCTAATTAGTACTAACAAAAAAATTTAAAATTATAGTTCATAGTGAAAGGTATTTTGAAAGATATTCACATTTTTTAATGTTTGATTCCAAAAACTTAAAACAGCTTCCTCACTTACAAAAGTTTATCTATACTCTAGAATTGCACTACAGGTTAGAAATTCATATTAGGTCATAAAGAATTAATGTAATACATATAAAAGCAAATACAATGAGACAAATTTAAGAAAAAAAACAGGCTTACTACAAAAAGGCCCCTCATCTGAGAAATCTGGACAATCATAGTTCCCATCACACAGTTTGGAAAGTTTTTTACAAGTTATCCCATCATTACACCTGAAGTAATTTTTAGGGCATGCATGATCCCGACCTGTCAAAAGACCTGAAAAAAAATACACATACAATAAGTTTCATCAAATATACATACATAGAACACAATATATCTTAAATGCCAAAATCTTAAATAACCACAAAAGATTTTTTTACAACAAAAAACATTGTCTCTTTTTATCATATTTTATTAATAATTGAGCAGGGTACAGAAAATAAATGAAAAGCGATAATGAATTATGAATTATAATTTATTTGGTAATTGTCGGCACAAAATTTTATTCTGTAATATTTTTTAATAAGAAAAGTTATTTTTTCTACAGAGAGCAAATAAAAAAGGAAGAGTGGGTGGTGAAAAAATTAATTTTATAAAAGATATTTATGCACTTCATTAAAAAAATAAAGAATATTTATGTTACTAAGTGTAAAGATTATAAATAACTATCATAACAGAACCGCAGATATGGTAAAAATTATTTTTTGTGAATGTGTGTGTGTGTGTGTGTAGTTGACTTCATTAGTCATCAAAGGAGTAATTACAGGCTCATGCATTGATTTAGTCAGTACCAGAGTTACACTAATCTAGTTAGTTTACAAAACATCAAATAAATCGTTCAATTGTGGTGGGCAATTGTTTTGACTTGAGTGCCACAATGTGGAAGCGGAGGATATTGCAGAGCGCCACACCTTTTTAAAATAATTGCACTCAGTTAACTTTGCATCTCAGAAAAAGTATACATTGTACCATTTTAAAATTAATTGATATGTTAAATAAAAAAGTGACAGTTTTATTCAATTTACTAGCTGGTATACCCGTTCTTCGCACGGGTGAACTGAAAAATTAAACAACACAGATTGAAGGAAAAAGTTTTTAATGAGTTAATTTTATGTGAATTGCAAATTAAACAAAAAAAGCTTTTTGCACATCTCAGCTTAACAAAAAAAGAAAGAAAAAAAAACACCTTTGTTAAATTTTAACTATGTAGATCTAATAGCTGATAAAAAGATTTTTATTTATAATTCCTCGTAACACACACACTCTTGAGGGTCGATTTTTCAAAATACCTCCCTAAGCTGATCTCTGCTCAGCAAAAGTAACACATTGTTAAAAGCTTTGCGTAATGAACGCTTAAAGTAGTGTAAATAATTTATATCTGAAAGTGACATTAATATTACTTTCTGTTGTATTTATTTTATTTTAAAATTGTAATATTCGCAAGCAACGCCGTTTCTTAAATTATAATGGCGATTCAATGAAAAACATAGCGAAATGTTAACGATAGAGTCACGTTGGCAAATGCCTAGCTACTTTCGTAGCTCGAGCTTTATTAGAGCTTTGTAAGACCCGCCGTGTAGGGAGGGATGCACGTTAATACTTTATCCAACCGCATTATGATTTACTGCAGTTTTTTTTCATACAATATTTTTTTTGGATCACTACATTGAAAATTAAGGGATATACATAAACAAAATAATCCACTTTGGAAAATTTAATCCGTTAGAGCTAATAAATTAAAGATATTCCACTGCAAAATTAAAAAAGCCCGCGACAACGTATATCTATCTTTTTTTGTATGAAGCGAAACTTTTCCTTATGTTTTGTCTACGCCATGCTTCAGTGCACGCTCACTTTTGATTTATTCCTTTGATCAGTGATCTTATTCATTTGATCACTATTTTTTTTATTTTATAGTAAAACTACATTTCGAAAGGAGAGGTGGTGGCAAGATTTTAACATAAAATAAATACAACAGAAAGTAACATTACTGTATTACACTTCCAAATATAAATTATTTATACTATTTTAAGCGTTCATTTCGCAAAACATTTAACAATGTGTTACTTTTGCTGAGCAGAGATCAGCTTAGGAAGGTATTTTCAAAAATCAACCCTCAAGAGTGTTACGAGAAAAAAAATCCTTTTTATCAGCTATTAGACCTACATACTTAAAATTTAACAAAGGTGTTTTATTTCTCTCTCTCTCTTTTTTTTTTTTTTGTTACCTGAGTTACGCCAAAAGCTTTTTTTTTTTTGTTTAATTTGCAATTCACGTAAAATTAACTCATTAAAAACTTTTTTATCCTTCAATCTGTGTTGTTTAATTTTTCAGTTCACCCGTGCGAAGAACGGGTATTCCAGCTGGTAATATATATTAGATTAGATTTACTACGCTTATTTCATTTCATCGAAGCCCAGTGGCTGAGTGGTTAGTGCATGATGCTTCCTCGCCACAGGTCCGAGGTGCAAACCCCGGGCTGGACAAGGTTGACTGAGCCTTTAACCCTTCAGTGGGTCGATAAATAAGCACCAAGCTTGCTTATGAACTTCCCACTAGGGGTTTCGCGTCAGACTGACCACCTGATCGGAACATCTGGTCATGCACCTCAGGGCCCAAGGTCACATATACTGATATGGGCACAGCAGGCCTTGGCCCTCATGAGCTGTTGCGCCACTGAGTTAAGTTATTCCATGTCATTTACAGCTGCAAGCACATTCAGTTTTAGAATCAGTTTAATGAGACAACTGTACTCTATGCCATTTTTCTACAATTTTTTTGAAATAAGGAATAATTGCTTGTTTAAATTCTCATCACAGCTAGAAAGTTAATAACTATATTTACTCTTGTTGATTTTCATGCCAGAAATATATGTCAATAATAAATATATGTCAAATAAAGAACATATTCTGCTTATTCAATTTTCTGACTGTCTTGAAAGGCCTCAAAAAACACTGAATAAATAGTAATATAATACGAGTGATAGTAATAATAATAGGAATAATGGTAATATAGTAATAAAATATGAAAGTAATACTTCATTCCCCATTACTCAGACTCTGTGTTTGACAAGTATACTCGTTCTCGCTTAATTTGGGCAATGCAGTTTTTCAGATACACATTTCCTAAAACTGTCTATTGCTTCTTTTAAAATTTGAGGAGTTACCAATACTAAAACTATTGTTTAAGCAATAACTGATTATTCTTTTAATGTCTTCATTCGTTTGAAGAACTAGTAAATCGTTTGAATGGTTCATCGATGTTTCTCATACTAATAAATTATTACAATTTTGAGTGGGGGAAAAGCAGTCAACGATTCCAATTATTTGAATAATACCAGAATTATTAATGGACAAGGACAAACAGATGACTACACATATACAAATTGGCATATATATACACAAAGAAATATTAAAACAGATTATTTACAATAGTGCAAATCGCACTCGTTGTAAACAAGCTTTATAACGTCCCAAAATCGGCTTTCTAAGCAGTTCCTCCAGCAGGAACAGGCAGATAAAATATCTCTCTCTCTCTCATCGCAGTCAATGAACACGACTGAATTTTCTTCTGAACTGACTCGACCATTGTTTCAAAGGTCTTTTATCAGCTAACTTCATGAAAACTTCTAGAAAGGTCGGTACCACAACCTCTTCGATGATTCTTTGGCAATATCGTATTTCTCACCAAATTTGTCGGGAAGGGCAATAAAGTCACCTATCTGGTTTTCCCCTGGTCACATCTTCCACGGATGCCATAATATTACTTTTCAGGTTCATGCTGGGAAGTCAGCTTTGCCCATAAAACCTAACTTTCCCACAAGGAAAGGTCCGCCACAGGAAAACAACACACGAAACGTTTTTCTATAAACAATTCCAATAATCAATTTTCACATCCCAGCGTGTGAAGGCATTTAAAAAAATCAAAATAATTTATAACATACTTAACAAATTTTTTTTTTTTGTCAATTTATTATTATAGGGATCTTAAAACGAAAATTTCTCGCGTAGAATTCTAATGCCAATTCGAAAAGTTATTAATTCGGCTCTGATGTAAATTGTGAATTTGTTTCTATCCCCCCGGACACTTTTAAATGCATGAACTGTAAGCTATCATTCAATAACTGCAACGAGCAGTCAACTTACTTTATGCTTAAAGATAAATAACTTTATATAGAGTGGGGCGCGGAAACTTCCTTTTTTGAACATGTTTGTAGGGAGGGGAGGGGATATCTGTGTTTCTGCCCTTCTCAAACATGTAGTCATGGAGGCCGCGTGTTTCTCGGTGGTTGCAGTGCAACGTGCCTTTCGTCGTTACTTCGATTTTCCTCCATGAAGTCGTGTTCCTGCTGATCAAGAAATGAGTTTTAATGTGGGTGGATGCCTTCCAAGAAAGGAAGGTCTCCAAAGATAGGAAATGACTTCCAAAGACCGTTAGAACACCTGAAAACGTGGAACGAGTCCGTGTGTCAATTCAGACTGGTATGTGACAATGATTAAACAATTCTTCTTACCCGCTCTCCAAGAAAGGGATCTTGATAATGTGTAGATACAACAAGATGGGGCCACAGCCCACACCTCCAGGGTTTCCCATAGGTGTTTTAAAAACAGCCTTCCCCCAATGACTGATCTCCCTGCGAGGGGACGTAAACTGGCCTGAGTGCTCAACTGATTTGTCCCCTTCTGATTATTTCCTGTGAACTTATTTCAAGTCCCAGGTTTACAAATACCGCTTCAAGACCCAGGAAAGACCTACGGAACAACATGCGCACCCAAATTGACAGTATTCCTAACGATATGCTTGAAAAGGTGACTCAAAGTTTACGAAATCGACTGCATCAATGTATTAATAATGGAGGGCGACATTAAACATGCATTGTGTTTAAAATTGTGTCAATTCAAAAACCCAATGTTGTATGGTAGGCAAAATAACAATAAAGTCGAATGAAACATGTAGTGTGTTTTATTGTACTTTCAAAAAAAGAAGTCCCCACTCTGTACTTAGAGAAAGCAGAGACGACAAGAGACACAACACTTTTTTTTTTCAGATTACAAGGAATAAATTAGAAGTGAAAAATGAAGCTCGAGAAGAAAAAAAGCAGAGAGTACTTATCGAGATTTTTTTCGTATACAATGCAATTTAAAAGAAATGCAGATTAATTCTAATATATTAAAATAAATGAGAGAGAGAGATAATTAGGGATTTATAGGGAGTTGAGAAGTCAGGGTATTAAGAGTCAGAAAATGTTCACTTTGAAAATTTGATTCATCATCTAGTTAGTACTTCGTTGCCACATCGATCGGGTGTGGAGTTCTATGAAATGCTCTGTGATGCAAGAAAAGTGACCGATGAGAAGGATGTCCCTGCTAGCTTAAAGATGACACAGTCATGTCACAAAGAAAGAAATATTAATTCTGAATAGGAGGCACAAGTTGATCCGGTGGAAAAACCTAAATTAAAATTCTAGGCTTAATTTCATTTTTTTAAACAATTTATCAAGGAATTAATGTCGGAATGTAGCAATTGTTTTACATAATTTATAATTTAAGATATCTCTAAAATTACTCGAGAGTATATTAAAACAAAAAATTTAGAAATAATACTGACCGATGGAGAATGCGTGGATATAAACGCACTGTAACTAGCAGATGAAATAGGGTCAGTTTCGGTTTTATTAGGCAAAAAAGAAATCACAATTGAAACTTTAAAACTTACTTAACTTAAGAAAGTGCACCAAATCTTGCAATTGTGTTAATTTCGTTTTCTTCACCAATAAGTGTAGCAAGTGGGGAAAAGAGTTTTTAAAACTTAAAATTAATAAAAAAAAAATTATCAGGATCCCCAACTCTCTTCTTCAAGATAGATTGAATAGTTTTGCTGTATTGGCTATCGAACGTGAATTAGCTGAGCAAACTGATTTTTAAAAAAAATGATTAGAAAGTTTTCAGAAGTAAAAGTTAAAAAAAAAAAAAAAAGAACAATTGCAGTTTTTTGTTTATTTTGATTTCGTTTCATTTTTGTGTTTTAGTTTTTAATATATATATATATATATATATATATATATATATATATATATATATATATATATATATATATATATATATATATATATATATATATATATAGGGTGATTCGCTAGTAGTTCAAAAAACTGGTAGGGTCTGTAGGGGGTACACAGATGACTCAGAATTACACGGAAAGCAGGGTCGTAAATGCCGCAGTTAAGAGCTACGGTGCAAAGAAGCAGGAAAAAAGAACAGTGAGTGAGTGAGTTAATATTAACGTCGCACTGTTCAGCTACACGAGGGCTTTTTGGCGACGGACCACGTAATTTTGAACCATGGTCAAGTGACGTGGACGACACCTGAGCTGGCACCCCCTCTCCTAACTACCACACCACACCAACGGGAGGACGTTTCAGCTCTCGACAGATTTAACGTGCATCGCTGCCCTACACGGCGGGTCTTTAGTGGTACTGGGATCGAACTCATGACATACCTGCCATGGTTGGATACCTTAACCACTGGGCTACCGCAGCCCTGGAAAAAAGAACAGAAATAGCAACATATTTATGGAACAAAAACATTTAACTGAAAGGTTGTATTACAACAGGTGCTCGAAATTAAGGTCAGAAATCGTCAGGTAGGCCTGACAGCAATGCAGCATGGAATTCCTTACGTTCTGGAAAATTCCTGATATGTCACGTATCCTATCGGTAGTTACAGATATTCGAGCGTTTCCCTCAACTGAAGGAGCAGGCGTCCGTACACCAAACTCTTTATGTAAACCTACAAAGTTCATACACTTTCGAACACCTGTTGTGGTACAACTTCTCAATAAAATGTTTTCTGTACCATTAATGTGAGGCTGTTTCTGTTCTTTTTCTCTGTTTCTTTGCACCATAGATCGCAACTACGACATTTGCTACCCTGCATTCCTATTACGAGTCGTTTCTGTACCCCCTACACACCCAACCAGTTTGTCGGTCCGGTAGCGAATCATATATATGTTATAATTCACTCTAGTATCCATTTTAATCAACTCCTTTTAAATAACTTTTAATTCTTTGGTTCAAAACTAACGCGTTTATTTTAATCTTAATCGAATAGTAACATTGCATCAGAAATCTCGTTCCCGCCCGTTCTATCCAATCACATCTGTTACAAAGGAGTCCCACGATCTTCACAGCCGATATAAAAGCGAAAGTCTTTTTGTGCTAATTCCCTTTTCGTCTTCACCATGTAATCGTCAACCTTTTGCTTTGGCTGTGTCGTTAGTGCCTGTGTACGTGTTCGTCCCTGTCAATTATGAAGTACCAATGTGATTATCCATTTATGTTATGTCTGTCAAAATAAAAAAAGATGAACATCAATTCTGTGAAGATGTTTCCTGAAACAATATGCCAACAATCTGAATACATCACCACCGGCTAACGCTACATATGTATCTTTTTGTTCGCAATAATTTCAAGTTTTATAGATGTGCATTTGTGTGAACAACTTACCTTTTTTATATAAATATAATTTACTTTTGGGAGAGGGGTAGCATTTTCTATTTTTGTCCGGGGCGGTAAAATTGCTAGAACCGGCCCTTATAGCATAAGATTAAAAAGAAAAAAATTCCACAACTATTTCGTGCCACATTCAGACTTGAAAGATATTTAAAATACAGAAGACCCTACATACGACCCAACACCGGAAATAAAACTAAATCCAAACATGTAGTTGCGCTCTATCTTTCAAAAATAACACATTCCGGCAGGCCAGCACTTACGAAATGAAAACGGGAGAGATAATTTCGGTAACACTTATTTCCAGTGAACCCAGACGGACAACAGCAAAAAGAAAGAGTGCAATTGGACAACGATGGGACGACCTTGGAATACTTACAGGACATCGATGATTCCATTTAGACTAAATGGACCTCTTATCAACCGACAGAAGTTGGGATCGGCGAATTGCAAATATTCACACGAAAAGGATGTAAGATAAACAAAACAAAACTCGGAATAAAATGCTCGAGCGATAGCATATCTGTAGAGGCGACTCTTTTGAATGCGTAGATTGAAAAATTAGGCAGTAATTTCTCGGCAGGTTTTAAGAGGTGGCCGCACGCTTTTGCGGCATCGCAGCGTTGATGGGTGTCATTATTTCATTCAGTGCCAAGTTTATCGGAGAAAGGAGGAAATGACAGAAACTGACGCCAGTTTTCACCCAGAAACGGGATGCATCAACAACAACAAAAAAATTCAATTCCAGTTTTTATGCAAGTATTATGAATTGGAATATGCTTTTCATTGTAATGAACATACAAAAATAAAGAAATGTCTTAATGTTAACTATTATTCCAGCAGTAATAAATTCAAGCAACCAAACTATGTTTTATCTATGTGACGTGTATTAAAACAAAATGGTTTTGTACGACACAATTTAAATATATAAACTATTCAATGCAAAAGAAACATATCATTTACTTAAAGAGCTTATAATTGATTTTTCTCTTAATTTTTCAAACTATAAACTCGATATCTCTGCCCATGTGAATAAAGAATCTCTACTTCGAATTAATATTAAATACTTTTTTTCAAATTGATATCATAAAACAACTAACGTAAAATCTGGCGTATAACGCGCACTTTTAACTTAAAAAATAAGAACGAAATTTAGGGGTGCGCGGTTATACACCGGGTATAAAAATGAAAGCTTTAAAAAAAAATTTTAAAGTTGACAATAGATGAAAATTAGGCTTGTGTATATATCGAAATACAGTTTATTTAAAAGAAAAGACACTCCTTACGAACTTAAAGGGTTGTAGTACAAGAAGTATACTATTTTTTCTAAAGCTTGGAATAATACCTAGAAAACATAACACGGCGCATTTCAGGTTTCTTCGTAAAAAAGGGTGTGTGCGTTATAGGGCGAATGTACCTAAAAATTAAAAATTTCAGCTTGAATGTATGGGTGAGCGTTATAACCCGGATTTTACGGTAAATCCTTTATTTGTTGTTGTTGTGGCTAATGCCACCTGTCTGACGTAGTCAGAACGAGGCCCACGAAATTCATCGTGGCATGGGCAAGAGGTACGCCTGTCGTTGGCCTTGAGCACCATACAGGTGACAGTGCGATTTAAGCTCGGAGAAACTCCCCGAAGGGACGATAGATGGCGACACGACCTCTATCTCCACCTCCACAATTTCAGCAAGTGAACTGAAGGGGAGGGAAATATTCTCCAGTTCTTGCGCTCGTGAATAAGCCCACAAGACTACGGACCCACTGATTTAACGAGCACGTACTCCGTGTGCACTCGGAGGGTATTTGGTGACATCGAGCATCGAACCCAGGCCTTCCGGTCTGGAGTCCGATGCTCTAACCACTAGGCTACCCACGGCCCTGAAGGTATCCGACTTTAAGTATCCTTTATTTAAGGTATCCGACTACGTTCGGAACCGTGATTTTGCAAAAGCGTATAAATGGATAATATTTATGATATTTAGTGTCACTTAGATTAGAAAATGTGTATAAAATTGTTTTAAGAATAGTATTACAATAAAAAATTATTTAAGTACAATATTTTGACAAAAAATGAACATAGAAGGACCCATTTTCAAAATATTCTCCTTTTGTGAAAAATGCTTCTGTTATAATAATATTTTGCCTGTACAGAGGCTCAACTAGAATTTTTGAAATATATAACTTATTAGAAGTGGGTTTAATCCATGTTTTACGACAACTAAGGGGAGAAATTTTAAGAAAAAAACGCCGATAATTATTTCAAATGGTTGTAATTCTGAAAATAATGTGAATGTTCAGAAATCATAGTTGAGCCTCTGCAGGCAAAATATTATTATAATAGGAGCATTTTTCACAAAAGGAGAATATTTTGAAAATGGGTCCATCTATGTTCATTTTTTGTCAAAATATTGAACTTAAATAATTTTTTATTGCAATACTATTCTTAAAACAATTTTATATACATTTTCTAATCTAAGTGACTGATTGATTGAATAATAACGTCGCACTGTTCAGCTACACGAGGGCTTTTGGCGACAGACCACGTAATTTTGAACCATGGTCAAGTGACGTGGACGACACCTGAGCTGGCACCCCCTCTCCTAACTACCACACCACACCAACGGGAGGACGTTGCAGCTCTCGACAGATTTAACGTGCATCGCTGCCCTACACGGCGGGTCTTTAGTGGTACTGGGCTCGAACCCGTGACAAAGCAAGCCACGGTCCGATACCCATACCACTCGGCTACCGCGGCCACCTAATCTAAGTGACACTAAATATCATGAAAATTATCCATTTATATGCCTTTTTAAAATCACGGTTCCGAACGTAGTCGGATACCTTAAGGGAAAAAAACCCACATTTTTCAAAAGAAAACCAAATATAATTTTTAATGCATATCAAAAATAAAAATAAGTGATTATCTAGAAGCCATTCGCGCTGAAAAATTTTAATTTGCGAAATACATTTCAAAAAGTAAAAACCATTAATTGGAAAAATCACCTTGGCGGTGTGTGTCCCCCTCCCCTCTAATTAAAAAATATCTTTTATTTCCGAAAAAAAAATTCAAATTTGATGCTTTAATAAAAATAATTTTAAAGCATTCGCGCTTCGTCTAATTCTTTAAGCACAGATTCGTGAAAATTTGTAACCGTGCATAATTATTTAACTTGCCATTAAAATTCCGTATCGACATCAAAGGATGATTGCAAAATACTCGGCATTTCGCCCAAGGGTTGAATTGAGCAAGTTGTTGACCTTTTCTAGTTAACTCTGAGAATTCACAAAAGAACTCTCTCTATTTAAGCATTCCTTTGGAATGATGCCGACTTTTAACACATCAGTCATTCTGAAAAAAACACTTGGGAAAAAAACTTATACAAATTTCAAATGTACAGTGGGGGAAGAACAGGTGTTCGTTTAGAATACCCCCCCCCAAAAGAACAATATAATCATCTTAAACGTGAGTTTATATATTCTCCACTCACACTCAACTCCAAGAATTTAAAAATGACAAGTGTGTGTGTGTGGGGGGTGTCAACAAGTGCCTCACAAAATCACTTTTCATCGAATTGCGATCCTAGGTGTTATTCAAAAAAATGTTGAAATAAAAACAATAATTTGTCTCCACGAATTCGGACATAGCGAACCAGATGTTCTCTTTGCATGATTTATTTCATAACACAGGGGCTCGTCATTTTTTTAATGTCATTCACGCGCGTTTTAATTTCTCCCATTCTTTAAAAAAAAAAAAAAGACAGCCAAGGTTTGGATTTTGAACGACTTGATATTATTCAATTGTGAAGTGAGAGTTAAACATACAGATCAAATGACTAGACACCTCATCTAATATTGGAGGCTTCTGACTTTTCCAGGGTATGGGCAACTTCTAATTTTTTCAATGTGTTGCGGTTCACCCAGTGACGTTGATGAAATGCCTTTTAACGTTTCCTTCCGTTGTTTTTTTTCTGGAAGTGCCCCACTTGCATGACACATATAGCATAAACATTTAGCATTCACCATTGTAAAGAAAAACTGTTCTTCCCATTTTATAATAAAAGTGCATGTTTTTCATTTCTTAAACACTTGTTTTCGACATTGTACCCTTCTTTTAAAATATGACATTACTATTTTTACTATAAAAACTCACACAATTTTCAAGTTGAATGCTTAAACAATTATGAGAGAGAGCGACTGCTAGACATTGGCGCGTGGACATATTCAAAGCAGCGAACATACGTGAACCAATGAATCTGTAACCGACGTGTGTGTCATCGCGGGACATGACGTCAAGACGAGAACCCAATCCCGCGAATGTGCAGGATGTGGGGTAATGTCTCAGTATCCAATCCCGTGCTATTGCGGGAAGAGCTAATCATCAAAGTTTATTCTCCCCTTCAGTCAGCGTGTTGAGAAAACTCATTTTTCCGGCTGGCATCACACTGATCGATTTTTCTCTCTACAGTGACAGCGAGGGTGTAAAGCGTCAACGTGCGCTTCCAATGAGGGTGCTTGTGTCATCTACACATACATCGAATCATTTGCTTAAGTAAACACAGTCGCATCGATTGTGAAAAGTCGATTCTTCAGCCTAGTTGGTATCGTTGTTCCTTAAATATGTTTCTTTTAGCATGCGCGTCTTAGGTCTTAGTAAAAACGGTCGCTCTAAAATGTCTTGGCGGTCCACGGGTCGATCGCGATCGATTTCTAGAGAATTAACTTGCAGCAATATATGTTCGTGCTTATAATTTTTACTAAAAATTAGGGCCCCCAAGGGATTTCTTGTGTCTCTTTTTAGAGAAGGACGGCTGTGTGGAACTATTGGAACCACGTTTTCTGTAAGAAATTTCACAAGACGGAAATAAAATGAAACAATGATTCATACAACAGTATGGAATCTTGTTTTTATAAAGAATTTTGTTCTTTGAGAAGATAATTTTTTACTAAAAATAGCATTCGAATAAGTCATATATAAAATGCATATTTATACATTCGATGTGATCTTTTTTACAGCATCTTTAAGGGAAAATATTTTCCTTGCATGATACGTTTCATCATAGTCAATCGCCTGACTTTTTCAAATGTATAAAAAATAGAAGGGGGGATTCTGCTTGACAAATTCTGAATAAAAATTGCTTGATAAAAAGATTTCTTCATCTCATCGAAAAATAAAATCATCAAAATAAAGTATTTTATTATTATTTTAAAACGCGTCCTACTTATATAAGAGATGTTTAAAAAATAAATTTGGTGAAAAAAATGGTACTCCAGGTGAAACAAAAAATTGCCATAAGAACCCACACCCGTTGCTGGTTCAACGACGTAAGTAGCATCAGCACAAGAGGGCTGACACATGCGCAGAGCGCTGAAGAAAAGAGTAGCAGCAGACCGGCGTGCTCGAAGTTATTCGAGCACAAATCACGATGGCAGACAGACGTGTGCATAACAAGTGGTCGCTAATGGACAATCTGAATGGACACGTGGGACAAATGTGTCGGTTATCCATGAACGCTTACAGACCATGTCCAGCACCAAAATTTACCAGAGTGGTTTCCTCAAAGTGATTGCACGCTGCGACAAATGCCGGTGGCGAAAGTGTCGAAAAATAGTACAGGGTGTATAGTTTATGATGCTATACAACAGGGGTTCTTAAGCCTGTGCCCGCGGGCGCCAATATGCCTTCGAAGCTATTTTTGAGCGCTCGCGACTGTAATTATATCAATATCAACAGTGACCAATCCGCAGCCCGGCACGATTTTTTGTGTGGCCGCGAGATTTATCACTCTTATAAATAAAATACAAGCCATAAAATTATTGTTCTGGCAAACACTGTTTTGTTACCACAAGTACCGGTAACACTGTTTTGTCTTATCAGTTGCTATTGTCTTTGAAGACCCTCGCGTTAAAATCTGTTGCCCATTAAAACTTTTTTTCTGCGATTTAACTTTTAAAACTGTTTAATCTAAAGAAACAATTAAATAAACAATCAGATCTCGACTTAGCGATAGCAATCTCGAAGATGCTATAACATTGAGAATATCATCTTATACGCCTGACTTAGAAAAATTAGTGGATGATATGTCATGCCAAAAAAAAGCATTAAATGTAACTATTTTGAGTTTTGTGTTACTTTTTTAGTGTAGAATATTGTTTATGAAGCTCATGATTAAAATAAAATAAAGAAATATTAAGAATCTTTATACTTTTTTTAACTGCGCCCGCCAGCAATTCCCTTTTTGTCAAATGAGCCCAGACGGGGGGAAAGATTAAAAACTCCTGCCGTACCGTATTTTGTTTTGGCAATAAAGTTCCCGTGTGATGAAATTTACATTCGGTTCGTCCCTTGTAAAAAAAATTAAAACAGCTCTTCCCATACCAAGTCAGACTGAAATTCTTCGAATAGTTCTCGCGCTAACAATGCAAGTGGAAAAAGAAAGAACACTTACATTTTACGTAATCTTCGTCCGAGGTGTCGTTGATTTTGGTGGTGGCACAGTCTATTTCTCCATCGCACACCCATCCGAAAGGAATGCACAGGTTGCTCTTGTCACACTTGAAGTGACCCGTCTTACACATCTGACCTGCAAACACAAGACAACAGTAGAGTCTACATGAATACTGAACAATGTAACCAATTAAAAGACAGATGAGTAGGATACTAAATTTTTTCGAAATCTCTTAATTAACTACGAGGAGTCCGCTCAATAGATGATGTCCTTTTACATCAGGTAGAAACCAACTAAAATAATGAACCATTATAAAACTAACGCAAATACCGCATTTACTCGAATCTAACTTAACTCCAGTGGTGCAACAGCCCATGAGAGGAAAAGTCTGTTGTGCAGTATATGTGACCTTGGGTCCTGAGGTGCATGAGCAGATGTTCCGATCAGTCTGACGCAAAACCCCCAGTGTTAAGTTCCCAAGCAAGCTTGGTACTCCTTTATCAACCCATTGAATGGATGAAAAGCGAGTCGACCTTCCCCAGCCCGGGGTTTGAACCATGGACCTGTGGTGTGGAAGCGCGATGCACTACCACTCAGCCACTGGGCTTCACTCGAATATAAGCCGCACCCTAAATTCTCAGTATATTTTTCTGAAAAAATCTTGTCGACTGTATCTCTGACTGCCGCTTGCTTTTTGGGCACTCCAAACAGAAAAGGAGGAGGAGAAACGGAAGTCGCACACACAGAGAATCATGTACCATCCATAGTAAAGGATATGCATAATGCAATTCGAAATTTATTAAAAAAGTAGCTTACTATAGTCAAATCAAATGCAACTTATTGATAAAATATAAATCTATTTTAATCTAAAGGGCATTTCTATTATCAAAAAGGATTTATTTTAAAACAAGAACAGGTAACAGGCAAATCCATTGATATATATTGATGGGGGGCCGCCTTTCCATAAGGATTACAACAGTAATTTGTATACAGACCCTGTTGTTGTTTACAAGCCGAGGAATTTCTGGGAGTGCCTCTCACCCCACCGAAAAAGGGTGACGCATTTCCCACGCCTGGAAGAAGGCAATGTACCCATAAATACATCATGGTATGGGATGTTTTTTGGGAATTTCCCGCGTTTTGGGTGAGTTATGGACCGCGGGAAGATATCCCTCCGCTGACTTCAGACCAATCAGAAAAGCTGATTGTGTTTCGAGAAAGAGTCCTTCCAGAATACATAGGTAAACCGCCGCGAAATATAAGCGCTTGCACGACGAATTTAGACACTCTCTGACACAAATTTTATCACCGATTTTGGTCTTTTGACAAATTGCCGAGGTTGGAGACTCCCTTGAGATGGCACACCAAGATTCCTCTCTCTCTCAGATCCTAATTCAGTTAAGTAATCATGTATATCTTTAGTAATTAACGTAATTTAAATGTTTTGTAAATAAATTAAGTGTTAATTTAAAGAACGGCTTTTTAATTTAGTGTCCTGTTTTATTTGTCTTTAAAAGATCTAATGTTTAAATGTAAACTATAGTGTGACGCCAAATGACAAATTAGAACCTGGGTATTATAAAATGGATAACGAAATAAATGAATCAATTTAACATTAAGTTAACCGGGCGTTGCATTAATATATAAATCCCCTCAAATAAAATCCAAAATGAAAAAACTTTAAAAATCGGATATTTAAAAATGTTTTAAAAAGAATCGGCGGGCCGCAACTAACGTACTGGCGGGTCGAATGTGGCATGCGTGTTGGAGGTAAACTACGGAATGGGATAAGTGATCGATGCAAGTGGGTTGAATGGACGGTTACATGGTTCTTTCGAAAAGAATGGAAACTCAATTTCCCCCTTCCAACAAATGTTTTGACTTCAATTCTAAGCCGCAATCGTTTATGAGTAGCATTAACTCTGGAAAAATAGCGCGGCTTAGATTCGAGTAAATACGGTAACTACAACACGAAAGGGAATACTTGTTCTGTTGCTTTCATACGTTTTCACCTAATGTTACGAGATAGGGCTTATATTCTGAGCCTATTTCCATGCAGTATATTAGAGCAATAATAAATTCGGGTCGTTATGACACATATCAAAAAGCGTACTTAAAATTTCGAAATATTTCATAAACGGGGGGAATTTTTTTTATTTTATATATAATAAAGTTAGCATCACAATATACGAACTAAGTAGGAAACATAGATCGGTGTTCGAAGATTTCGTTCAAATCAGTCGCAAAGAGCAAGACAGTCTTCAGGAGCGATGGAAATTTATTGACTAAAAACAATCCCTGAAATACAGGATGCACAGCAAAATTCGCAGAATAAATCTCAGAAGGTCTTCAGATATTCACCAGCGCTGAGACACAACCCTCAGTGTCTAAAATACAGGTATGTTGATTGTTGAAGGTTATTCACAAGCATTCGCTGGTCGCACTATAAAGTAACTATTGCAGACAGACCTCGGATAAGTGTTGGAAATAAACCTTCACACAACCTGCTTTTGCTTCAATTTCCTATCCCACCTGGAATTTCCGCAAGGCGAAGTGATGCTATTTAATCATACCGCTATCGAAAGTGTCGCATCTAATTTACATAAAGCTTTAGAAACGCTCTTTTCTCAAATGGCATCAGTTCTTCCGTTTACGCATGTGATCTTTTTACACAAAAGATTGAGGATTATTATTATGACTGTTTCATGTTAGCATGATTGAATGTTGGATATAACTGTTTGTGTTAATGTTAATAAAATTAATGTTTAAAGTTTTTCAGACTGATTTAATGGTTCTTGAGTCTCGCTGATTAATATCATCATTCGCATTAATATACTATTCGCACCAAGCTACCACATCAACGGGAGGATACTGAACCTGGCGAGTCTTCAGTGGCACCAGGATTTAAACACGCGATAATCCGCCCACGAGTTCCTTGAACTCTGTGTAAGACGCAATAAAAGAAAAATTTCTTCATGAGCTTAAATCTAATTCTTTGCTAAAATATAAGGAACACGAGAGCCATCTACGAGCAAAACCAATTGAAATTTGAAAAGGAAATGATTCACCGTTTAGCTGAAATAATACGTCCAACAGAGTAAGCTAAAAATGAATCGGAACCCACCTCTTCCCACAATAAGCGGAAACAGTCCTTGATATTAAGTCCTCTTTTATGAGTGAAAAACACTTGCGATAAGTAAAGAGTGAAAAAACGCTCAAGACAATCCTTTGTTCGACATCTGAAAGAAACAGATCCTCCTTGCCCTTTCCCCACCCCCTTGAAGCGGTCGTTTTGAAGTGTTTTCACTCGTAATGAGAACAAGAATGAATGTTATTCCGCAAAAGATTAGTCTCGCACATTCCGAAAGCAGCGGTCCTTCCTTCTCTCCCCCTTCAAGGGGATAGATGGTTCTTTTTTTTTTCTTTTTGTCCCTGTAATCAGTTCAGTTTCGTTTTAAATGAGTGAGTGAGTTAATATTAACGTCGCACAAAGGGATGTTGGCGACGGACCTGGTCATTTTGACCCTCGATCAAGTGACCTGACCTGACATCCCACTCTTCAAACTACCCCACCACACCAACGGGACTTCGTCATTTTGAACTATGGTCAAGTGACGAGGACGATACCTGAGCAGTCATTCCCCTCTCCTATATCTTCCACACACCAACGGGAAGACACTTGAGCCTCGACATATTTAACATGCATCGGCCCGCTCTGCATGACGGGTCTTCAACAGTACTAAGCTCGAACTCATGACATGCTGGCCACGAATTCGTTACCTTAACTACTAGGCTACCGCGGCTATTATAAAATCCATGAAAACACTTTTGTTCAACTTAACAGGAAAAAATGCAAGGGTTCTCAATAACAAAACTTTTTTTATTTATTTATTTTTGCTTTAGACTTCCTAAGTCAGAAGTTTTTTAACTTTCGATTACCAGGACTCTCCTTTTACGTATCTGCCTAAAATCGCGGACCCCCAAGATTTTGAACACCCCTCCCTGGATGCAGTCGTTATCGTACTGGCGCGAAATGAGTTCAGTTCTTAATTTTTGCATATGTGTTTCAACTGTTTTTGTAAAATATTACATTTATAGTAATAACTATACAGCAGCAAAAAATAAAAATATTCTTGATCAAAACACATATTCCAATAGAGATTTTTCATTGGGTGAAATTTAATGATCTAGTCTAGGATAAGCACATCCCCCAATTTTTCCATGTGGACATTCACTGTCATGAAAAGAGGGAAATTTAAAATTAAATGAGTGGCAGCAAAACCCCCAAGAAAAGCGCTGGGGATCCACGAGGTCCGCGGATCACAATTTAAGAACCGCTGCCCTAAGTCCTAACTTTAATAAGAATGTGCCCATACCCCCAAATAAGAATATGCAATATTCTAAAGCAGAGGTCGCAAAACTTGTGAAGCTTTTGAGCTATTGCAACGTTTTTAAATTTTACTCGAGAACTACCAACAAAACAGTTGCCCACTTTAAAAAAAAATCTTATACATTTGCTTATTGCCTTTAAACTTATATTTATAATAACTGAGGAGGAGGGGGGTATATCCACTGTCCACCGGACCAATCCTTATTGTACAAATTGTGCAACCGTTCACACAAACTGTTTAAATTGTAAACTGTAATTTATACGTATTATGCAAATCTATTTTTTTTCAATATATTGTAAGTATGAAAAAAATAATTTTCAAGTCTTCATCTCCGCATTTTAATTCGTACTTCAATTTAGCGCCTTTCCAAGACATTATTCCTAATTACATCTTTTACTCTAAATTGCTCGGAACTTTAGTTCCGTTTTTGCTTCTGCACCTTGACGGAGCCACGTACAATGGTCTTACTTTTGACGTTACACATAAAACTTTCGACTTTAAAATTTGGCTCCTGTGATTTGTTAAGGCATCCGACTACGTTCGGAACCGTGATTTTGCAAAAGCGTATAAATGGGTGCAATATTTTGACAAAAAATGAACATAGAATGACCCATTTTCAAAATAGTCTCCTTTTGTGAAAAAAATGCTTCTATTATAATAATACTCTACCTGTATATAGCTCAGACCTCTGTACAGAGGCTCAACTAGAATTTTTGAAATATATAACTTAGAAGTGGGTTTTATCCATGTTTTACGACAACAGAGGGGAGAAATTTTAAGAAAAAACCGCCGATAATTATTTCAATTAGTGTGAACTCTGAAAATAATGCTAATTTTCAAAATTCATAGTTGAGCCTCTGTACAGAGGTCTGGGCTGTATACAGGCAAAATATTATTCTAATAGAAGCATTTTTCACAAAAGGAGAACGTTTTGAAAAAAGGTTTTTCTAAGTTAATTTTTTGCCAAAATATTGTATTTAAATAATTTTTGAAGTCAAAATATCCTTAAAGCAATTTTATACATGTATTCTAATCTAAGTGACATTAAACATCATGAAAATTATCCAATTATGCACTTTTTTAAAGTCACGGTTCCGAACGTAGTGGGATACTTTAATAGTCATGGCAATTGCCTATCTTAAGAGGGAACAGCGTCGTTTCAGAAGTCCTCTACATCAGTTATCCCCAACCCCCAGTCCACCTAAAGGACGTTAAACTATTTCCATTTTATTGAAATAGGTGTAGTTCTCTCGGATTTGAGCAACTTTCCACGGAAATCCCTTTATATATTCCACTTTAAATCACTTATATTCATTTATACTGAAGGTATATTTAAATGTAACAAAACACAATCTAAAATACAAACAATCAACATCCCACTCTCAGTGGTCAGCTGTAAAATTATCGAAAACTGACTGGTCCGCAGCGAAATAAAGGTTGGGGAGAACTGGCCTAGATTGTCCGGTGTGATCCTTGGTATACATACAACTTCGCATTTCTTCTGATAAAATTTCATACTGCAGTATTATTCTTCAGAATATTTTTCGCTACCAATCTTGTGCCATTACATAGCCCATCAGTGTACATAAATTTCTTAATGGCATGACGACCTGATTCCGAATTCTGTTCAGCGGTCCCGATAGAGTTAGTGTTGATAGATATTCGGGGAAGGGGGATGGGCATACAGTAGCATAAATTCTCTTGATGTACGCCATCGCCACAAGAGCAGCCAAATAAATTTATTACAGCATCACGAAAAACTTTTATATATACAGACAGATTTTAAAATCAGTTTTAATTAAACTGAAAATTTTACAAAAAGATATTGAAATTCAATTGTGCAGTGAAAAAATTAAAGTGTAGTTGTTGTTACTGATGCTACCTGATCGGCAAAGGCCAGATCGAGGCCCACGAAATTCATCATGGCAAAGGGCTAAGTGGCGCCTGTCGTTAGCCGTAGCTTTGAGCATCACACAGGTGACAGTACGATTTGTACTGTATCGTTTTCACCCCAATTTTGAGGGAGGACACCTGGGGGTGGTCAAGGGCCTTCACCTCTCTTCCCCTTCCACCAACCTCACGAGAGGACTTGCGGCTCAACGGCTATTGTGTATGCGCGCATAACTCAAAAAGTTCTGCATGGATTAATCTGAAATATTGACACAACGTTGCATTTGTCTCTGGTCAGGATCTTATGTACTTTTTATTTCGAAATTCTCTCTAAATTTTTTTAAATTTAATTTTTAAGTGATTTTTTGGTGTTATGACGTCATACGACGTCACGATTCGCTCTGAATGCGAAAATTTAAACTTTACGCTTAGATTTTCCAAATTATTGTATAACTCTTCTATGGTTATGTTTATGCGTTGTCATATTTATCTATTTATTGTCCTTTGATACGTAATTGGGATTATTTTTCGAATAAATTAAAAATTTTTTTTAAAAATTATTCTTTCAAGAACTCAAATTTTGTTTTGTAGGTTTGGCAACAGTCGGATAGCATTATCGCGGGATGTTTACGACTTTGATTAAATTCTACATCGTGTTTTTTCTGTAATTTTAAGCTAAATTTATTTCTCTTTATTAAGCGAAAATGAAACTAACATAATTGACTTCTGTACGCTACTTATTTTTCTACCAAATAGTTTCCGTCAACCATTTACCTGAAATAAACAGACGTAGCCAAATGCCGCGATATAACATTCAATGTTTGGAAACAATATTTTTTCCCACTTGGAGATATTTTAATGTGACGAAATTAATCGACGGAGTTTTTAATAGGAATGTTTTTTTTTTCTTTTTTAGACAACTTTTTAAACTTCATTTGATTCTTACGTATTATCGCAACAATCGCCAACTAATGATAACTCGCAAAGTTGGCCATTCCATTTTCGCAGATGTTGTACGCGCGGAATTGGCAATCGTGCTTCGTTTTATACAATATCGCTAATAGGTTGCGATAATACGTAAGTACCTTTCATTTGATGTTAGTATTGAAATACAAATGTTAAAACTAAGATTTTCTGATTTTGAGTCATCAAAATATTGCACCTTATTTTGTTTTTCATTGCTTTATAAGATTATTACCTTCTTAAACAGATTCCATTAGTAATTTGTTAAAAAAAAAAATACTGGAAGTTATTATGGTTTGTTTTTGTCAGGGACGTAGAGCTACCGCTGTATCAATGATGCAGGAGCCCCAACGAATGTTATTACAATTCCACTTACATGGTGCTCATATCTGAAAAAGGGCCACAAAGGAATTCGGATACAAGGCCCACTCAGAGCTGTTTTGTAATTTCATATGTTTTTCTTTAAACCTTCACTTTAACTGCAGTCAATCGGCTTGAGTACATAAAATTGTATTGCAGAAACTCGAACTTAGGTCATCATACTGGCCAAGCAAACGCAGTGCGAGGGATAAATGCTGATCAAATTAGAGTAAGCATCAGTGAATGAGCAAAACAGACAGAGGGCTCAAATACATGTTGAGGAAGCAGGTTGTCATAAGATTGTAATTATTTTTTCAAATTTTACTTTCGCGTTGATAAAGATAGTTCAGCTCTTTTTATGTCAATTACTGTTCGTATTGTATATCATTTTTCAATTTATTTTTAAGCACAGAATATTTACTTTGGATAATTTTTATATATAAAATACTAAATTTAATTCTGTACACTATGTATGTGTTTAGCGAGTAGTATACCGATTAAAATCTTCCACCTACCGTAAAATCCGGCTTATAACGCGCACTTTGAACACAAAAAATAAGATCGAAATTTACAGGTGTGAGTTATACGCTGGGTATAAAAATGAGGGCTTTAAAAATTAAAAAATAAATGAGCATAAAAAAGTTAAACTTCTAAATATTTCGAAATACTATTTATTTAAAAGACATGACATTCTTATTGAACTTAAAAGGTGGTAGTTCTAAAAGTATACTATTTTTGCAATTGCTTAGATAAACACCTTGAATAAATCGCTTCTAAACATAACAGCATTGCATTTGTACATTTCAGGTTTCTTCGTAAAAAAGGGGTGCACATTATATAGCGAATATACCTAAAATTTAAAAATTGCAGCTTGAAAGTATGGGTGTGCGTTATATGCCGGACTTTACGGTATTTTATCTTTCTCCAATGAATCTAAATTAAATTAATATATAATTTTTTATGGTACTTATATTTTTTTTCTTTATTCGGCCATTTACCTAAAATCAAAAGACATCGCCAAATACTGCAATATGCATTCAATAAGGGAAGAACATTCTATGCCTGTTTGTGCACAATAATAATACTTTTTTGCACTTGGTAGTGAATTTTTCCACGAAATAGTTATTGTAGTTTTTAATAGTTGGGGCAATAACATTAGACTCACGAAATATCTATTTTGTGTAATTTCAAAATTTTATTTGGTGTTACTGTGAAATATAAATGGAAAAATTAAGATTTTCTGATGTATATTTTGTGTTTGTTTTGATATTTATGTATTATCGCAACCATATTGGCAACATTAGCACTTAATTGCCAATTCACCGTGTATGATGCGAACAAAATCGGGGTTGATATAGTTGCAACAGTACCCAAGAACCTTTGTTTGCAACTTTTTTGGTGATTTTATCAAAATGATAATTTGTTGTTAATAATTGGTTTTTGATAGCTTTTTATCATTTAAGTTTGTTATAGCTAGCTAGCTGTACCCAATCATGTTTTCCTGTGGCTCAGTCTGGTTAAAAAGAAAGAAAAGAGAAAGCACACATTTCTAATATCTTTAACTGCTTGCACTTGAGGTATGATTTTTTTTTATAAAAAAATGTGGAAATATACATTAACAAAACTTTTCTAAACAGATTTATTTCATTTGTAATTTGTTAACAGAATACTCCCAAGTTATTATGGGTTTTTTTTGTCATGGTATGAATCTAAAATTATTTGCATTGTCTCCATAGAAGAGGTGCCAAGTTTGAAAACAAATTAAATGACTCTTCTTGAGGTGAAAGGGTTAATTTTACAATGCTTATGAGTAGACATTTTGTGTTGCTTCATTGTCTGTATATATACAGAAATTGTCTGCTGTGCCTGCTTTAGAGCAGTAGTTGCCATTTTTCAACACTTCATGAACCACTTAATGTATAACTTTATAATTAGCGTTTCACTAATAGGATTGACCTCTATGTGGTGGAGCACTATAGCTATATTTACGTCTTTATTTAATCTTCTATGCCCTGAAAATAAGCGGTAAAATCCTAGGAGAGCCCACACCCTTGGCGACAAACCAAAAAAGGCGCCAAGCCAGAACAAGATGGTGCCAAGCGAAAGCGACAATGGTGGCAAGGAAATATAGCGGGATAAGGTGGATGCATAATGAAAATATATGTAAGCAATACAGAAATTAAACATTTGAGATAAAAAAATATAAAAACAGCACTTACTTTCTTACTGCTGATCTTTCCGAGTGGAGGGGACAGCGTAACAACAGATTTTAAAAAAGTCTTAAAGGTCTCATCGCTAAGCGAATGATCGTGTGAACGCCGCCATATTTATTCTGCGAGGTAATGGTCGAACATACATTCGGCGTGGCTGGCACGATTTCGAAGAAAGCGTTTTATTGCCGACCATGTTACATCATGCTGATCATTACATTTAGGACATTCATAACTCGAAGCAATCAATCCTTCCTTCATACACCATTCAATCAATTCTTTCTTACCTTTCGCATTCAACAAAGTAAAAATTCTAAAGTAGATTCCCTCACACACGCAACCAGCCCGGAGACCAACAACAAAATGAAATTCGAAATGCGCGCCCACAAAATACGAAAATGCTAGAAATAGTTAGGGTTGTCGTATGTAGTGTTTAAAAAGTAGGGTTACCAAGATGGCGCAATTATCGCCAACCAAAGTAATTTGCGCCAAGGGTGTGGGCTCTTCTAGGAGTGAACCAAATAAGCTTCATGAAAAGCAACAATCAACAAACTGAAGTGTTTTGCCTACAATTTTCCAAAAAATGGTTGAGGTTACCAAAAATCGCTAACCTCAGGAATTATGTTTTTTTGTTTAGTTATTTCAGTAACTAAAAGCTTTTAGTAAAGAATAATTCGTGTTCCGTAATATGTTGTTTTGTTGTTCATCTTTTTTAAACTGAATCTTCATAAAAGTATAAATAATTTCCCAATTTTTCTGCATACCATCCAAAATTTTTCACGCATCACCAATTGGTGACTGCTGCTCTGTAACACACATCAGTAATTATGTATTAGCATCACTGTAACAAAATTGGTGCCATGTATATCGTACCTTAATATCTAAACAATAAAGATTCTAACATTTTTTTATGAAAAAAGAAATGGAGGGAAAATGTTGCGATTTGCATGGCGGTAATTTGGCTGTGGTGATGCTAATATTTAAGTACACAGATAACAAATAATTGTCCATGTGAAAAGCTGTCTGTGTCTAGATATAAGCCACTCTGTTTTTAAGATAGGCCCTTAACTTTGTTGATAACAATTGCTAATACTAATCGAATTGTGAATTGCAAAAATACTCCCATCATTATCAACACTTTGTCGTAGTTTTCTGCTGCAAAATCCGTGTTTATATTGGAATTTTCCTGGCGTATTCGATTAAAAATACCTTCAGCCTCTCATTGCGTTGAATTTCAGCTGTGTCAATTGATGCACGTTTAAAGTTAAATATTTCATTAGCATTTTTTATTTTTTCCTTTTCTTTTTTGTTTCTGATTTTTTTTTTTTTTTTTCATGTTTTGAAATTTTATATGTTTTTGTTTTAATTTTCTTTTCTTTTTAAGTGTAGTTTTAAGTTTTTAAGAAATTTTATATGTTTTGTTTGAATTTTTTTTTTTTCTTTAAGTGCAGTCAATTGGCTTCACTAGATAAAAATAATGCCTTGCGGGAAATCAAACTTAGGTTGTCATACAGATTTGCAAGGCAAAAGTACTACAATGAGTGTAATTGCACATCAAACTGAGAAAGAATGGATATCAGCAAACGAGAAAAGCAGACAAAGAATGTCACAAACACAGGCTGAGGGCGCAGCAAAGCAACATGCAGCCAGACTTGAGGAAGCTCATTTGCGAGCACATCATTCGTGTTTTACAACATCAGAAAGATGTTAACCAAAAACAGCACATCTGCGTCAAACATGACTTTGTGGTGAGCAATCACACAATAACAGTCAACTTGCATTCCGGTACAACCCAGTGGAAGATTCTAGGTTCAGGCAGCATGTTCTCATTTACACAATGATGGAAGTGTATCCTTATTGCAATGTTCTGGAATTTAAGGGAGAAACCAAAGGAATGTTTTGTACCACTGAAAAAATTAAACTGCCTCAACTCAGAGAACAGAGCCATTACAAATTTTGCTTGCTAGATATACTGCGGAATCAAAACATTTCCTATATGACATCAGGAAATACAATTCATGTTTCCAAGTGACATTGTTTGGATAAATGTGCATTTGTGAACACACCTCTGATTTAATAAAAATATCCATAAGCATTGTAAAACTAACCCAATTCCCTCAATGAATCCAGAGTGGAGCCATTTAAAATTTATCTTCAAACTTGAGGTCGCCACTTTAAAGACAATGTAAATAAATTTAGAGAGAGAGAGGTTCATAACATGACATAAGGACAAAAATAAGCTGTAATAACTTCAAGCATTTGGTTAACAAATTATAAATATCAGTTTAGGAAAGTTTTTCGTATATATATTTATACATTTTTTTATAAAAGATCATACGTGCAATGCAAATTATTTAACATACTGAAAATATGTCCTTTCTGTTAAACAAGACTGAGCCATAACAATGCACACCCGATTTCGCTGAAAACATTTCGACGCCAAATTGTTTTAACAGTTACATACAAACAATGGAGATGAACCGCTGGTGTCGAAAACAGGTAATTAATTTAATTAATTGATCAAGTGTCATCCACTCAAAGTTTTAAAAAATTTATTTGAACTTGATTGGATAAATAGAAAGTATTTTATCAACGATTGAAAACATGAACAAGATAAATATAGAGAAAGATTGAGCTAATAATAGGAATTGAATATTCAGTTAAATTCAATTGGAAACTTTGGTTAAAATTATTAAGTTTACTGACACATTTATACATAACAGAAATAATATAAATTAAATATAGTACTTCAAGCATCAGATACAAATTTAATCTTTCGCAGACTGTAAGAATGAGATCCTTGTAACCGATGTTTTGGTATGAGCGCATAAAGGCTCAAATTTTCTGCATGAGTCAGAAGAGGAAATCTTTTATTTATTTATTTTTTCTCCCAACTCTTAACAAGTTGAGAACGATTTGTTATCGGCTGTTCTACACGACTCTAGTCACATTCCTCGAGATAAGATTGAGAAAACTGACATTCATTACAGCATTCCTTCGAGAATTTTTCTACGAGTACAACTTTTTTTTTCCTCCGTATTAACAGGATTCCAGGAAAAAAGAATATCTTCTAATCGCGAATATCTGAACTTTTCTACGACATTAAATAATCATATGGACACTGAAATACAATTTTCTTTTCGTGTGTAGCCCTTCAAAGCTTGTATGGGCCCCGGTTGGGAGACACAATCCACATTATGTTGTTTCTTACCCCAGATGGTTCCATAAAACCAAAACATCCAAAAATAAAATAGGATTTTCTAAAACCTCGTCAACAGTAAAACTCCAGCAGTTAAGAATATGACTGGGGGAGGCTCCCATTATTTGTCGCTGTTTCTTTGCACCATAGTTCGCAACTAAGGCATTTGCGACCCTGCATTCCTAGTATGTCAGGGATGGCGAACCAAGGATACGCGTGCCATTGACACAATATTTTGGGCACGCCACCGATCAAAACGGTTTGCACTTTAGTTCAAAATAACAAAGTTCACTATGAAGTATTACGAAAAAACGCGAGTGATCGGTCGAGGTGCGTGGGGCGGCGAGGAGCACACTCATTTATTATTGTCTTACAATCCTAATATAAGTTATTCGTCATCTAATCCGTAATAACTGAAATCACACTAATGTTACTTTAATTTGAATTACGCGTATAACGAAAACATTTACTACAAAGCAGTGCAAAAAAAGTATTTTTTCGTAGTAAATAAAGATTTTTGAGTAGTTAGTATTTAATTTTATTACTTCACCAATAATAACGTAAAAATTATTTGATGGCACGTCAATACCTCATTAAACATTTCTTCAGAATAAAATATAGTTTAAAAACAACTAAAAAGCACGCTTTTCTGGTGAATCGAACTAAAAAGTGAAAAAATAATTTTTAATATAAGAATAAAATGATTAACGAGAAAATTAATGTCATTGGGAGAAAAGCGTGGCGTGCGTTGTATTCCATTTTTACACTAACAACATTTCGGAATAGAACTAGCAAGAAATTACAACAGTTAATGTAGAGCACCCCACGCTTTTACCTCAATGACATTAATTTTCTCGTTAATCATTTTATTCTTATTTTAAGAGAATTATTTTCTTTTACTTTTTAGTTCGATTCACTATAAAAGCGTGTTTTTTAGTTTCTTTAAACCATAATTTATTTTTCATTTTTTAGTTCGATCTGCAATAAAAGCCTGTTCTTTTAGTTTTTAAAACTATCATTTATTCTTTGTTGAATTTATCCTTGAGTTTGATATTTAGAGCCGGAATTACGTGGCTGCTGGAATTAGTCTTGCTCTTCAATGGATATTAATTAATGGGTCTGAAGGGTACTTATTCTCTCCGTTTACGGGGCCTCGGATGAGTCCCATATCGTTTTATTTCAAAGATCCCGTCTCTATAGATACAGGTCTAACTTATAAAAGTGTGTTAAGAATATTAAATGGCAATCGTATTATCACCTTTTAAACGTATTGTTATTATGTTAATTCGTATCATCACTTCTAAGCGTATTGCTTTATAAAAATAAAAAATATTTAGCAGTTAGAACGTAAATTACTTTTTTTCACATGCACGCGCGAATCTTTTTTTTCCCCCCATTTTCAGAAAAACTAGACTTTATGTTATAGCTAACTCATCCACCCTCTCCTTTCTCACATAAAGAACACTTGTTTGTTTTATTTGTATTAATAAGAAGCGTTTTCCATTTTTAGGGTTGCACCTTTTTAAGGGGTAGGGGAATTAGTCGCCAAATCTGGAAATGGCATATGCAATTAGTCACCAAATCTGGAAACGATAAATTGAATTAGTCGCCACATCTCAAAATCCTTATTTTTGAGGGTCCCGATCTGGAAAATGGAACAAAATTTTGAAATTAATGTATTGTCATCGGTCCTTGACAAGTGTGCAAAATTTCGAATTAATCTGATCTTTTAAAGTGGGTAAAAATCGAGTCCAAAGATTCCATTACATACAAGTGAAACTTATAAAAGCGTGTTAAAAAATGGCACGCGGATCCATAAAGGTTCGCCACCCCCCTCCTATGTGATTCTAAGTCGTCTGTGTACACACACCCTAAAAGCTCGTCAGTCTGATACCGAATCACCCAGTATCTGAATGGAAAACTCAAAGAAAGTCCACCTTTTATCACCTTGAAAGATTTTAGTTTCACTTAATTTCATTTCATTCAAAAGAGGTTTAAAGAATCGCATTACTGAAAATTTTACAAGAATTTGAAAAACGCGATGTTACACATCTACAAATCACTCGAGATGAGATCACCGTCTTGAACGCCATTTTTCCTTTCAAAAATGACCTCATATTTGCTCTTAATATAACGCATTAAACATTTTTGAAACATCCGTCATTTCCATTTGTAGCTAACTCCAGTCCAGGGACTCGACTGCAAAAGGTCAGCATTTTTTAAACTTTCACCCGCTCAAAGGCACGGCAAAAAAAAAGGTAAAAATAAATAAAGCTCCCGTCTAGAAGCCATTTTGAATTCGTGAACGTAATGTTAATCAGGGCTTCGAATCGTAATTATTTCGTTCTGGTTTAGTTCCAAATGAATAATTTTTATTTTATGTATATTCTTATTACTACTAATATAATTCTATCATAAACCAAAAAAATGTAGTTCTGTCAAAATTTAAAAGATTTCATCCTTTTTTTTTTAATTGTTATACTATGCGAATCGATACAATTACGATACGAGCGGTGCGCAGAGGACATTATCAAAATTGCATTCGACATCTAGGTTCAAGATTCTGTGGCTTATTTGTCTAAACCAGGGGTACTCAACCTTTTTTCTCTCCGGGCCACATACATATGATAGGTATTTCAAGCGAACCTCAACAAATGGATAATAGGGGGAAACACTACAAGATCACAGCAACATTGATAAAGCAAAATTGATCAAAATATTAAAATTATCATGTTCGGCTTTCATTTTAATACCATATTAACTTTTTCATCACACACACAAAATATTTACTTTTCCTGAGTCATGGGGTAGTTTCGACTTCTTTTCATCCATAACTAAGCCTCTTGCTTACATTTTACTATTAAAAAAAAGCAAATTGATAGCAAAATTGAAATATTCGATTGCTTCATTGATAGAATTTTCAGCCTAATTTTTCAGTAATTGTTCTTAAATAATCGAATTTCTTAGTGCAGTGGGCCGTGACCGGGGCGCTCAAAAAAGGTCGGAGGGCCACATGCGGCCCGCCTGTTGAGTATCACTGATCTAAACAGTCTGTACCAACATCCGTGGACAAGTGAAAGATATAACTCAGACTTAATTTTTTCTTCAGAAACCATCCAGTTTATTGAACTGAATTAAATCTGCCTACTACAAGTAGTTCCATGTTAAACTGAAACAGAAAAGTACTAGTGAATAGCAAAAAGAGAAGCAATGTACATGTAATGATAATTATAGTATGGTTGACCTTAAATTAGGAAATATTCATAAATTGGTTATAGTAACAAAATGAGCGAAGATATATCGAACCGAAATAGAACGGAATTTTTTTCTTTTCGGTTCAGTTCCCGTTTTCATTCCGAACCAAATAAAGCTTTTCCCCCGGTTTTCGGTTCAGCTCCGGTTCGAGTGAGTGACTATTCACGTCGAACTATTCATCTAATCTAGGGCTTTTGGCGACGAACCTCGTAATTTTGAACCATGATCAAGTGACGAGGACGACATCTGAACTGACGAGAGAACCCCTCCCTCTCTCTTAACTTTCACACCACACATAACGGGAGGACATTTGTGTGAGCATTGACAGATTTCACGTGCATGGTCCCCTACACGGAGGGTCTTCAGAGGTACTAGGCTCGAACTCATGACACCCCAGTCATGAGTCCGTTACCTTGATCACTAGGCTACTGCGGCCTTCAGATCCGGTTCGAAGCCCTGCTCATAACACGCTGACCACGAGTTCGTAACCACAACCGCTAGGTTGTCACGGCCACTACATGGAAGGTATTTAATACGTTTAAGAATGAAAAAGAGTTCAAATAATACTCAAATTTATTGCAACTTCTTTACGATAATTCAATGGTTCATTGATACAAAAGAGGCACGATTCATTTTTTTATAACCGTAATAATTTTACAGCGCGCATTATTTCCTTCACACAATTAAGTCTTATTATGGGACAAAGCATTAACTCGCTGTTACGTAATTATTGTGACCAGTAATTTACTTCGTCTTGAGTTAAATGCAAGGAAGAGCGGTGACGACACGCAACACATGGTTATCATGCTTGCGGAAAGGAGGTTGCATTTTTTTCCAATGACATCACTTGTAGAAAAAATATTTCGTTTCTTCATATACCTTGAATATAGACATTTTCTATGATACTTTTTAAATGTTTAAAATAAGAAGAGGGATATGAACTTTAATTAGTGTTTAATGTATTAAACCCTCTTCTGTGACTGGTTGATCTGAATGAACGTCACTATACAGCAGAAACTACCAACAGGGTCGAGGTGAACCCCTTGAAAGTAGGGAGCGATCTGTGAAAGGGTGTATAATATCCCAGGGATCCACTCGGTTCAAATGGTACCGGGCAGCGTAAGGAACTTTAAATTACAATCGTACCTCCATATAACGAACCTCTATGTTGCGAATTTTTCTATACAACGAACTTTTTCCTGGAACCAAGAACATCTCACGATTTTATTCGTAAAATAACCTCCCAATAGTAAGGTGACCAACCGTCCTTCTTTAGGGAAGACAGTCCTCTTTTTATAGGCTCTTACCTTCCTCGAAAAGTGTCCTCCTTTTCAATATTTTAAAACTGATCTGTTAATCTCTGTATTCAGAAAATGATTCATTTTTAAAATAATTAAAAAAGAATTACAATTAATGAAAATAATTACAATAATAAGAACAATAATTAATTAAGAGAATGACAATGTAATTCTTTCGTAAATTTTTTGTCCTCCTTTTCATTGTAAAAAAAATGGTCACCTTACCAATAGCGAAGTGCATTTTCTACATAACAAACTTTTTTTCTTGTGATTCAATTCTTTTTCTCCCTCTATCTTAAGTATTTCTGAATATTTCAAGTTATTCTCTCTTTCAACACATTTTACGGTGGTCATAAAGGGAGTTTTGGTGCATTGCAAAGATGTAAGGCATAAATTATGACACAAAAAAAAGCCTTTTTTCAATAAAAAAAACTCAAACAAAATTAACAGATTTTTATGAGTAATTAAATTTAAGGATGCATGTGGTAATGTATGTTTAGAATCTCTAGTTATAAAATAATATATATGTTCAAAATTATTTGTATGCTTTAAATTAGAAAATGTCCTTAAAATTATTTTCTTAATGTTAAAAATGCAGTATGTTCCTCGTCACTCTTTTCCTGGTTTTCCTTGCACACACACAGTTTTTCTTTCTTTCTTTTTAAAGGGAAAGATATCGAAAATACATAAATATTAATTTAGAAAAAGGTGTAAATAATTACTTTTAATATATAGTGTTTATGAATTAAAAATTTGTTTTATGTGGTTTGTAAAGTATGCTGAAAGATGAACCTCTGTATAACGAACTTTTTTTTCGGGATTTAGCGACTTCGTTAAATAGAGGTCCGATTGTATTTCCAGTTTATTTACTCAGGAGTTTGAGCGCTACTTTCCTACCACAAAAAATCTACAAACTGGTAAGGAATGGATCCGAGACGACCCCTTTGTCAACAAAATCACGCGAATCTACATATCTGTGGAAGATTTTAAGTGGCGGCAACCTTAAAAGTATGTTCGAGACAACTCTACCGGTGTTCTGGATTAAAGTTATGGCGGAATATGCCGAGATTGCCATTTCTGAAAACCTATCTGCATGAAGCGGGGTTTTCTACAGAGACAGAAATCAAAACAACGGAATTATAAACTAGATACGAGAAACACACTGCGGGTGTCATTGTCCCTAGGGATTGCAATACAGGAATACCGGGAGTTTGAGCTGCTTGTACGATTTGGTAATACCGGTATTCACAAGTTTAAATACTGGTTTTTCGGTATTTACTAGAAATTTTTGAAATTGTATCCACTGTATGTTCAATGATCGCCAACACAGCAAAATAATATACGTTTTTGTTTTTGTGTCTCCCTAACGGGTGAAATTAATAAGACTGTGAATACAAAGTTGCATCGTACAGTCAAGAGAAGTGATAAAAAATACGATTTCAAAAAGAGGCGAGCCAAAACTATATCATATTACAGCTCAGAGCGATTTTGCGCACGCGCAGGATTCGTAGTCTGATATTCATGTATGTGAAAACAAGGTTGTATTTGTGAAGAAAGGGCGTAATATTTTAATATTTTTTTAAATTTGCGTGTTTGTAATTCACATTGTATTTGCATATCATACTTTAGGGTTTAAATTATTATTTTTTTTCAAATTTATTATACATATACTCATGAATAAATAATCCTTAATAATAAATAAGAATAACTTTGAACATAAATAAATCAGTTGATAATACTTTAGTTTGGTTTCATTATTTATATGATGAAAACCGCAGAACACATACAGACTGAATAGTGATATTTACACTTTTTTTGTGATATAAACAAATAAGATGTTCCTTTACTAATTTGTGATTCTGCATGTACTGTTATATAATTTTATAAGTTACTCATTTTTTAATATAAAACTGACATAATTTATACATATGATTATATATATTTATATTAAAGTTTATATTAAATATGTCATATAATTATGACATATTTAAGAAAAACTGACTATAATTTTTGTAATATAAAACAGACAAATAAAACAAAAAAAACACAGGCTTGTGTTTCCTTTCTTTTTCTAAAATTTCTACTGCCGGTATTAAAACCGGTATTAAGATTTTAAAAATACCGAATACCGGTATTGAATTTTAGTCCGATATTGCAATCCCTAATTGTCCCCTATTCCCTTCAGAACCTTCAGTGAGTAAGTTAATATTAACGTCGCACTGTTCAGCTACACGAGGGCTTTTGGCGACGGACCACGTAATTTTGAACCATGGTCAAGTGACGTGGACGACACCTGAGCTGGCATCCCCCTCTCCTAACTACCACACCAACGAGAGGACGTTTCAGCTCTCGACAGATTTAACATGCATCGCTGCCCTACACGGCGGGTCTTTAGTGGTACTGGGATCGAACTCATGACATGCCTGCCATGGTTGGATACCTTAACCACTGGGCTACCGCAGCCCCTTCAGAACCTTCAGATAGAACAATCTCGTTGCAAAAAAAACAAGCTCAGATTCTCACCGATTTAGCGTTCTGGTGTTAAAACGTTAAGTCCCTTCATATTCATTAATTGTATTTTATTTTGAGAGCATGTTTAAATACAATTAAATCAAAGCAATTTAAAATATAAACAACCAATGCCCCCTCCTTTAGCGGGCTGCAGGTAAAATTATCCAATATTGACTGGTTCGTGGCGATTAAAAGGTTGAGGATCGCTGATTTATATACAAGTTCGAAAACAATGTTTTAGAATAAATTTAATTTTCAAGGAATGCAATTATTATATATAATACCCATTTTAATGTATAGAAGTATAATATAGATTTGTACAGGGCGATGGCATCCATGGATCTAAAGCAAAATTGACATTTTGCTTTAGATCCATGGAAAATTAGAAAAACTACTCCTAATTATCAGATTTATATTTCATACTATTATATAAATCTGATAATTAGGAGTAGTTTTTCTAATTTTTTTCTGTTTGGATTCTTAGTTAAATTTCTGTGTATAAAGTTGTTTTTTTAATTTTTAATCTATTGTTATTATATTACATGTTTTGTATTCCAGAAATATATGTAAGAAACGGGGTCGTCTATCAAAAAAAGGTTCTAATAAAAGAGATCGATGTTGGAAAAAGTTAAGAAGTCCCTGCTTTTGAGAAATTTCAGGTCTTCTCGAAATAAACACCTTATTTTTTAAGTTAACTCAAATGACGAGGATGACACCCGATTGATTTACCTTAATTTCTACACTACGTCACGTGAGGACTTTTTGAATCCTTCCATCTAACCTGTAACAAAAGACCCTAATAAAGGGTTTTCGGCAAAATCTGGATTCAAAACCACGACTTCTAGAATAACTAACAACCGAAACTGAATTGCAATGATTACCTATGCTATCAAGTGATTTAATTATTCGTAGATTTTTTTACGAAGAATAAAAAAACAGGTTTAAATACGTATTACATTTAAAAAGAATTGTTATGAATTAATAGTAATTTCTCGAATTTCACAAGCATATGAAAGATTATGAATTTGTTCCCAACTCAAGTGAAGAGGAAGACACCCAGGCTACACCCTCCTCGCTTAACTTTCACACCACACCAACGGGAGATTTTTGAACCTCTACAGATTTAACATGCCTCCACTACACAGCGAGTCTTCAGTGGCACTAGGATCGAACTCCTGACACTCCGGCCTCGAGTGCGTGACCTCTGCCACAAATCATTATAAGATACGAGACTGTTACATACTTAAAAAAAAAATTCGAATTTACAGCGGGTTCGAATGCTATGCACGTTTCACTTATTTGAGGTGTAAAATCCAATGCCGTTTTCTATAACTTAATGAAATTCAATTGTAATTTAGTAAAAGTAATGTGATGATTTTTTTTTAATTCTGATACATTTAATTCATGAGCGCGACATCAGATTCGACATCCCATTTTTCAAGCTCTTAGCAAAAAAAAAAAACTCTACAGTAAATCTGGAACTAGAAACTCGTTCTAGAAACAAGCATCTCAAACACGTGGGCCGGCCCACGACGAACATCTTTGCGCCCAGCCCACAAAATATAAAAAATAGCAAAAATTAATAGAAAAATATCCTTATAGCTTTTTTTTAAAAAATTTTAATTACTGACAACGAATCACAATATACACCAATGAACTATTACTAGTTGGGCTGATCAACGAGCCATTCATTTTTTTTTTCCTCTACCAATAGCAATGAATAATTCAGCCAGTCGATAATATGTATAGTGCATCTTATACTGCTCTGCTTTATACACCCAACACACACACATTAAATGTTGCGTTTTGAGAGATAACAAATTTACATTACGCTTATTCATTTCTACTGTTATTCTGCGTATGCTAGGCTAATTTTCAGGAAAAATTACTTAATTTTTTACTAAAAACTTTTATTAATTTGTATTTATGACTAATTAAACTCGGTAGCGCAGATTGAAAAGCCCTCGTGTAGCTGAACAGTGCGACGTTAATATTCTATCAATCAATCAATCAGCGCAGATTGATTGATTATTAACGTTGCACTGTTCAGGTACACGAGGGTTTATGACGACGGACCACGTAACTCGGTAGCGCAGAAGCCCATAGTGAGCCAAGCTCATTTCAGTTTTTATAACTTTAGGCACAGAGGTGTATGAGCAGATGTTCCGGTCAGATGGTCAATCTGACGCAAAACTCCCAGTGTTTAGTTCCCAAGCAAGCTTGGCTTATAAGTACTTCCATATTTTAGTGAGTGGGGAGGTGTTTATTAAAGCAACACGGACTATTGGTGACGGATCTCTTAGTTTTGAACTTCGGTAAAGTAATGAGGATAACACCTGAGCTTGCACCCTCCCCCCCTCCTTCCTTTTCGTTTCTTCCACAACACACCGATGGGAGGACTTTGGACCCCTCAGTTTGTCAAGTCACGAATACCCCGCTACGTAGCGAGGTCACTGTGAGTTAAATCTGTCCTGGATCAAAGCCCTCGCGTTGGCAAAGAGTGGAAGTTAGGAGAGTAGGGTGCTGAGTCAGAGATCGCCTTCGTCACTTGATTGTGGTTCAAAATTACCAATTTCATCACCCTTCGCGTTGGTTCAGACTGCGACGTAAATAAATGATCCATCCGTGTGAAAGTATACATTAAATCAAGGGTGTAAAACTCGAAGGTTAACTTGGGCCAATGTAACAAGGTTTAACTTTAGGTGGGCCGCAAAAAAAAAAAAAAAAAAAAAAAAAAATCAATATTCATAGAAACGTAAGTTTATTTCGAATAATACATTATAATGAACTTATATAAAATAACAACGAAAATTTAATATTTAGATCCAGACGCTTGACATCTCTTTTCTGCTACTATATTTCCTATTTCAGGAGAAAATTTGATATTTTATTGCATATGATTGTGTGCCGGTACTGCCCGGGCCGCAAAAATGCTCACTGAGGGCCACATGCGTCCCGCAAGTTTAACAGCCTTGCATTAAATCAACGGTTTGGTAACAGTGCAAATCTCAGAAACACGACTCACCGAAAATTTCCCACCACAACAATATCAATGCCTGTTCTTTGTCAGATTTGTTACTTTAAAGCACAACTTCATTCATCAAAACCAAATATTTGTATTTCTGATATTAATTAGAGTATAACGTTTTCTTAACAACACACTCGTTTTGGAATAACCACCAAAATATTTTTAGTATTCAAAAAAAACTATGTAAAAGTACATTAGAAAGAAAGCAAGAGTGTCTTTATCCAAAATAATTGAATAAAAATAACCGATATCTCATTCATTAAATGTTTATTCAAAGAAGAGGCTCTTTATTGTTCAACACACTTATGAAAGATGATTTAACTCACAAAAAGGTCACTTCTCTCGACTCACGTCCAGTTCGTAGCAAAGAGAGTTATTGCTTGCTCTTGAATACTAACTATTTTTAGAATCTGTTTTCAGGATAAACGTTTCACCATTCCATCCGAAAGAAACCATGTAACTTGGAAATAACACAAATTTTTAATTCTTCAACATTCTTCTTTTTCTATTTTCATTATCTAATTTTAATTCATAGTTATTTATACTCTTTGGGGTTTGAATAAATCGTATAAAAGATTTTTTTCTAAAACATAAAGCAAGTGGGCGGTTGAAACCTAACTATAAGACTTGGAATGAAAAAAGTTGAAAAGTCCATCTCAAGGACTCGTTGAGACCCCAATATTTATTCACGTTCTGGGAGACGAGTACAACATCTACATTAGTATCTTACTTCTTGAACTACCATGACAATGCCCGTAAGCCAATAAAATTTTTCCAAACGACTATCTTCAGATGGTTGACTAGTTTTATTGGTGAATGGGCAGCATTTGGTCAAGTGGCATCAAATTCCTTGATTAACGAAAAAACCAGGGCTTCGAATCGGAACTTAACCGAAAACCAGGACTAAACCGAAAACAAATATCGGTTTATTTCGGTTTGATATACCTTCAGTCGTTTTGTTACAGAAACCAGCTTTTCAATATTTTCTAATTTGACGCCAACCATATAATTATCATCATTACATGTACATTGCTCTAGTCGATTTCCTCTATTTTAGTGTTCACTAATATTTTTCTGGTTCAGTTTCGCATAAAACCGCCTGTAGAAGGTAGATTTATTCAGTTGAATGAACTAGATGATTTTTTTAAGAAAAATATCAGTCTCAGATATATTTTTCGCAACTCAACATGCGATCATCCACAGATATTTGTATCACAAACCAGAATCATGAACCTAGTTGTAAAATGCAATTTTGATAATGGATAACAATGCCAAAGCTAGTCGCTCTTTGCTCACCGCTCGTATCGTACATGCTGGTTAATTGTACCAATTCACACACACACACTATATATATATATATAATGTACCAATTATAAAAAAAATCTTTTAATTTTGATATATATATATATATATATATATATATATATATATATATATATATATATTTAGTGCAAATAAGAATATACATAAAGTAAAATTAATCATTCGGAACTGAATCTAAAACCATTATTTTAGGTGGAACGAAAACCGGAACTGAACCGATATACACTCATGGACAAAAAAAATTATCGTACCAAGAAGGAGTCGTGAAAATAAAAAACGAAAATTTTACTTACGTAATGACTACTTTGATATAAGTAAATGATTAGAAAATCAAAGAAAAAGGATCATTTATTTCACAGAAAAAGGCAAAAGAACGGAGGATTTAATACACTGTTGAAGTCCCTCTAGTGCAAATGCAAGATGCGATACGATCGGGCATTGAGGCATACAAGTTCTTTATGATGTCTTGAGACATTTCGTTCCATATTTGCTGTAACCTTGCCTTTAGTTCGCTCAAACTCGTGGGATGCCCAACTTGCCGTCCCATATCATCCCAGATATGCTCGATTGGAGACAAATCTGGAAATCGAGCAGGCCAAGGAAGAGTAGTAACAGTGTGAAGACAGTTGTGACACCCTTGCCGTGTGAGGCCGAGCATTGTCTTGTTGAAAAAGGGCTCCAAGGAGCTGTTGCATGAGTGACAACACATGTGGTTGCAGGATATGATGGTCATACCACTGGGCTGTCATGGTGCCACGGATCAATACTAGAGGTGACTGTGTATTGTAAGCAATGGCAACCCATACCAAAACACCAGCTGTGGGAGCGGTGTGTCACTCTTAAGCAAAGGCAGGATTGAGGCGTTCACCACGGGGTCTCCACACACGAACACGATTGTCATCACTGCTGAGATTGAATCTGGATTCGTCGCTAAAGACGACCTGGTTCCATTCCGCTGCTCATATTGTCTTCAAAAACGGCGTAATGGCATGTCAGCTCTTTGTAAACGATTCAGCATACACAAACAAAAACATCGACATCTTTGGAGACTGGAGTCTGGTCAGACTCCTCCACCCCATATCTTGAACTGAGAGAGCTTTGTGATGTGTTCTTGGTTTGGGGGTTGGGAAGGTGTGGCCACTACTAGGAGGAGCCAATGGCGAATAGCAGAGCTCTTGGACGGTTAAAAAGGATTAATCCTTTTGGTTTGAGAACTATTGGACTTGGGAAAGAAATTGCCTGATCGGTATAAAAAATTTAAACTGTTGAAATAGGAAGACATTTAAATTAAAAAGAAAAGATATTTTGAAAAATAAATTAATTAATCAAGAACCGCTTCTATTAACATAAGCGCTTGTTGCTTGAAATTTTTGGTTTTCTTAAGAGAGGGGAGTATTTGTTTTAACTTAGTGAATTGTTTAAAATTATTAGCAACGATTTTAAAAAGCTATGATATCTTGGAGATCAGAAGTATTATTTTCATCAGAGGGGGTAACTTTGGGTGAGATTTGTCTTTCCGATTTATTTTATTTTTTATTTTACAAATGCCAGGCCATTGACCATCAGGTCATTAGGCAACGGGCTCTCTCCAATACCTTTTTACAATGCAGTTAAGATCATTCAGTGCAGAGCACTCGTCCAAATGAGCGGCAGTCATGTCTTGTCCAGTGTCACACAAAACGCAGATAGGTGAAGTCACTAAATTAAAACGAAACAGATGAGCAGAAAGGCAGTCATGTCCGGTTAAAAGTCTAAATTTAGCCACAGCAGCAGCACGAGAAGAACTTGGAATACCGTGGGATTTCTTACATAGTGTACTCCAAGGCTTATCACAAGCAACACGAGAAGCTGTAAGGCGAAATGATTCCCTAAAAATCCTTTTAATTTCCAGTTTGGCAGAATGAAGTGTCAAGTCTCTGCGAAAGTTCAGAAGGATACCCGTTCCCTTTTTGCCAAAAAGTCTGCCCTCTCATTTCCCCAAAGACCACAGTGGTATGGTACCCATTGAAAGACGATCTTTCCTTTTATCTTTCCCAGGAGTTCTCTACAGTTCTGCACACGTAAACAATTATTCTCATTATAGTTGGACAAAGCCTGAAGGGCAGAAGTAGAATCTGAAAGAATTACAGCTCTTTCAATGGGGGGAAGACGAACAGCAAGTTGCTGAAGGGCTATATGTATAGCTTCAACCTCACCATCAAAGTGAGTTGTCAAAGGGCCGGCGTGTAAATAGAAGGAGAAGAGGTGACTAAAAACACCAATGCCAGCGCCTTGGGCAAAGTCCAAGAGTGAGCCATCTGTGTAAATGTGAAGCCACTCCTCCGGTGGGAAGCGGGTATTGATAGTTCCCAAAGCTATAGCGTGAAGAGCAGTTGGACTTAGATCACGTTTTCTCACATTCAGAACAAGGTCCAATCTGATGTCCAGTATTGCGTAGTCGAGTGGGTTAGCAAAAGACAGTAATTCAAAGGGCACATTATTAATGACTTTATATTGAATGTTCTCACGAACCCATTGAATAAAGCCCTTTTGAGTCTTAAGATTACGTCCTCCATCGGAATCATAGTCCCGCCAGAATGAATTATTTGGGAGTCTAATAAGTCTATTGAAGAGAATAGCGCAGCATTCTTCTCAATTATATTAGTGAATGGATGAAGGTCGCAAAGTAACTGCATGGCAAGTACTGGAGTAGTTTTAACTCCGCCAGTAATCATGCGAAGGGCTTGGTTATGGAAAGTGTCAAGAGAAGTTTTCTAACGTTCTCTGAGGCAGAGATCAGCACCTCATTGCAATAATTTAGAACTGGTTGAATATATGTCTTGTAAGTTGTATTTAAGGTATCCCTATTGCATCCCCATTTAACTCCGGTCAATCTTTTAAGAATGGAGAGTCGCTTTCTTGCCTTAGAAACAAGCTCAGCATGTTTAGTCCATTTCAATTTGTTGTCTTTCCGATTTATTATTGTTATCAGTAGAGGGGTGGGGGTCGTTACTCTCGGAGATTCCAGAAACAATGTTGGCGAAGGATAATCCCTCAACAACATTGTTACTGGTGAATTTATTGCTATTTCTATTGAATATGGGATAACCTTTTTTTGGGATTGGGAAAACTAGGGCATTTTGTGTAGCAGGCAGTATGCCCGTACACTTTACAATTTATACAGTAGGGGGTTTTCTTGCGCAGTCTTTCGTTAAGTGATCTTTTCCACACTGGAGACACCTTGGGAGAATGTGGCAGTTAGCTGCCGTGTGGAAAAAATTGCTGCAATTAAAACATTGAGTGGTACCCCGGACGGAGTACCCTTCGACTTTGACCTGCATGTATCCCAAGTGGGAAAGATCGAAAATTGTAATATTTTGGGTATTTCTAGGCAATGTAACAAGATAAAAGGAGAGTTCAAGTTTTGTTCTCTTGGATATGAGTTGGATGCAGCTGGTTACAGTGTAACCAAGATCTTCTAAGTCAGTTATTTCTTGGGGCTTGGTGCATCCTGGCAAACCTTTAATTACAACCTTAATAGGTTTGTTTTCCTAGGGCTGCATTACACAAAATTCAATATCTCTATCAGCACACTGCTTTGGCTACCTGTTTTATACTCCACGGAGAACGACGTTAAACGCCCTCTACCGGCTATAGGTAATGAGCAATCACACTGCATTTATAATCATTTGCATATCTCCCCAACATGTACCTTACGATCATGCAATTGTTTCTTGGTGCACTAATTTTTTTGTCCATGAGTATATATATATTAGTTGAACCGGAACGAAAACTAGAATGAAAAAAATTACGATTTAAAGTCCTGAAAAAAAAAACACGTGATTAAGACAAAAATTTTAAAACAATGAGAACCATAAAAATGCCCGGGATTGACCAGAAACAGGAGAGAAATTCATTGATTGTTTCATTGACGCCGCACTATGAAGCTACATGTTGCCATTGGGAGAAAGGGAAGATGATAATTCAAGTGTTTGGGGTCACACATAAATCTTTATTTGCCTAAATATCTTAAGGCGAGGATTGGCTGACTTTTAGAGCGAAAAACGACAAATATCGTATTTTTGAATATTGGTCGAGTGACTTAGGAGACATTCTAACTGGTATATCCAAACACATTTTAAGACATGGACCTCAGACTTGTGTGAAAGGGTTCAAACTATCAAAAAGCCTAAATTTTATTTATATGCATAAGCTAATGCTGAAGACGGAGGAGGGCTATAGCAGCGGTCGAGATCGACTCTCGTGTTGCAATTAATAAGTTTTCATTATATTTCAATACAATTTTATCCACAATTCTTAAAAAACTAAGAATTATAAGATACTTTTTATTTCTGTGTCTCAATGCAAGAAAAACCATTGAGAAAATTTCATTATGTTGTGATTTTAAATTTCAAGCTCGTGAAAGAAATTCTGTACCAATAGTACCGTAAGTGCTTTATTCTATTTTATTTTTACATTAATAATTAAAACCGATTCTGCTTGCTCTTGTTACGTAATAAAAAAGTGTTGAAATGACTAACTTCAAAGCTTTTCACGTGGCGGCGGTAGCCCAGTGGACACGATAACGGACTCCTGGCTGGCATATCATGAATTCGAGCCTAGTACAGCTGTAGACCCGCCGTGTAGGGGACTGATGCACGTTAAATCTGTTGAGGCTCAAACAACCTCCCGTTGGTGTGATGTAGAATTTAAGAGAGCGGAGTGCCAGCTCAATTGTCCTCCTCGTCCCTTGCCCATGGTTCAAAATGACGAGGTCCGTCACCAATGGTCATCGAGTAGCTGAATAGTGCGATGTTAATATCCAATCACTCAAACCCACGGTCCACGGCTTCAAAAAATACGAGGTACCTTACCAAAAAACAGTATTACCCTCTCATCATAATTAATAAGAAAAAAAAAGAGAATTAATTGAAAGTTCCATAAAATTTAAAATATACTATCAAAATTATTAACAACAGCTCAGAGCCGTTCTAAAAGAAAGCTTCTCACCAGTAGCTGAGGGCATACTACCAGTGAGAGAGCGAGAAATAGTCGGCAAGTATGGAACATATTTAATGAGGCACCATCCTGGTTGATTGATTGATTATTAACGTCGCACTATTTAGCTACACGAGGGCTTTTTGGCAACGGACCACGTAATTTTGAACCATGGTCAAGTGACGTGGACGACACCTGAGCTGGCACCATCCTGGACGGAGGTGGTAGAAATCTGTGCTCTTCCCTAATTCGTCCTTAACGGAACGAAATCAGAAAGTAGACACGGAATTTGGAAGATAAAAAAGATGAAATGGAAAATAAAAGCAATTAATGTCGTGGTGCTCGTGGTACATGATGTTTAAATAAAGGGAAAGGACAAACATTGCAGAATCGTGTAGTGATGACGGGAGTGTCGCTGAACAGCGATCGAAAAGAGAAGGCGTTGACACAGAAAGTGTCCATGTGATGCCATCTGCTGGAAAATGAGTAAAATAAAAGATGATCCACAAAAGATGTGGAAAAGGAGAATAATTGACATGGAATTAAACTACCACGCAAGACCGATTCAAAAGAATGTGGGTTTAAGTCGAAGTAATTTAATGGATATGAAATCTTGCACATACAAAATGACAAAAGTTAAAATTAGAGATTTTTTTTTTTAGAGAAAAAAAATTGAAAAGAGTTACCAAAGACTATATTTAGGATCTCCGAAGTCTTTTAAGGACTGGAAAATGCTGACATATGTGGTGAGGAGCAGCTCTAGGTCTTTTTGCAGAGCTTGGGACCGAGTTATCATAGGCAGGGATGACTCGGATAGATTGGTTAGGAATTTGAGGTAATCTGTCAAAAAACTTTTTGGACTGATTTTTAATGAAATCAAGAATTGGATCAATTTTGAGATCTTTGTGCAAGATTTCGTTTCTGACAAACCAGGGAGCATTAGTAATTTTTCGAAGGTGTTTATTTTGAAAAACGTGCAATTTTTTCAAGTGAGTTACTGCGGCAGAAGCCCAGATGGGAGATGCATATAACAAAATTGGTCGGAGAAATAATTTATAGAGAAAAACCTTGTGTCTGATTGGGAGCTTAGACTTTCGAGAAACTAAGCAATTGAGCGTTTGGCTCATTCCTGCCGCTTTTTGAAGTGCAACACGGATGTGGAGGGAGTAGTTCAATTTTGCGTCGAGAATGAACCCTAGGTACTTAAATTCAGTGACCCAGGGGACGGGTTGATCAAAAATATAGATATTGGGTAAGTTTCCTATACACCTTTGTTTCGTAAAGAGGAGGCTTGCGCTTTTTGATGTATTAACTTTGATTTTCCAAGCAACGAGCCAGAGCTGAAGCCTTGTGGTGTAATTTTGAAATCTTTCAATAATTTTGAAATTATAAATGTGTTGACTAATGATAGCAGTGTCATCCACATACATAGCTAAATGGACATTGTCAGAGCCTTCGGAATGTCGTTAATATATAGGTTAAAAAGTCTTGGTCCAAGCAAACTTCCTTGAGGAATTTCACTTTTTACTGGACGAGGGCTGGAGAGGCAGTTTTCGACTCTAACTCTAAACTCTCTCGAGTTTAGGTATGAGTGAATAATTTTTAGGATTTGGTCCGAAAATCCAAGTCTCATCATCTTGGATATTAAGCCATCATGCCAAATTTTGTCAAAGGCTTTGGATATGTCCACAAATAGCAAACCCGTGGCCTGATGGTTTTGGAAGCCTGTGTGAACCAATTCAGTGACTCTGAGTAACTGGGTTACTGTAGAGCACTTAGTTACAAAGCCATGCTGTTCTGGAATAATAATATTCCTGGCTAAGCAGTGTTGGTTCAGACGGTTCAAAATCACGAATTCGTATGCTTTACTCAAGCTACTAAGTAGTGAGATTGGACGATAATTTTGAGGATTAGAGTCATCAGAATTGGGTTTAAGAATGGGGATCACCACGGCCATCTTCCAACTTTTAGGGAAGTAGCAATTTTCTAAAAGCATGTTAAACAGCAAAGCAATGAAAATGATAAATTTAGTGGGAAGATTTTTAAGGATACGATTTGTGATGAGATCAATACCAGGAGATTTGTTTGGTTTGAGATTTTTAATGAATCCCTGTATTTCAGAGGGAGATGTTTTTTCCAGATCCATACAGGTAGGGGAATCAAGGAATCTTTGGACCTTCCTTTGTTTATGTGCAGAGAATCTAGGATTCTCCACATCAGTATTTGCTTCAAATTGTTTTTGAAGGCTGTCAGCAATTACCTCGGCCTTTTCAATCGGGGCAACTGCGATACTGCCGAGAGCGCCCTTTAGGGGGGGAATGTGATGAAAAGGCTTTTTGAGAAAGGAGGTACGCCTCCAAAGAGTGCCTGTTTCGGGAGATAACTCCTCAATTGTTTTCTCCCATCTTGCACGAGAGAGGTGTCTGATATCACTGGCGATCTCGTTGCTGATAGTACGGAGTTCATTTTTAAGAGCAGGTCTCTAGATCTTTGCCAAAATCTCCGTACCCTATTTCTGTGGAGAATTTTGGAGCGAATATCTGGAGGTAATTTAATAGGTGTGGTTTTAAATTTGGGTTTTGAAGCAGCCACAAGTGCTTCGGAGATATTTTCTCCAAGCCGACCAATCGCAACGTCGAGATGCTCATTGCTGGGAGACGCCAGAATGGGAAGTGGCTTATTTTTAAGAAGGAATCGGAAGTTCTCCCAACTGGTGGAGAGTTGCGCTGGAATTTTCATGGTATCAGAGTTAGTGCAGAGTTAAAATGACCGGTAGATGATCCGAACAAAGATCATCTGTAACTCTAATGTCATAATTAAAAGGGATATTTTTGAAAACAGCCAGGTCGATAATTGAGTCACGTACTCCCGGCCGAGAACGTGAATTAATATGCGTTGGAGTGTAAGGTGCAACAATCCTTGCATTGGGATAATTTTGAATAATTCTTTTAAGACGAAAGCCAAAATTGTTCGACCAGGTGTTATTCCACGTTTTGTGAGCAGCGTTAAGGTCTCCAGCAATGATTAAGTTATTACCTGAATTTAGAATTTTGAGAAAATCCTTTTCGGGGAATTTTCTGTTGATTTCCGCACAAAAACGAGCATAAGCAGAAACTACTCGGAGGGGAGGGAAATTATTAATTTTTATTTCAATAGCAGTAGCATCCATATACTGTATCCCCGGTAAAGAGGCTCTGCTTTGAACGAAATTACTTTTACAGTATATAGCGGTACCTCCTGCTGTACGAATTCTAGGAAAAATTACACGATCATCTTTATAAAGATGATAATTTGCAATCAGGGGGGGTCCTGACCAGGTTCTACTTTGGTTTCTTGGACCAAAAACAGGTCAAGATTTTGCTCCAAAACGAAATCTCTGACTTCATGAATTTTGGAGCGCAGACCGTTTGCGTTCCAAAACCCAATTGAGATTGATTGCACGTTTGTACGATTGAAAGTTAGGCTGAATTGTGGGCAACATAATTACGCCCATTTTTTAACGCGACATAGGCCTGAAAAATTTCACAGGCCTTATCGTCAGGATGAGAAAGTTTTCGGAGTGCTGGGAGTGCTGCTCGGAAAGCCCGGGCCAACAGTTCCTCGTCGACTCCTTCATCATTAGCTATCTGAATTACATTTGTGAAAATGGTTGAAAAATTGGAATTTGGGGTGTTAACATGACTAATCTCCCTGATCTGTCCAGAAACAACTTAAGAATACGAGACAGAGGGAATGACAGCGCGGTAGTTTGATTGAGGCTGTTGGATCTTGGGTGAGTGAGTTAATATTAACGTCGCACTGTTCAGCTACACGAGGGCTTTTGGCGACGGACTACGTAATTTTGAACCATGGTCAAGTGACGTGGACGACACCTGAGCTGACACCCCTCTCTCCTAACTACCACACCACACCAACGGGAGGACGTTTCAGCTCTCGACAGATTTAGCGTGCATCGCTGCCCTACACGGCGGGTCTTTAGTGGTACTGGGATCGAACTCATGACATGCCTGCCATGGTTGGATACCTTAACCACTGGGCTACCGCAGCCCCCTGTTGGATCTTGGATTGAGCATGCATGCTACTTTATAAGTTTAGATCATCACGAGAGCCTAAATTTCTCTCTTTAATTTTATTTTGTGGCAAGTTATTAGGATTATTTCCCTTAGGATGTTGATTTTTATTTTGATTGCCCTTTTGGGGCGCTTTTTTATTATTTTTAGTCTTTGGAAAACGAGGGCATTGGTGCCAATTCGCCGCATGTTCCCCACCGCAGTTGGCACAAATTAGTGGGTCTTCAAATGCACGATTACAGTTTTTAGCCTCGTGAGGCCGAGCGCATTTAAGGCATTTAATTGGGAGATAGCAGACTTCCGAAGAATCGAAAAAACCCTGGCATCTCCAGCATTGATTGGGTCTTTTATTGCGACTATTGTCATAGCGCTCAAAGGAAATTTGTGTGCCAAACATTTCAGTAAACTGAAAGATAGTGTCAGCTTTGGCATCATTTATAAGTTGTAGGTAAATTAGCGGCATGGGAGCTTTGATTTTAAATTTTTGTAATCGGGAGATTTTATGGATCCCAATCACTCAAAGTTTGTTACAAAATAAAGAATATGTTAAAGTAACTTTTGTTGGGGGTTTAAGGGATATTTTGTCCAATCATGAGTGCTCTCGAACTCATTTATGCAAATAAGTCGAGGTTGCTGGACATCACTTTAAGGTATTTCTTTCCATGGAGACATTTTTACCAATAAGCTGGACTTTTACTGCTTTAGGGATAATAGTAATAATTTCACTGGTTCTCGGTAAGCTCCGTTACTGAAAAATAATTTATAATACAGAAATCTAACAATGAACTGTCTGAAGCCAGTCAGATAATTATATGTATATGTAAATGTGCAGGTAAAATTTTCACTAAATACTGTGAAATTCGTTTAACGCGAAAACGCCCAAGACGACACATCGATTAACACGAAATACTACAACCGTCCCAACAAATTACTTGGTGTTTTTTCATGCATCCCCCCCTCATAATATGAAACAAAAATTGCTTAACACGGAAAGATTTCCCTTTTGGGAATAAACAAAATACAGAAAACACCAATGACGCGAGATATAAGAGGGATGTGAAATGCAAGAAAAGTGGGTTTCGCATGTTTCGCAGAAAAGAAGCTAACTTGGCTTTGAAATACCCTCGTAATAGCCTGTGACACGAGCCAGTTTTGTTTATCGAAGCTACTTTCACCCTCCACCCCCTACATACGTCACACAAAAACATACCAAATGAGGATCATGAAAATTATATATATATATGCGCATTTATTTAGAACATACATTCCATTGTTGAAATGAATAATAAAATGGAAGACATCGAAAAATGTGTCGACAATTTGATACTAAAAAAGACAATGCGAAGAAAAATATCAGATTATTTTCCAAAAACTCAAAATATGCTTTGTTCTTCAAAACAGCTAAAAATTTTGTTTCTTTAAGTTCTTATGTATGTATTCAATAAAAATCAATGAAACAAAAACATTCACATCTATGTAAATAAAATGTGCTCTAATAAACTTAATTTTGTTGAATATGCTTGTTTTTTTTCAATATCCTTTAACACGAAATTCTTTGAACGCGAAAAAATATTTCAGTCCCTTCAGTTTCGTATCAAACGACTTTCACTGTAATTATAAAGCAAAAAGAGAATTAGAGAACATTTTGCAAAACAGAGAATCTTTTGTAATAATTCACAGCCGCAACCTTCAATGCAAAGAGCTGATGTAAGGGATATATTACCACATTAAACAAAAAAAATATAGGATGCTCCTGATGAAATACTACAGTAATATACTACAAGCCATCACTAAATATCAAGAAGAGCAAGCTCCAGAAAACTCTTTCCACTCGAACCCAGGTTAACAGTTACATAATGGGACGTCTTTCCTGCGTCACAAAAGCCTCACTCAAAGAGATCGACTCGATCTAATACTATAATGAAGCCATTTCAATGAATTGGACGTCCCACAGATGGGAAAAAAAAGTGGTCGTTCGAAATGAAACGGTTTTTTCTCGTTGGTTGACCTCATCCCAGATTTAGAGCAAGGAAAAAAAAGGCCCGTGAGTGGGACGTTTACTCCAAAATTTATTACACTTGGGGAAGACGCTTCCGCTACATTTTTTCTCTCTCTCGTTCGGACTGGATTCGCACGAGAGGTGAGAAAGTGTTTGCTTAGGGCGGAAACATCGTGATCAAGCAATGAGAAAGAGGGAGAAAACGAAAGCGTGAAACTATGGGTGGGCGCTTTTCCGAAAGGATTGACAGGATGCGAATATTTTTCCCCCTTCGAATACATTTCATGCCAGATAATCTGGGGGACCAAGAGTAACTTACTCGTATGAAGATAGCCAAAAGTTCCGATAACAAAGCTTCTCTCTCTCTCTTTTATTTTTATTATTATTATTTCTTGATTTTTTATTTTTTTATTATTATTATTATTTTTGTACCTGACAAAAATTTTGTCGCCCCTGAGAATTGACGGTCATGAAGTAGGAAAACAAATTAAAACAACTGATAATTTATGTAGGTGTAGTGTTATTCGAGTTTAAAAATATAAATTATCTGCACCTATACACATAACTTAAGGGGACATGGCACGATTTCCGCAAAAAATTTTAATTTAAGGATTTTCAAAATTATTTTGGCTGTCCCCTATCTATGTGTGTATAATATGTAAAACAGATTTTGCGCTCAAAATTTCATAAAAAGTTAGCCATTTAATTTTTTAAGGAAGAACCTTTAAATTTGTAGTGATTTTAAAATGCTACTACTACAAAAATTTACGTACACGCATGAAATTTGATTTAAAAGTACGTCAAACTATGTATAACAAAAGTTGGTATGGGGTTTTGCGATAACATGATTGGTATTTGTACACAATGTGTTTTTTTTTATGATTCCTTATTGAAAATTCTTTAAAAAATGTGTAAATTCTAGCTTCAATTATTTTTTTTAAAAAAAAGTATTGCTTTGATTTAAAAATACGTACCAACTTTTGTTATATGTACTATTAGCAATACGTAAAAAAAAACAAAGCATTCGGCACAATAGAAAAAAAAATGCCTTTGGATTTTAAACGAGTAAACTAGTTATTTTATCTTTCAGAGATAAATAAGTTTAAAGTTTTGATTTGCCATAGGGATGTGAATAAAAACGAATGTAAAAGCTATCGTATATTTCTGCGTTTTTTAAGTTTAAGAGCTTTCAAATTTTGTGAGGTTATAGAAAAGTATATAAAGAATAATTTAGGCTAGAAAAATTGGATTTGATTCTTTGACCGATTTTTGTTAATTGCATCGTACTGTGTCCCTTAAACGAATATAATAGAATCGTTAATTACAGATGAAGCGAGAGTTTTATTAACGTAGCACTATAAAGCAATACGTGAGCTACTGGCGAAGAGCCTCGGTCGAGTGACGAGGACGATACCGAGCCAGTACACCCCTCTCCTATCTGCAACACCACACCAACGAGAGGACTTTGAGCCTCGAGAGCTTTAACGAGCATCAACCCCCTTTACACGGCGAGTCTTCAGTGGCACCAGAACTCGAACCCGCGACCCTCCAGCCACGAGTTTATGACAATAACCACTAGGCCACCTTGGCAGTGGCGCACACATGGGGGGGGTCCTGGGGGTCCGGACCCCCCAAAGACCATAATTTTTTTTCCGATTGATTATAATTTTAAGTATATAGTACGTAAAATTTAATTAATTACTAGTTATTAATGATTAATTTTTTTAATTAATGCAAAATTCAAAAATTAGTTTTTTACTGTGTTTTGTTCCCGAAAATCGACAAATTCAAAAGGAGCATGATACAAAAATGGTGAACTTTCGACCCCGAACCCCCTTGAAAAATTCATGTGTGCGCCACTGCACCTCGGTCACTTATTACAAACGAAATAAATCCTACTATGAAATGAATATGCTTGCCCATCATTTCATAGCAGGATTAAAATAAAATTAGGGAATGTGTGAAGGTAAGTTCTAGAATTAAAACCAAATTGTTGATGTAAATTACGTACGCTGTAATAATTACGTTGTAGTAATGTATGTAATTTATTACGTAAATTAAAAGAATTCACTTCAGGACGTTGCGTTTTTACTATTTTTATTTATTTGCGTATGTTGCTGCTGAAAAAAATCGTAGAAATGTGTAGAACACAGTTAATGTTACTCCCGCATACATAAAATTTATTAGAAGAAAAGTTATAGTATTTGACTCTCATAGCTCAAGGAAAAAAATACTTAGAAATGCTAAAAATTGGCAACAAAAAATTAATTACTAAAAAATTGAAATGCGTTTGTTCCCAAATAAGTCCTTTAATTATTTTAAACTCAATTTCAAGTTTCTTCATCATTCCTGAATCCACACCCCCAATAATTTCTTTAAATAAAATCCCGTACGTAATATTTTGCTTCGTGCATTACTTTTACTTCCATTTGCGCTTTTCTAAATTATAATACAGTCGGACATCTATATAACGAAGTCGCTAAATCCCGAAAAAAGTTCGTTATATGGAAAATTCGTTATATAGAGGTTCCACTTTCAATTTTCTTTATAAACCACATAAAACAAATATTTTAAATTCATAAACACTATATATTAAAAAAAGTAGTTATTCACACCTTTTTGTAAATTAATACATACGAGGTATATCCAGAAACTAAGTTCCGTTTGGTAATAAAAATAAATTGTATACAGATACAGAAAAAACATTTATTGGACAAAAATGTAAAACTCTTAAACTACCTTTCGCAATAACTACCGAAATTTTGCAGGCATGTGTCATATCGTGGCACAAGTTTTTCTATGCATTCATTCTTCATAGAAGGTTGCCGCCTGTGTCTTCAACCAGTTAGAAACATTTTCTTTCAGCTCTTTGTCATTGCTGAAGTGTTTACCGGCAAGGAAAGAATTGAGATGTAAGAAGAGATGAAAATTGCTAGGAGCGAGGTCAGGGCTGTACGGAGGATGATCAAACACGTCCCAGCCAAATCCTCGTAGGAGGGTTTTCGTCACATTTGCAGTGTGCGGTCGTGCATTGTCCTAAAGAAAAACACCTTTTGACAGAAATCCTCGGCGCTTATTCTGTATTGCGCGGCGCAATTTCCTAAGTGTCTCGCAGTAAACAGCTGCATTGATTGTTTGACCTCGCGGTAAAAAATCAATCAGTAAGATGCCTTTGCTGTCCCAAAACACTGTGCACATGATTTTTCGAGGTGTCAAGATGTGTTTCGGCTTAACCCTTGTTAGGGATGAAGTGTGCCTCCATTCCATTGATTGCCGCTTACTTTCAGGGGTGTCATAAGAAACCCAAGTTTCATCTCCTGTGACAATCTGTGACAGAAAATCTACGCCGCCTTCATGATAACGGGTCAAAAACTCAAGTGCATAACCCATCCGTTTTGTTTTGTGAGACTCAGTAAGAATTTTTGGTACCCAACGTGCGCAAAGTTTATGAAATTTCAGTTTGTCAGTAACAATTTCAAGCATTAGTGATCTTGAGATTTGTGGAAATTCCATAGCGAGAGCACTAATTGTAAACTTACGGTCTTCCTTGATCTTCTCATCAATCGCGTGAACCAGTTCTTCTGTAATCAAAGATGGATGCCCACTTCGTTCTTCATCGTGCACTTCACTACGTCCTTCATTGAACTGTCGGACCCATCTTCTCACCATTGAATCACTCATCGAATTTTGTCCGTAAACTTCACAAATTTGCCGATAAATTTCGATTGGTTTCACTTTCTTAGCATTCAGAAAACGAATTACACATCTGATTTCGCACGCAGCGGGATTTTCAATCAACACCGACATTGTAAACAAGCACAACAAAGCGTACGTGGCTGACAGTGATCTAAAAATAACGCATGCTTCTTCTCCTTAATATTGAGCGTCTGCCGGGCATGCGCGGAACTGCGATCGCTGCGCTGGAGCGGATATAAATAGAAACGGAACTTAGTTTCTGGATATGCTCTCGTATTTTATATATCTTATCTATAAAAAAAAGGAAGAAAAACTGCAAGAAAAGTTCCTTGCCGCCTTTATCCCCTTCCTGAAGAATTAAGTTTTTTTCTTTGATACTCAACCATTTAAGTTTTGACATTTTAAAGCTACAAGAAACGAAGTTACCAGTACGACTGATCAATACTACAAATGAACGGAGACTAGTTGAAGGGCATGAGACTCCTCTAGGGGTGAAAGGGGATATCAAAGATGTTTCCAGCGAACTGGACAATGTGGATTAAAGGTTGCACTTCTAGGATGAAATATCTAGAATTCTATTGCTCTCGGTGAGTTAGTCACCAAATAAGACCAGTTCAAGATTTATGACCACTAAAAAATGTGCTAAAAGAGAGAACAACTTGAAATGTCCAAAAAACTTCAAAAATATGGAGAAAAAAATTGAATCACAAGAGAAAAGTTTCGTTATATAAAAAATACACTTCGCTATTTTACGAAGAAAATCGTGAAATATTCTTGGTTCCAGCAAATAGTTCGCCATATAGAAAAATTCGCAATGTAGAGGTTCGACTGTATATTGACAAAACTCAATCCAGAACTTACAAAAGATGTGTTCTAAAAAAAAGGGGGGAGGAAGGTATTTGTTTCTCATAAGTCCTAAGCTGCGAGTAAATAATATTGAAGCAAAACTAGTTTTTACTTATATGATAGTAATCTTAACAGCAATTTCTGCCTATAAATTACGAAAGCGCATTAAAGTTTTTAAAAAAAATCAAAATGTGTGATTCATAAAGGGGTGCGTATAGATTCATAAAGGTGTGTAATATGCTATTTTAAGCGCACAACTAAATGCTCACGGAGATGCACCTCCTGTTGCTTCTTAGGTGCAAACATACGCAGATCAGATTGGGTGAATTTTATTAACGTCACAACTATAAAGCAACACGACTGCTAATGGCGACCGCCCACATAATTTTGAACAACGGTCGAAGACGACGCCTCAGCAGATAGCGCCATCTTCTAACATCCATACCACGCCAACGGGAGGCCTTTAAGTCATGACAGATTAAACATGTATCGGCCCTTTTGTAATAACACTGTATTACTTATTTCCTTAATTACTTCTCAAATCAATCAATACAAACATAATTAAATCAACTCAAACAATTATCTTGATTAAATATAATTCTCAAATACAATTATCTAATAAACACTACATGTTATGTCTCTCATTCACTTCCTTGCTACTGCATTATAATCAACTACTAGACAATTATCTTGATCATCACTACAATCAACCACACAAAGTCATCCATGTTAAAACACTCCCAAGAAACTCTATTCTTGGTCCAGCATACCGTACACCGCTTCTCACCGAAGGAATTCCATTTCCTTCGGCCAATTCCTTCGGCCCAACAGTTCAGCGCTTCCCGCTTTCAAAAACAAGAGACCTTATCTTCCCCTGACTACTCTCCTGGGTCATCTCCTCAGAACGCAGTAACTCTTCCCCTGCAGGTGGAGGAACCCCTCGCCCCAACTCTTAAAGAATCTACCGCCAAACAGTAGTCAGACACTACACCTTCTATACGGCAAGTCTTCAATGGCACCAGGACTCTAACCCACGAAACTCCGGCCACGAGTCCGTAACCCTAACCACGAGGCTACAGAGGCCAAAGTTTATTTTTCAGGCACTGGTGACAAATAGATGACTACTAGTAGTTTGTTACTAATGCGTAGCTGGATATTTGTTGTCAACATACTTTCAAAGAACAGTTCAGGGTGCAGCTGTATATGTGCCTTTAGATGCTAGGTGCAAATTTAAAAGTCAGAATGGGACATCTTGTAAAAACCTTTCCAGAATGAAAATTGGAATTTATACCAGAGTTCATAATATAAAAAATGATGAATACAATATAATTTTATTATTAAAAATTCAGGGTGTCCCGAAACTTAACGGCAAGCAGGCACGAGGTAAAGGGGAACGCCATATCTGTTCTGGTAAAATATTTTTAAAAAAAATTATCCTGCACTTTGTTAATAAAAGACGAACACATTTTTGAAAATGTGGAAAATTGACATCCTCCGCCACATCATTAGCTACTGTGCCCCCAAATTTGAAATGCTTTTTTCACTAACGTCATCTTACGCAGCCGGAGGGGAGACCGGGCAAGATGAAGGGTGGGGCAAGGTAATGAATGTCTTAATTTTTCCGTTTTCCACTAGGTAGCAGGATCAACCGAACACTACTGGCTCTCCTATTGGCCGTTCGTTAAACAATAGTATAGAGCTGAAATCGCCATTTGTGTGTTAGTTGTGAAGCTGTGATTGTTTACCGCTGCCCGATATAACTTTTATGCATGTGTAAATAAGCTCTGGTACAGATACAGGCAATCTTTAATATTTATGAGTAACTTAGTTTAAATACTACATAATACCACGAATAAATGTCAATTAATCGACTTCCTTCATGGAAATGGAAACGAATATTTTTAAACAGTCAGTCCGGGACAAGATGACGATGGAACTCGTCATCTTGCCCCGTGTTTCGGAATTTATTTAACTAACTATGTTGTCTATTCTATTAAATCCTGTAGCACTTGTTTGTATGTGTTTTTGTCCGCTCGACCTTGCACTTCTATCTCTTTGGGGGCTAAGGGGTGGATCGGTTCGGGGAATGTGTCGCTCGCAAGGGGGCGACCAGAGGAAGAAATTTTTTTATCCGCTAACAACTTTATGGTCACTCATCCAGGACAAGCTATCATATACAAAAATATTGCTGAGCGTTTGAGCACCGTTTACCTCAGAGCAACTACAGTTGGAAATGCCGTTAAAGGGTTTGAAAAATGTGGGATTGAGACTCAATCATCTTGTGTTTAGCGAACATGACTTTGCTGCTACAAAATCTACTGCCCATGATGTTGTTGGCGATGAAACTAATCCTAGTGCTAATCCTCAGAACTTGGTAGTAGAAAACCAGCATATAAATCCTCCAGAAGAACCAGAACTTATGGCAAATGCTGATTACGATGCACTAAAGAAGCCTGTTAGTATTTTTTTTATTTCAAACCATTGCCTAAAACAACACAATGCGAGAAAAAAAAATAAAAAGCAAAAAAGTGAGCTCAAGCATTCTTACAAGCATAGCCATCAAAGAAATGTTAGAACAAAGGGAAAAGCAGAAGGAATAAAAGAGAAACTTAAAAAAAAAACAGGTAATAGAAGCCCATAAAGCTAAAAAGGGAGTAAAAAAACTCAAACTAAGTTCCTGAAGGCCTAAGTCTATAATATCCAGGCCAAACAGTCCAATTGCATCAACTTCAAAGGATGGTGTTATAAGATGTCCTGCTTGTGAAGAGGAATAATGTGACCCTCCAACAGAAGAATGGATCCAGTGTTGTAAATGCCAAGAGTGGTGGCATTAGGAATGTTCCAATTATGAAAGTGTCATTTTTATTTGTGACTATTGTTAGCTGCACAACTAAACACTTCAGCATTACGTTACAATGGACTATGCTTAGCTTCATACTTTGTAAGATGTAAAAACACAGTTATCATTTCTTAAACCATGTAACATATTCAAAAGATAAAATCTGTTCAACCTTTCTCAGTGTTGTCATCTTGCCCCAGTACTGGGGCAATTTGTTAAGGTTCTGAAAAAATAAAATTATCCTTTATTTTTATTTATTTGAAAAATTAGATGATAATGTACTTAATACTACAAAGGACTACTCTAACACTTCATGTAAAATTAATTTTTTTATCCTTAAAAATAAATTAATAAACAAAAACTGTTAACATAGTCATCTTGTCCCAGTCTTCCCTACTATAAATCGCAGTCACGAATCGGACAAGAAAATTGACTAGTTTAGTTAAAATTAACGTAGTTTGTGTGAGTTGGGATTTGACAAAAAGATGTCACTTAAATTTGATTCTCTATTTTAAAAAAACTTAATCACACACTACCCCAGACAAGTTTCTAAAAAGTTGGCCCATTTAGTTGATTTCAAAATGATACAACACTTGTTCTTTCCTGTGCATAACAATCATAGAGAAAGTACAGAAATTCACAAAAGAAAATGAGGTATTTAAAGTAAAAAGAGCTAGAAATATTCTCAAAACTAGGTACCGTAAAAAAAATAAATTGCAGGAGCCAAAAACAGAATGCTTTTAACATTTCAAACATCAATGCTATTATTTAAAAAACTTTTTACATGTTAGCAATACATCAAAATTCTTTATTTGTAAAAAAATAAAAAATAAAGAAAATCTATTTTAAATTTAAAAATTAGTATTAATGCATGGATAAAATTTAAGTACATATGACATATAAGAAACCGTGCCATGTGTATAAATAACGTATATTTTGTTCAATGACCAATAAATAACGTATATTTTGTTCAATGTTCAATGATCTCTCTCTCTCTCTCTCTGCGCATTTTTCCCCCATCTCATTAATACAATATCCTTCTCTATGATTGTTACATTTCTCTTTAAGATATATATATATTAAGTTCCGCAACTAAGTTAAGAGTAATAAAAGTAAGGAGAATTATCCAGGTATCTCACGCGTCAAGATGTTTCAATAATGGAATGGACGTGGAACAGATTTACGAGGACACGAAAAAAAGAAAAGCTATCGGATAACGTTTCAATTAACTAAATTGAAAAAAGAAATCTTGCTACGGGGGTACATCATCGAAACGTGTTTTATGCGCAAATGGTTCTTGGTATACTCTAAAATAATTAAATGGATCGAAATACAACAAAAAAAATTTAAAAAAGGATATGCATTTCATACATAAAACAAAGCCTCATAAAATATATCCTTTTGCTTTTTTTAAGGATATATTTTGAATTAAAAACTAGAAGCCATTAACGAATCGTCTTCTTTAAGGGACATAAATTAGGAACAAGTTTTTTCTGAACGAAATGCCAGATATTTTATTTACAAAAATTATTTACTATCTGTTATTTTTTTTTTCCAATTTAAATTTTCAACACCTAACCAATAAATAATGTAAAAATATAAAAGTAGAACTAAAATTTTAAAAATGAATTCAATTAGAAGAAATTACGATTAATATTAAAAACAAAAGGGAATATTTTAAAAATTATATTTTTATACATACTCTATAACAAAAAAAAAAAAAAAAAACGACGCACCAAAAAGGAGAAGTTATCCGATTGTAATGAAATTTCGTATGCAAAAACATTTGTACCAAACATGCAAATGATTAAAATTTGGTGTCCAACTAATGAATAGCGGGAGCTATAGCGCATCGGAACTGCGCACTCAGCAGGTGTCTATAAGAAGCGATTCTCAGTCTGATTGCCAAAATTTCTTTTGCATTGCGATTTAGGATACCTTTCAACGACTGATAGAATGCCTCATCACAGGATTCGAGCTCATTACGGACAACTGTCAGAGTTTGGAAGAGAGAATCGCTCGTCATATGGGTCAAAGAATGCGGCCATTAGAAGATGCTGGTAAGAATGGGTGGGTGCACAATGGCAGATTTCAGCATCATAATGGTAGCGGTCGACCGAGGGCCACAGCAGGTCGGGAGGACAGATTGGTTGTCAAATCAGCTGTCAAAGCACCTGATTCATTAGTATTAACCATCGGACGGACGAACCGCACACGAGTGTCCATCATGACCATTCACAGATAGCTGATAGAGCAAAATGTACGCGTGTACCGACCGCTGCACCGACTACCATTTACGCCTGTACACTGTAGAGCCAGATTACAGCTGTGCTTGGCTCGCTCAGGTTGGAATCCTGCTGACTGAGGACGTATAGTGTTAAGCGACGAATCCCGCTTCCAACTGTGTCTGGACGATCATTGGAGACGTCCAGGACAGCTTACCGATCCTGCTTTCACTATTGCACGCCCCACAGGCTCTCAACCAGAAGTTATGGTCTGGAGTGTCATTTCTTTTGACAGCCGGACTCGTTTGGCCGTCATTAGAGGCAACTTGCAGCACAGCGATACGTCGATGACATTCTGAGAACTGTTTTGTTGCAGTTCCTTTAGCAGCAACCTGACCATATTTTTCAGCCAGAAAATGCCAGACCACATACGGCACGTGTTGCTACGAACTGTCTTACAGCTTGTCAAACCCTTCCTGGAGCAGCCAGATCGCCAGATCTCTCTAAAATCAAGCATGTCTAGAATATAATGGGAAGGCGACTGCGTCTACCAGGGAATGTTGATGACCTAACCCGACAATTAGGCAAATTTGTCAAGGAATACCGCCGAAGACCATCAGGGTGCTTTATCACTCTATGCCACGTCGTGTGGCAGCTTTCATCTAGGCTAGAGGTGGGTGAACACCTTATTGCGCTCCTTACTTTGTAACTCTGAAATAAACCATTGAATTTTTCTGAAACTTTAATCATTTTCTATTCTGTGCATAATCTTTCTACTCACCAATTTTTGTTTTTATCGGACAACTCGTTCTTGGTGCGTCGTTTTTTTTTTTTTTTTTTTTTGTTATAGAGTGTATATACAATGGCGCACACAGGGGGGAGGTCAACGGGTTCGGACACACACCACAGCCCTTGACTTTTGAGCCCAGTTGAATGTTACTAAGTAATTATTCAGGATCAGTAAACTTCCAACACTTAAAACCGCTTTCCGATACTTTTTTTAAACCCGATGATAAAAATAAAAGGTAATTCACCCATCAATTATAATCCCGTGTTAACGGATACCACACACCACTTGTACCCTCTTCTAAATATAACCAACATGAAAAAAGAACAATACATACGAAGGACTAGAGTTTTAAGTAAGAACATGTCAATTTTCCAAGGGGATGGGGGAAACGTTGAAGCTGCTTTACTTGTATTTTAAGACTTGAGAAATCTCGGCTGTTGGGACTGCTGCGTTTTCTCTTCCTATTTACTTTCTACCTATACAGGGTGTCCCGAAACTCAACGTCAAGCGGTATGGGTGAAAAAGGAGAGGTTAGTGACGTAACGTTCACCCTAGCATTGCGGGGGGGCAGGATTCTAGAGGGGCTCAAAGTCTATGTTATGTAATGTTTTTGCAATTCTTTGTGATATTCGGCTTGGGGCCAAAAACCTGTCTTTGCAGGAATGGCCCTAATATTTTTCGTTACGCCACTGAGAGGGGTAATATCTCAGTTCAGGGAAACATTTTTAAAAAATTCCCTATCACTTGGTTAGGCGATGACTAGCATATTTTTGAAAATGTGGAAAAGTGACACATCCTTAATCACATCATTATGTAGTGTAACCACACTTTTACATGATTTTTTTTTTCACTAACGCGATCTAAAACAGCCCTGCTATTAATCACAGTCACAAAGTCGGGCAAAAACACTTTGTTGGTTTGTTTAAATCAGGGATGGGCAGACTTTTCTAGGGCGCGGGCTACTTTTAATTTTTTCAAGGGGTTGCGGTTCACCCAGTGGCGTAGGTGTAGTGAGCTCAAAGAAATACAGTCGGACCTCCATTTTACGAAATTCTCTATTGAGCGAACTTTTTTCTGGAACCAATAACATTTTACAAATTTCTTCGTAAAATAACCTCCAATTAGCGAAGTGCATTTTCTATTCAACGGAATTTCCTCTTATGATTCGATTTTTTTTCCTCCGTATTTTTTAAAATACCGTATTTACTCGAATCTAAGCCACACGTTTTCCCCAATGTTAATGCTACTAAAAATTGGGCACGGCTTAGAATCGTAGGGAAAAAATTTGTTGAATGGGGTACTTAGAGCAATTACAGTTTCATGCATGTGCTTAAAAGTTTATAATACTGATAAAATGACTGATTATTCACTTCTTATTAGTTTTCCCTTTTAAATTTATTTTAATTTCATAAAATTGGATATCGATAAACCGTTTTAGACTATTTTTCTATTTTCATAAAATCTTGTTGAGAATTTGGAACAGGTCTTAGATTTGAATAAATACGGTATTGCTAGACCCCTTCGTATGATGGAATGATTATTAGGTCTTAGTGAAGGCGGTCACCTCAAAATGTCTTGATGGTCTCCCGGTCGATCGCGATCGACTTAATGCCCACCCCGGATTTAAATTAACGTTGTTTGAATCGGGATTCGACAAAATCTTGTCACCTAACTATGACGCTCCCTAAAAAAGAAAATTATTACGCATAACCCTAGGCAAGTTTTCTCAAAAGATGGGTTACTTAGTTACGATCCCAGAATGGTACAACGCTTCTTCTTTTCTTTAGAAACGAAAGAACTGAAATACTAAAAGACAAAAGCTTCAGAAAAATGGAAGTTGAAATGTTGGCTCGCATATCGCAATAAAAACAGTACGATTAAAATATTTAAAAAATTTATTAAGAATTGATATTTATTGTTAATGAAGTTCAGTTAAGTTTGACAGTTAAAACATGCAAAGAAAGAAAGCAGAATGGATAAAATTTTAAAACTTGACACATCCTAACTTTACATTCTGGAATTTAATCAGAAAACAACCTAGTGATCTAGATTCAGATTTTATCAAGATATGCATATCTTAGCGGCAAGGAAAAGAGACCGCATTTAAACCAGTATTAAAAACAACAGACAAACTTTAAAAATTAAACCCACTCCAGAAAAGGTGTGTTTGAGAAAAAAGTCGCTGAATGACGTCAAAATTTTAAAAACAAATGAAAATGAAATTTAAAATAATAATAAACCTAAAATTAGTTAAATTTTTTCAACTGAAATGAGAGAAACTATTTGAATAATGAAAATCGTGTGTTTTAAGAATAATACTTACAGATCATTTTGCACGTTTGGTAGGGCTGTTTTTATTTACAACGGAAATAGAATAGAATGTATAAATTTCGTATTTAACATATTTAAGGTATGTGACTACCTTCGGAGCACTTTTTTTGAAGTATATAAATTTTCAATTAAATAAACACTTTTTAGTTGAAACGGGGCATAAAACTAGGAATTCAAGTACAACTTCCACAAAATTAAAAATAATTTTTGATATATTCGGAATTTTGAGTGAAATTTTAGTGAAAAATTGCAGTTACGGTAAGGCTTGTATTGAAAATTCTAATTAATGTATTTAAATCATATTTATACAGTATAAAAATAACATCTTTATCTATAATTGGAACTATAAGATTTGTAATATTTTTTGAAAGTATTTGAAATATGTCATTTTTTTCTACAAGAACTCAATTTTTTACAAGAAACTAATGTTATTTTCTCACAAAAAGTGCAATAAAATACATAATTATATACACAAAGATTATATAATAGTATAGACTGCAGATAAAACTAAAAGCATTTTCTGAAAAAATTTCAATTCTATATCTTACAAAGAAAACCTTTACCGTGAAGCAAGAAATTGAAAAACATAGTTTTTCAGAAAATGCATTTAAAGATTTTAATACAGTATAAAAAAATGTTCTACTGATTGTACATTTTTTAAATTCACCATATTTATAGGTCAAGATCTCTTTAGCTTCATGCTTAACTAATTTGGACTTTTTTTTAATGTTTTCTGTTGAGTTTTATAGACTGTCAATTGTCTTTTTTGGTGAAATTTTGATGAAAAATAGCAAATACACAAAATTCTTATAAATGTATTCAAATAATATTTATACAGTACTTGTATGATATCTTTGTATGGGTTAGAAATTAAAAGATTTGTAATACTTTTGAAAGTTTTAAAAATATGCCAAATTTTATGCAAAAACACGATTTTTTAAATTTGATTCATAACACAGATAGAACTAAATAAAATATGTTTTGAAAATTTCAATTCAATATCTTAAAACTATTTTGTGTAGGGATCTACTTCCGGTTTTGTTAACTCCATTTCCGGTTTACTAATTATGCTATAGCTTTGCTTCTAGATATCGTAGAAACAAAAACAGTGTTTTTGGGATCTAAAATGTATGGGCTATATAAAACAAAATCATAAAAGGAATTTTGAAATTTTTCACCAAAACGGCGAATTTTGGGTAGTCACATACTTTAATTAAAAGACACAAATATGAATTAGAGAAGTTAAAACAAATTTTCATACATTTAATAAGTCAACAAACAGAACAAAAAAAAACTATAATTTTTTTTTAACAAAAAATTAACCTAAACACCGTGTTTTGCTTAAAATTCCTGCAAAATTTAAATCATTTATTTAAGGCCGTCTTCACTTAACATTAAAGAATATAACCCGAGAATTCGGACTATTTCTTCAGATATAAAAGTACTCAATTAATATTGATTAATATTGCATCATGGCTTTGCTATCTTATAGAGAGAACCTCTTATTTTATCGTACCACTCATTTTAATAGAGTTGACACATTTTCTGGTCCAAAATGTGTTTCGCATTTTTTCTCCAATACCTTAATGCTAAAGGAGATATCCTTTTACATGTTAAGAGGAAAAAAAATCATTATTTATGGAATATTTTGAAATTTTTACAACGCTGTATAGTAACCAAATGTATGAATTACAATAATACGAATTTTCATGAAAATTGAGCCAATTTTTCTGTTTGAAAATGTGCTCCGCGTTTAGTTTAGGCCCTCGTACATTTGGCGAAGACAGACTAAAAGAACATATGAATGAGGGGAGAAACCAACAGCAGGTGGCTCACCACATTTTTTTTTCTTTCAGAAATAGTGATTCTTGACATAGAACGCACAAGTACATCCTTTTAAATTATTCAATAACTTGTTGAAAGTCAAGATGATGAAATGATGAATGAAATCAATAAAATCCCAGCATCTGTCATTTGCAGTTGCGATCAGAGTTTTGAGGCTGCAGCAGATAAGCAGAAAAAAAAAGTAATTGGCTTGAAAGCCGATTCTACTGTTTGGAATAAAGAAACAATTTTTCAATATATCGAATCTGATATAAAAGTTGAACACATTATACTGTGGGTTTAAATAGTGGAAGTATTAATAATTGTTATCACAACTTGATTATGATTCAAAACGTTAAGACCTTTTCATCCATTTTTAACATTTTATTAAAGTGCTCTCACCTAACCACACTACAAAATGATGAGGCTCATGGTCAAATAACTACAATAACTTTAAAATTATATTAAAACGTTTAAAAGCTTGACACACATCCTTAATTAAATTATGCATCGGTTATCTAAATGTTTTCAACTTACTCTTGTTTGGTTTATTACTACAGTACTTACACAACTGTTATATCCACATCCCCTATAAAATGATGAGAATTGTCACTATCACTTTTTTGTTTTATTTTTTGGAAACATCAGAGGAAAAAAAAGAAAACAATCAGGGATTTAAAGTTATAACTTATGTGACATTTACACATGCTTATAAATAAGATTTTGATTGCTCCAGTAGATATCAAAATGGTTTTTAAGATATCAGCTTACACATGGTGTACCATTGAAGATTTGAAAAAAAGACTTAAAAAATCACACAAGTTGATAGAGAAAAGTATTACTCTTTAGATAACAAATATGATTCTGAACCAATGAAATTTTGGAGAAACTGAAATGAAATTTTGAAGACATGCAAAGGTTTTTCTCACTTGCAAAACATGAAAATTATAAACATTGTGTTTCGTGATTAGCACATAAGTAAATAAAAGCACAATAGCTTGATATCTGCAGAACATTAAAGATGAATCACATAACATAATCTGCTTGAAAATAATTCTCAACAGAAAATATGCATAATGACAGAAAAATAAGGTTCTAGTAATAAATGATTTTTAAAAAATGCATAGCATATTTCTAAAAAAATATTTTACAAAAATTTTAATTCTGTTAGAGTAAAACGAAACAGCAATAGACTTGGAAGGAAAATTGATTTTGTAAAGTATTTTTAAAAATAACAATTCATCGAGAGGAAGAATTTTTTAGTTAAAAGGAGATAAAAAAAAAGGTCATTCATAACTGACCCAAAATATTAAAAAGTAGCAAACAAATTTATTAAAAATTTACTATCAATAGCATTATCAATAATTTTAAATATGAACATGGTTCAATAAATAGAAATATGCTGTATCTAAACAAATTATAAAAGATGGTGAGATTCAAATGTTTTAGATTGACTGGTTGTTACAATGGCACGCTCCAGCTGATAACTGGAAATCAGCAATTTGCATTTCTTACTCTCAATGCTAATCAGTGCAACTGTATAATATAAGAGCGGATAATAGTTTTCATTATGTTAATAGGATAAAAAAAAAGAATTTTACAGAATTTACTTTCTAAAGCTCACTATTCTTTTGAATGAAATGCTACACTTCTATTCTCTTGTCTTTGTTATATTAAAAAATAATGAAATATGAAGACCTACAGGTGACAATGTTTTGAATTTTAAGATTCTACAGTTTCTGAAAATATTTATGGAATTAAAAATATTGACAGAATAATTGTTCCATGCCCACCATAAGCAGAAAGAAGCTAATTAAAGATGAACCTAATTTGACAAAAGACACGAGACTTTGCTGTTCCCAATATTAAAATTATAAAAAAATAGAACTGGTTTAACTATATATATATATATATATATATATATATATATATATATAACTACCTCTAAAAAAGTACAGTGAAAAGATAAATGAGGATAAATTACAATGTTAATGCTCTTTTCAAAAGAAATTGCAAGTGATGTCAACCAAGTAATAATTTAAATATATTAAACAAATTACAGTTATAAGTGATTCTTTGTCAGATATTTGATGTAATATGTGCCAAATATAAAAATTAATCTCTTTTATAATAATATTGTTGCGTGTGTACTATTCTGTTTATATTAACTACATGAAATAATAAATTGCAATAGTTTTTCCTATTTACGAAAAATATTAGTTATTGAATGGACTAAATTCATGTGACGTCATAGTCACATGATAACTGAGCCACGTGTTTTCGGCCAATCAGCTCATAAATTAATGTGACATCATAATTATATCATAAATATAATCACGCATTTCCAGCCAATTAGTTCATGTGCTTCCCTGTTGCCAACTTTTGCTTTTTACAGAAACTTTCTTTTAGAAAGTACATATTTGTCAACGATATAATAATGCACATAGTTAAACAAAATGCACTTAATTTAAAAGTTTTCGTATAATGTAAGTATTTTTTATTAATTTTGAAAACTGTTTGAAGAATTTTAACACACGTGAACTCTTAACCCAATCATCAAATTTTAAATGTTATCTAAACCTTAGAAGTTGAACAACTAGTATGTCAATTTTTAATCAATGGGAAACACGTGATTGCCGTTATCACGTGACCATCATGAATTTAGTCCATTATTAAAATTTCATCTATTGTTAAAAATATAATTCATGAAAATCTTTTCATTATTTCCTTTAATATTAACACAATACAATCATTATCTTATACAATGTATAAAGATGGATTTAAAAATATTGTGGTATCCAGTATTCTACAGTTGGTGATAAGTACTATTGAACTTTGCTTTTATATTTGAGCAAAATCATATTTCCTCAGGCAACTTAATTTAGATTAAAAGTATCCTTGGATGATGTTTTCTGTTTTTTTCCCCTCCAGAACACATAAGAAAAGAAACATTTAATATGAATCTAGTATTTGCACAGCAGTATATTACGATACTAAAACTTGATGTGAATCACAAGTATGAATTTAGACTTATTAATGATTAAATGTAATTTTTTGAAGGAATGTATTTTTGGATTTCAAAGAATTCAGCTTTTCACTTCATTTTCCTTAAATAAGTCACAAAACTTTTGAGTTTAATTGTTATGCAAATTTTTAAAAGTGATATTAACAAAATTAGTATGTGTCAAACAAAAAATTCAATAAAATGTGCTTGAATTCCCTGATTTGTATCTTATACTTTATGATCACACCTTGCCTCAAAAAAATTTTTTGTTTAATACCTTATTTATAACTATGCACACATGCTGCTTTTGACTAATACTTTAATTATATCTATATATGTATATAGATATATATGTATCTATATAATAACTAATAACAAAGGAAATATTATAATTCTGAACCACAGTCAATTGACAAGGATGATACCTTTCTCCAAGTATCTCTTATCTTTTACACTGTATGTGAACTTTTGAAGTTTATTTCAATTAATATGCAACAAAAATGACGTCCCTTATTTTGTACAATAGTTAAAAAATCAAGACTTGAACCAATCTTTTAAGCCATAGAGATCCAAAATCACAAGATTTCTCAATTCTACTGGATTACCATAAATAGTGACAATTTCAAAGGAATTTGTAACACACTGTGTGTCAGCCATTTGTATAAACACATAAGTATTTATACAAATGGCTCATTCTTGTTATTCTTTCAGAACATTAATCAAAACAGAAAAAATTGAATATAAACCTTTCAATGACAAAGTAACTTACAACTTAAACACACACACATGCATTGTAATATATTTAACTTAACACAGTGATGCAACAGCCCATGAGGGCCAAGGCCTAATGTGCCCAACTGAGTATATGTGACCATGGACCTTGAGGTGCATGAGCAGGTGTCCCAATCAGGTGATCAGGCCTAGGCAAAACCTCGAGTGTTAAGCTCCCAAGCAAGTTTGGTACTCATTTATTAACCCGCAGAAGGGAAGAAAGGCTGAATCGACCTTGCCCAGCCGGGGGTTTGAATCTCAGACCACTGGTGCGGAAGTGGAATAAGCTAACCACTCAGCCACTGGGCTTCGTAACATACTTAAATATTATAAATTTTGATTTTTCAAATAAGCTCATGTGGACATAGGCAAAAATTACAAATAAATCATTTATATAATTTTATCTCAAATCACATATACTATCATTTTGAGGTTTAAAAGATCAAAATAATTGTATTCTAATATTACCACAATTATAAATGGCATACGTTTACATCACCTGTCAATTCAATAATTATTATGTAATTCCACACTGAACATAAATTTATCACAGTTTCCTTGAATTACTTTTCTGCTGGTGTCATGGTCTCTTTACTTGTAATGTTAAAAACACAGTTGCAAAATATTTTTTCCATATAAAAATTCAAAAATTGTTCTTTTCCAAAATAGAATCAATTTTCAAGTTTTGTGCTTCCTTTATCATCTTCTTACAACACATTTATAACTCAATCCCTTAAACTCATGCTTTATTGTTGCAGGATCATAAATAAGGCACAAAATTTACTAGGGCCATACTTGCAGGTCCATTAATTATTTTTTAACTGAATAGTCTCTAAAAAACCTTATAATTAATTACTGTAAGTGACCTAATGTATTAGAAAATCTAGAGACCCAATGATAATTAATACTGCCCTTCCTTTTACGTTCTTTCCCTTTTCAAAAAATTAAAATTTTTACACACATACGTTTTTTAGACCCAAGTAACAGAAATCAAAAGACAAAAAAAATAACTGAACTTCAAAATCAAATTTTATCTTTGATATAAAAGAGAGGCTACTATGCAATATTTTTTTGACATTTCAGTTTAAATTATGAAACAAGAATATAGTAAAAGGAAAATAATAAATAGCAAGTAATTTATATTCATCTCACAAGGCCAAAAAAATTGCTAGAAAGAGTAAGAGTAGAATTGCCACTTTTTAATAATATTTTAAGATTAAGCATTAAAATTGCAAACACTGTATTTTCTCGAATCTCAGACACGCTTTTTTTCCTATGTTAAAGCTATTCAAAACTGGGTGGAAAATTTGAAAAGGAAGAAAAATTTGCTGGATGGAGGAAATTGATTATATTCCTGATATTTAGAGCAATTATGATATGTATTTAGAAAATTTTAATCCTGGTAAAATAAATAAACTATTTATATTTATTATTTCTCATTTCAGTTTTTAAAAAATATCTTTAAAAAATATCAGGTTTCAATAAACCATTTTACACTACTTTATTTTTTCACTAAAATGTGTTGAGAATTAAGGGTCCAGCTTAGATTCAAATAAATACAGTAATTAAAATCTTGTAGAATTAATTTCTTATAGAAAATAGATCAATATTTCTAAATATATTATTTCCTGCATAATTTTTCTTGTGTATAGTTTATACCTTAATTATTACAAATACAAATTTTTAGAAAACACAGAATAAGAATACATTAATAAGACATAAAAGGCTGTATTATTCCATGAAATAGATAAAGCACATAAAATATAAAAACTATCATGACCTGCCAAATGCAAAATCAAAATTTAAGTAAAGAATTCATGGCTGAAAAAAAAGAGACTCTCATAAATATTGAATTACTTTACATCATATTATAACTATTTTTACAGAAATTTTTATGATAATATAGAAAAAATATTAAAATCAAATAACTATAAAAAGTAGTCATGAAATAATTTGATCTAACATATACGTTCTTTCATATATATATGTCAAAAATTTTATTTTTAACCAGACACTGCTTAGTATGGAAAAAAAAAGTTTTTAATTTACACTGAAAAATAAAAACTAAAACTTGCAGTAACTACAAAAATACTTAAAATGCCAAATTATGTCATTTTTGGGTGATGATGAAGGTATTACATGATTAATAACAAAAGTGCTGAATTATAACACATGAAACCCATAATTGAAATTAAGATAAATGAAAACTGAAACAAAAAAAAAATTCGCAATTATCTTGTATTAAGTTAAAAGGTTAAATATAATTACATTACAATATCCTTAAATAGCTATTTCTTTTAAGAATTTTTTTGAATTTGTTTTAAATAATGAAATATATTAAAAGATTAACTTCACAAACAATTTATATTCAGAAATTTAAAATTTCCTATATTAATATAAATAAAAAAACTACAAAAATAAACTTTGAAAATATCAAAATTTGTAACAAATAAATAAATTAGTACACGGAAAATTTGATTTGTGAATTGATAGTACAGTGTAAATGAATGAACGGGAAAAAAAGTTTATTCGCTGACAAATCAAAAAAGAATGTTTTCAGACCGTCATTATATTTAAATTAGAGAAATTTATTAACTCCACATTTATACAAAAATAATTTTGCATAAATTTATTTATAAATTTCAAAAAATGTGGTTGTAATCATTAGTGCGCGATTAAAATTATTAAAAGTTCCATTAATAAATACATCTACCAGCATAAAAAAAAATTCCAGTATTTTAAAAAGTATAAATTGATATGTGTTGCATTACTAGTTTTCGAAAATGACCAATATTTTTAATATCTTCCAAAATAAAACCAATAAATACGCTATCTTTTTTGTCAACAGATAAATTATAATTTCAACTCAATTCTTGGAAATTAAAAAGTAAAACGTCCGAATAATAAGCAAGTTTAACTTTTTCTTCATTTCATTCATCATTTGAAAAAATTGCATACTTGGAATAAACTCAAATTAATTACCTTCCACATTTGGAAACACTTGAAGGAGAAATATCCAAAAACAACACTTTAACAAATACTTCACGGAGTTCTGAGAAAGCGACATTACCTAAAACTTATTTTAACAGAAAGGTTAAGTATACTGAGCCATAGATAAGAGTGTAATACTTTCGATTAAAAGGTATTTCGTTCAATTACCGCCGAACTGAAACACAAGCGGTACATTTTATAAACAAATCCGTCAAACATAAACAATCCAGATCTCATCGCAATTTAATGTTGATAACTCTTGAACCCATGCTTCTTAATATACTTGCAGCGCCACCTATAAAAATAAAGTCAGAAAATAAGGTCATTTTAGCTTACTGATTAGTTTGTTTCTATTTTGCTTACTACTCGGTAAAACTATTATTTCAAGCTTTTGCTAACTTTTCTAAAATAATATAGAGATATTTGTAGAGTTAAAAAATAAAATGAAAGCTTCCCAGGAAATGTAAAGAAGCAACTAAAACCTTCTAAAGAATAGTTTTAATTTTTGCTTTTTAAGAAGTAACCGAGGGTCGAAAATTATTACTTCTCCGAGGCTCTCTATGCTATAGACAGTTTATTGCTTGCATGCATATATTAGGAATTTTCGAAGTTATTGTCAGAAAAATCTGTAGATCCGTAACAAAAAAAATGATTTAAATGAATATTTCCTTCCAGAAGACATGCTGGTGGAAATTTTACTGAAAATTTGTAATTAACCAATTGAAATTATTCTTGAAACAAACAGAACAATTCGACTATTTTTTTTATTTTGGAAATATTCTGATTTCATAGTTAAAACGCTTTCATAATTTGAGGCTAACATATAAACTGATTATATCGAGGCTGCTAGAGCATATAAATTGATTTTTCAAGGTTTGGGTCCTTTGTGGTCCACATGTAAAAGTATTTCACTATACTGAGTGCAGTATATCAAACAAAAGGACACTAGTTTTCAAAGTAAAAGAAATTTTCCTTTTTAAATAATTATTTCATGAAGTACTAGACAGACTTTATTGAAATTAGATAGGTATGTATAAAAAATATCAAACAACAATTATGGTACAGGCCCATGATCCGTACGGCTGTATCTGGTGTACGGCTTATGGGTAGGGAAAGTTTTAACGAAAAGTTTGCTAGATCATAAAATGAGTTAATAAGGAATACTGGCGTTTAAAGTTACACAGCTTTCACAACAGCTTTTTGTAAGAAAATCCTTGTAGCAATCGACCCCACTCTTATAGCAAGACTTTTCTCAGTTCCTCGAGATTTCTGGTTGGGGGAAGACGAATCCCTCTTCCAAGAGCATCTTGAATATGCTCTAGAGCAGCAGTGGCTAACTTTTTTTATACAGTAGATCCCCTATTCCCCATTTAAATGTGTCGCGATTGGGTTGCCATAGACGTTATATATGTTGAGCAGGATGTAAAATACTTTATGTATTTCTACACTGATGTGTAAAACTTATGTAACAGGTATTTTCTTTGCCATAACTCCACGAGAAATCATTTGAGAGACATAAAATTCAGCAATGAGAGACAGCATTTTGTACTTAAACAATGACGAAAGCATAGTTGCTCACAAATGAATCCAATGCAGAGTGTGGAATTAAACAACAAAAAAGGCTTCGTTGAATTCATAGTATCATTACACATGATTATCTGTCATCCAAGATAAAGAACAACAAGTAGATGTTCCTTAGTATAGAATATGCCCTCCCCTTGCTTCATAGTTGCTTCGCACAGAGAGAGAGTAGTCTCTCCATACTCAACACCAGATTGCCCAACAATTCTTGATGTATGAGTGCTCTTTCGCAATCAGCATCCGCTTCAGTTTTTAGGTGTTTCCCGGAGGATGTAATGGTGCCGCAAAGAGTTTCTCCCAAAGCACCACACACACACGTTTTATGGGATTTAAATCAGGGTAGAACGTTGACCAATCCATTTGAGTGATATCTTCACTTTACAGTAGCTGTTAAACATCGGCAGTCTGGTGCAGATATACATTGTCTTCCATAAAAACGAAATCTGGTCCAACAGCACCTCGGAATAGACGACCACGAGGAAGGATCACCTCCTTACATTAGCGATCTCCGATTATAGAACCTCTGTCGAAAATGTAGAGCTCAGTCTGCCCGTTCAGCAAAATGTCTCACTAGGCGACAACTCCAAAAAACACCGTAAGGGTCTCTTTCCGTGTTGTTACTGTAATGAAACCGTGTCCCGACCTCTCTAAAAATCAACTGGTGTTGAGAATCACTTGTGGCACTGAAACGACTCTCATCTGTAGAGAGGATATGATTCCATTGATGAGGAGTCCAGTTTTTGTGCACCTTACACCACTCTAAACGGTGCCACCGATGGCCAACTTTCAAAGGGGGGCAGCGTTCAAAACGGCAGGCGAATAGGTCCCCCTTATGAATGCATCTGGCCTCAGTAAACCGTCCCTGCTCCTTCAGCTTTCTGATCATTCTTCCACATGTGAAGTCATCCTAGTGATTCCTTCCAGCCTTATTTCACGAAAAAACTCACTTTCACTAGCAGAGATTGTCTTTAAATGCGCCTCCGTTCTTCCTTTTATTGCAGTCTTGTGGCGTGAGACAACCGCATGCGTTTTGCACGTCGCTTACGATGTTTTGTTTCTGGCATTTGCATACGTATCCCCTTTCTACTGAATTGCGTGTTCGTTGTCCTGATCGCAATAACCCCTTTTTTGCAATTTCATTACTATCTCTCTGCTTAAAATTTACATTGTTTCTTAAGTTTTGCACACCAGTGTACAAATTGATTTGTTCGAGATACCTGTACCGAGCAACGGATAGGTAAGAAAATAAATTACAGCTTATAAAAAAATTAAAAAACACACTTTTATAGTTAATCCAACTAAGTTGTGTAACTTAATCTTTTAGTAGCCAAATCTGAAAATGAAATCTGGAATTAGTCACCAGATACGCTATGGAATCTGAAAATGGGAAATCGTTAATTCTGACGATCCTGATCAGGAAAATGGAACAAAATTATTAAATTATTGTTCTGTCATCGGTCCTGGACAAGTGCTCAAAATTTCGAATTAGTCTGACCTTTTAAAGTGGGTAAAAATTGAATTCAAAGATTCCGGTACATACAAGTGAAGTTCTTAAAAGGGTGTTAATAATAAAAACGTGTGCATACATGCATTCTAATTTACGTGAAAAAGATACTCTTTCTATCATGCAGTCTATTCAGTATCTGCTGTAAAAATTGGACCTGCGATCGACCAAAATTGGTTTCGCGATATACAGGCTAATCACTCCATTAATCATTCAAGAGGACCAAGCTCACCAGAGAGAGCTTACAGTAGCCCGGTAAAAAAAGGGGTTGTCAGGGGCAGACTACTATTTAATATCAGCCCACCGATCAGCATAATAAAAGTATCAAAAAATTACTATAACTTACGTAAGATCATGAAAGGCTTCTAAAACTTTATCGAACACATGACAAAATACGCGAGGTTACCTCTAAAAAATAAATAGTCATGGCTTTTGTAAATCAAGAAAAAGATCAGCAAGAGGCCATCTTATTAATAACGAAGGTAGATTTCTTTTTAATACCTTAAAGAGAAAAGCTTGAAAATTATATCTCCACTTTATGTTGAGCCTAGAACATAAATCGATGCAGGAGTTAGAGTGAGTGAATGAATATTAAACTCACACTGTTCAGCTACACGAGGGCCTTTGGCGACAGACATTGTAATTTTGAACCATGGTCAAGTGACGAGGACGACATGGAGCTAGCACCACTCTCCTAACTACCACACCACAACACACGAACGGGAGGACGTTTGAGCTCTCAACAGATTTAACGTGCATCGCTCCCCTACACGGCAGGTCTTTTGTGGTACTGAGTTCTAAATCGTGACGTACCAGCCACGATCCGATACCATGATCACTAGGTTACCGCGGCCACTGCAAGAACTAAAAGTAAGCAAATTGAGTTTGACAGCATCGAAGATAATTTCCAGGCATTTCAAATGAAGGGTTCGTAATATGAGGATTAAAGCTATATGAGTGAATGGATTCAATCTTATTATTTACTTGAATTAAACATATAGTCCAACCAGACCATTTAAGGAAAAATACAAAAAGTATTGTATTTTTCCTTAAAGAGAGGAAAATACAAAGAATGCAACAACAGGACCAATCCTAGTAATTTTGCCACCACAGACAAAACTGAAAAATGCCGCTCCATTCTCCAAAGCAAAAAATTATAATTTAAAAAGAAAAATTTTTCACATAGATACACACCCATAAAACTTGAATAACGAACAAAAAGCAGCATAACTTAGAAAAATATAATTTCAAGCCTTAAATAATACAAAATAATTCCAAATTAAGGACGTAATTAAGGCCTAGTGGTTGAGTGGTAGCGTATCGCTCTTCCACATCACAGGTCCGGGTTCTGTTCCCGGGCTGGGAAAGGTCAACTCAACCTTTCATCCCTACTGCAGTGGGTCGATAAATGAGTACAAAACTTGCTTGGAGATTTAAACACTGGGGGTCTCACTTCAGGCTGACCACCTGATCGGGAGATCTGCTCATGCACCTCAGCGCCCAATGGTCACGTATACTGGGATGGTCATAGGCCTTGACCCTCATGGCTGTTGCGCCACTGAGTTTGAGTTTAAGGAAATAATTATCAGTCATTATTTCAAACGAGTAAAATGTAAGAGAAGGAATTGTCCCCATTCCAATAGGCCAATTTCTTCGAAAAAGAGTTAACTGATGGTGGAGATCCCAAGTGTTTATTTTAACTTCAGTAACTACATCCAAAACTAAAACAAAACATCTTTTGTGGCTCTCTACCAACAACTTATTACCCCTGCCTCCTTTTAGACAGCTGACACCAAACATCGTGTGGGTGAAAGGAATGTCCATTGTGTCCCTACTCCAGGATGAAGAGAAAGATACTAGTGAAAGATGTGTAAAAATATCAAATTTCATTATTTAACATGTACTCCCGCCTCGGACCCTTCAAATTTTAACGTAAAAGAAAACTGACTGAGTGAGTGAGTAAATATTAACGTCGCATTGTTCAGCTACATGAGGTCTTTTGGCGACATACCTCGTAATTTTGAACCATGATCAAGTGAGAAAGACGACACCTGAGCTGGCACTCCCTCCCTAACTACTACACCACACTAACGGGAGGACGTTTGACGGATTTAACGTACATTGCTCCCCTACACCGCGGGTCTTTAGTACTGGGCTCGAACTCGCGACAAGCCCGTCACGGTAGGATACCTTGACCACTAGGTTACCACGGCCACAAAAGGAAACTGACATTAAACATACAAAGTACAAAATTAGGAAATCAAATAACCAAATTCACACCCAATAATATTTTAGAATATATATCAGATTTTCTGTAACAAAAAAATATTATTTCTATCCAAATTCGATCCAAATGTCAACCTTAAAATTTACCGCCCCGGTTTGGGGTCCAGTTTGTACGGTCCTAGGGCTCCCTCTGGCAACAATAAAATGCTAATTTGGCAAATCAATCTAATGTCATGTGTGAAGAAAGAAGAAAAAGTCGCAAAAAAGAAGACAAACTATGTACAATACATCATATACAAACCCAGAGGAGTACTAAGACTACTCACGTGTGATTTAAAAACCTGGACGAAAGCAGGGGTTTACTCTCTTTGGTAAATTCGAGTGTCACGACCCCGGGGTACCCTAGTGATCCTTCTCTATTTTCGACCCTCTTTCTTGTCATCCCACACTATTCCTTTTCTTCTTTTCACGTCCAGTTTTAAACTTACTTGAATTGGTTGGATATACCCGACCAAAAATTAATTGCTTTTATTCTGTGAAAATAAAATTCATATTTTATAATTCTTTTTTACCTTTTTACTTTATTACTGTGCTTTAGATATCATATAATATGTTTTTAATATTTTAAACAATTGTTTGGCGCAGTATAGCCAGAATTGGCTCTTGCGCCATAAAACCCCTAACTCACTCTCCCTGGACGAAAGCAAGTACATGTAGTCTTTATGCTAAAAATTAAAAATATGTTGGTTTATTGGAGGGATTAAATCCCCAAGCACCATCCTCGTGTGCGCCACTGAACAAAATTCAAAATTATAATTATTCATTACATTATAAGATTTATTTAAGTATAACGAAATCAGAAAGAGATCACAGGAGATCGGAAACAGTCCAACTGTCCAAAAGAGGTCTTTCAAGAATCTATATTTTACACGACTTTTTCTCTGAAATAAAACCAAAGACTCTTCACTCTTATTTGAAATTGTTTTAAAAGTTATCCCTGCGTGTTATAATACATTTCGTCACAGATTTTGGTGGAAATTTATAACACCAAATCAATTCTAACGAACGTTTTGATTATCTATAGATTTCAGCCAGAGGCCAAAGTTTCCTGTGGTAGGTTGAATCAAATGAAAAATTCTTCATAAATCATCAGCATCTCTGATGGATTTACAAATAAATAATAACATGAGAATGGGAAGTAGTTGTTATAAATTGAGTTGAGTATTAAAAGAATGACTCAATATTGTGATATTTCGTTTAGTTAGAAAAATTTTGACCCATATTCAAGTACTGCAGTTAATCTATAAGCTCATACAATTCCATTAATTTGCCCTTTAAAACATTAGAAGCATAAGAGAAGGGAAACAATGAAGTATATTCATTCCTCCCAGTGCCTTCCCCCCACTTACTATGGGATTCAATCCATTTAATAATGAAATATATTTATTGATACTTATGCAAATTTACTTCTTATTTAATTAAAATACGACTTATTTTAAAGACTGTTGAGAAAGGAAATAGAAAATACATTACATCAATTTTTCAACATATATTACAGTATGTATAAGTTGTAAACTTGAGTCTAAATATTTTTGAATGAACTTATTACAAGACGAAGAATCTTTATTACAAGATATTACCGAATGTAAGAGAGAGATAAATTTCCAAGTTTAAAAAAGTAGACCTTGGAGTGAGAAAATACTAAGGTCGTCCTTTTCAGGGACCAGAGGGCTTTTGGCGACGGACTTCGTAAGTTTGAACCATAGTCAAGTGACGAGGACAACACATGAACTGGCACCCCGCTCCTAACTTCCATATCACACCGACGGGTGGACGTTTCAGCCTCGACATATTTAACGTGCATCGGCCCGCTCTTCACGGCAGGGCTTCAGTGGCACTTGCCTCGCAATCATGACCAGTCCTTTACTTTGACCACTAGGCTACTGCGGCCACGAGAAAACATTAAAAGAAGATGCATAGTTTCGTAATCGATTCTGGAACCAACCATTTACATTTCCTATTCCGAGAGAACTTCATATAAAGACTGCACAAAATAAATCCTCCTAGGTCACAAGCGAAGTGTTGAATTTGTATTGGAATCCAAATTATTGTAATAAAATAGATTATTAAGAATATGACTCATTTTTTTAAATCTATTATTTCAAGAGTTATACAGTCAAACCTCTATATAACGAAGTCGCTAAATACTTTATAAACCACATAAAACAAATTTTAAATTTATAAACACTATATATTAAAAAAAAGCAACTATTCACACCATTTTTTAAATAAATATATGTTTGTTTTATACATCTTACCTATCAAAAAGAAAGAAAGAAAAACTGCAAGGAAAACAAGAAAAAAGAATGTCGAAGAATTCACAGTATTTTCAATATTATGAAAATAATTTTATACTAAAATTAATGAATTTTAAGGACATTTTAGAATTTAAAGTATACAAGTAAGATTAAACATACATTATTTTATAATTAGAGCACGGGACAACTCCACTGAGAGTGAAGGGGGATATCGAAAATGTTTCTAGTTAACTAAGCAATGGGGCTTAAAGGTTGCACTTCTTCGATGAAACGTACGGAACTCTATTGCTCTAGGTGAGTTAGGATCTAACAAAACCAGTTCAAGATTTATGACCATCATAAAATGTGTTAAAAAGAGAATAACTTGAAATTTTTTCACAAAATAGAAAATAGAGAAATTTTCAAGGTTCCAGAAAAAAGTTTACCATATAGAAAAAATCGCAATGTAGAGGTTCGTTATGTAGAGGTTCAACTGTATATTGATAATGATTTGAATAGCTGGAATTCCAGTAATAATATTGAGAGTGTAGGGACTTGGGAGATTTTGCAAACTTTAGACATTTTTAGTAGATTCTTTGTAAAGTCTGCAGAGAGATGCGAGAGCAACTCCATACACTCCCTCAACAAGTAATTGCTGCTTCAGTAACTATACTGCGCGATTATTTCAAAAGTGATGAAAATCAGTAGAACGAAAGTATCTTTCCTTTAAAATAGTTGATATACAAGCAGGGATGTCTCACAGCACGGGCCAACTGGGCTCAGGGCCTCAGCCACGATGGGGGTCTCGTCTCGTTTTCGACTCAGCCTGAATAAGATTTTGATTCGAATAATTTTAAAGGTCAAATGTTTTTCCCGGTTGTATTCTCTGAAAAACTGGGAATTTTGAATGATGTCAACCAGCTACATGTGATGACCCTCCAGGTGCGTAGCTACCGCCGTATCAATGATACGGGACCCCCAAGCTACAGGCGCCCCAACATATGTAACTATCGTCCCACTTACAAGGCTCTCACATCTAAACAAGGGCCCCGAAGAAATTTCGATACGGGGCCCACTCAGAACTAGCTTCGCCAGTGTGACCATCGTCGATGTATAGCTCTAACACCATAAAAAATCATTACTCATTCAGTCAAAAGGCGACATTCCGTCGAGTCAGTTTGTGCAACTGTAAGTCAAGCACATTAATTTGTTTCCGATCAATGTTTGTGCGGGTATTTGACAACGTATGCTGTGTACTGTCTATTTTTAAGGGTCATAGGTGGGGCCTACTTCTGTGTTGGGGCCTAGGGCCTCAAGAAATTTTAAGATTTCTCTATATGTCAGTACATAAGAGAAAATTGCCTATTGTTTACATACTTCAGCGACAAGTTGTTGACTGAGGCAAGAAAGTTCGATTTGAACTGTCAAGCTGCCGCCCACAGTTACCCCATATATACTCAGAATAGAGACGGAAAGCAATCCCCTTTCTTGGCCTCATCGTTAAGTGCTGTCCTTTGGTGTTTGCGACTTTTGTAGAAGAGGACGCTACTAGGGTTTGCAATCCCGTGTTATAATTTTCAATCCCGGGATTGGTCCGGTAATTAGGATTGGACTATTTATAAAGAATTCATACACATTAGCATAGCTGAAAAATTACATAATAAAATAGAAATCATAATTAAAAAATTGATTTAATATTATTATTTGTTAAAACAAATAAAAACAAAACTTCATTTATCATAAAAGCAAATTAAAATATAGTACATAATATTAAATTTAAAAAATTAAAATTTCTTGTGTTTCTGTGATAAGATTTTAAAAAACACAGCTCGTTTAGCGTTTCATTGGTCAAACGCGGCTTCTTAGTTTTGTTACAATTTGCCCTGCCGAAGAAAATGCTCGTTTATACTTTAAACTAGTATGCTTTATCGTCATTAAAATAGGAGTTCGTTCTCTCCAGGTAGTCCCCACATCTCCTTCCATTTTCAAAAAGAGGCACTTCTTTTTGAATTTTTGATGAGTGTTTCATATCTAATAGGCTGCAATTTTTGCTGCATATCCTTCTTTGATAACTTTATCTAGTTCTTCTACTACACTTAATGGTTTTTGTGTACAAATTGATTTAGTTAATGAATCAGAACTTGAGTCAATGTCAAGTGTTACCTCATTTCAAATATAGGAGATCCATTTGCATGAGCTTTTAGTAATACAGTGGAATTTGAAGCATCCGCTATCAATTTACGCATTTAATTGAAGAAGGAACTGTGACAAAAAATCTATTCCTGAGACGTTGCTTATACCATTGTGAAAGTATTGCAGGAAACCACTCTCAGATCTGTGCCACGTTCTCCCATACGAGAAATAAGAGCTACATGTATTTTTTTACTTGTAGCACACTTATAATCACACACAAAAAATTCTATGCTTACATATTTCATAATATATATATTATAACAAATAACATATTTCAAAACCTAATTCACAGAAAAATTAAATCCGGGATTAACTATTTTAATCCCGGGATTTCGGAATCTGAAAAAACACCAGGATTCCGGATGAGTGAGTTAGTGAATATCAACGTCGCACTGTTCAGCTACACGAGGGCTTTTGGTGACGGACCATGTAATTTTGAACCATGGTCAAGTGACGTGGATGACACCTGAGCTGAAACCCCCCTCTCCTAACTACCACACCAACGGGAGGACGTTTGAGCTCTCGACAGATTTAACGTGCATCGCTGCCCTACATGGCGGGTCTTTAGTGGTGCTGGGCTCGAACTCATGACAAGGCCAGCCACAATTCGATACCTTGACCACTCGGTACCGCGACACACCCAGGATTCCGGAGCTGCAAACTCTAGCCGCTACAAGGTATGTAAGGGATTTTCAATTGTAATTCTATTATTGGTTTTAAAGCTTGAGTTTCTATTGAAAAACGATCAACCACGTGTACCACGGTTAAGATCTTGGACACGTGACAGTTAAAGCAATCAGTGGCGCATACATAACGGGAAGCAGTTCAAACCCTTTCCCCACAATAAGAGATTTTTAATTTTTAGCTTTAAAAGTGATGTGTCTCTAGATGCTTCCAGTGACCGTGATAGCCTAGAGGTCCAGGTAAAAAACTCGTCGTCAGCGTGTCAAGAATTCGAGACTAGTACGTTGAAGACCCTCCGTGTAGGGGGCAATTTACATTAAATCTGTCGAAACTCAAACGTCCTCCAGTTAGTGAAGTAGGGGCCTTCAGAACACACGGACCTAGTAATTTTGAACCTCAGTCAAGTGCCGAGGATGGCATCTAAGTTGGCACTCCTCTTCCCAAGCAGGAGAACTTTGAGCCTCGACGTTCACTTTATCTTAAATACGTTCAAAACATTTGCATATTACTTTAAAGCTGTGAAAGGAATTCAAAAAAATTTGAAATCACTGACAAAAGCCCCTTTTGTTGTTACAAGGGTATTTAGATTTGCTCCTTTGGTTTCGTCATATACAGGGCGACCAAGATGAAAGAGGCACAGTACAAATACTTACAAAAAAGTAAGTTAGTGGCCACGGTAGCCTATATAGTGGTCAAGGTTACGGACACGTGTCCGGCGTGTCATGAGTTCGAGCCTATAGTGCCGTTGAAGAGCCATCGTGTAGATGGGCGGATGCATGTTATATTTGTCGGACTTCAAACGTCTCCCCGTTGATGGGATGCTCAGGTGTCGTCCTCGTCACTTGACCATGGTTCAAAATTACAACGTCCGTCGCCAAAAGCCCTCGAGTAGCTGAATAGTGCGACATTAATGATCACTCACTCGAAAGTAAATTAGTAGTATGTTATAGTTTTTATTCATAAAGGCATTAAACACGCAGAAAGGATCGAATAACGACATATTGAACCAGTGGCGTAGCGTGCACCCCCAGATCGAGGGAGGAGGCAAAGCCTGACTGAAGCCAAGTACGTATTTAACCAATTTATAAAATATTAAGGGCAAAACCTGACTTTGCAGGTGGGTCCTAATATTCTCCGTAACGCCACTGAACTGAACATTCAATAGTTCCATGCTGAACTCTCAATTCGAAGTACAACTTCGGGTTGCTTTTATCTTGGCCACCCTGTATGTGTATAGGAAACTAAGCGAATAGCAGCAATTTAAAATTACAGAAACCCGTTCGCTATGAAAAATGGAGATTTCATCAGAATCATTTTAACACCTCCCTCTGATTTGTTTTCAAACATGTACTATGTTTTACTCAAAGACATGCTATGTTTTTGTCACTCTCTCTTCTCCATTTCATTGATGCTCCAAAATATTCTAAGGAAAGAAAACATTATCCGAAACAACTTTAAAAGTGTTTGCCTATAACAGCATTTTTAGTAATAAATTAAGGTTGTTGTTCTTTTTAGAGAAAATTATAATATTTTTAGTTAAAATTCTCTCGATAAATTTTGTACATAGAAAACACATTTCTCTTTTTTAAATTAAAACTTGTTGAACCAAATATACAGAAGATAAAATTGTTGACGAATTTATGTAATATCATATGCTTAAAAAAATATTATGGACAGTTTCTTTGGGGTGATTCCCCTTTTCCTTTATCGCCCTAAGCAAATGTATATTTTACGTACTCGAGGCTCGAGTAAATATTACCGAAGAAATTCGTGAATGGGCTGAATTCATGGGACGTCATAATCACATAACAAATGTAATCACGTGGCAAGTGTTCCAACTAATCAATGCATGTGCTTTGCTGCTGCCAACTTTTGATTTTGTGAAAAAACTTTCTTTTCGTAAGTTATATTTGTCCACAATAAAATAGGACACATTGATTAATAAAATAGATTCTATTTAAAAGTAGACGTATAATATAATTTTTTTCAGCATTGGAAACATTTTTGAAGAATTTTAATATTTGAATGTCTCTTTACCCAGTTATCAAAATTTGAAATTTTATCGAAATTTTACAAGTATAACAACAAGTACAAATCTTATATCAGTTCTGAATTCAATGGAGATCACGTGATTGCATTTATCATGTAATCGTCATAAATGTAGGTCATTACTTTAAATCCACCATTTTCTTTTTCAATCAGTTTGACTTACTAGAGCTTTTTTCAATTCCTACTACTAGTCCACACTCTCCCTATACATATTTATTTATATATTATGTCCAAATTGTCAATCGTTAATAAAGTATTTGTTATTCATCCACTGAAGTTCAAATACATTTTATAAGCTTGTAGTGGATATTAATATAGTTTTTTCAAATATATAAATTAAATCATTAATTAAATTTAATTAGTTAGTTATAGTTTAAGAGATATATTTCAGTTCCCAATATTCCTCTAGATCAATGATTCCCAAAGTATTCTATGTAGACCCCAGGGGTCTAAGACGACCTGCAAGGGGTCCACAACAACAAAAAGAAATAATTTGGGGGTCAATGAGGTATAAGTGGGGTAAATGTGATATTGACTCTCATTAAACTAGATCGTGACTTTAATTTTAAAAGAAAATTTAATCAAGTGGGGAAACCACAAATTTTACTTATTGAACAGATTTATTTACTAAATATAATGAGGCTAATTTGCCCTCACAAGGTGGCAGCATAATTTTTTTTTAAAACAGGAACCCTTTCCGCGTTTCTTTCCAGAGTTAAACTAAAGAAGTATAATACTGGAGGTCCGGAATTTTCTCAAATTAACCCAGACAATCTGACAGCAGGTTTTAACCTACGTTTAACATTTAATTGCCTTTTATTGAGATTTTGAAACCAGGTCTGAGAATGCTTTGACTATGGTAATACCACAGTAGGCAATGAATTTATATGGTCATATTGAAAAAAAAATGTCACATGACAACAGGAACTGATCGTGATATGCACCAATGAAGATTTTAAAGTTTAGAAACGGATGCCAGCAATTGTGGCTTTAGAAAGGCAAACCTGTTATTTGTCCCGAATTATGGAATATCGCGAGGAAGTTTTTAATTATTTTTCCTAGTAATAAGGAGTTTCAGTGCAGTGGCCAATCTCCAACACAAAAAAAGAAACTCGACACCACTAACAGAGGAGATTTAAGGTTAAACCTGACAAGATTGATACTAAATGTTGAAAATTTGTTATTGTAGCGCTAGATTCATCCCTAACATTAAAATCAATTGTGTGTTATTAGGTTATTTTATTTAACAGTTATTTTATATATTAATTAACTTTTAATTTAAGTAACTAACATATGCTTTTTAAACTTTTAACTCTACTCTTCATTAGTTATAAATTTAATTCTTTTAAAGTAGTGGTAGTAGTACTAGCTGTGTCAAAAAGACATTTAAGTTGATAAATTTGCAAAAATTCTATATTAATTAAGCAGGAGTCTACCCTATACCGAAAAACATGGCAAGGGATCTATGAGACAAAAAGTTTGGGAACCTCTGCTCTAGATGGTAGTACCATTGGATAAAACAGCTTTTGTAAAATTTGTGATGAATATTTAACTTAACCTAAATAATCAAATGATAGTTAGACAACAGCATTTTCTCTTTTTACACTGGTTTTAAGATATAAAAAAAAATCTTATGTATACCTATTATATTTGACTTTAATTAAAAAGTGTAATTATACAAATTTTATGTGGTTAAAAAGTTTGTAATGTTAATTTAAAAGTTTTTTTTTTATTGAGAACATTTATAACACCGTGCACCACAAAGTATCACACGGGACTTACATAGAAGTAAGCGTGAAGCGCACATTACAAAGATAAGAGATGGATTACAACATAAACATCCATGTCTCAACCGGGATTCGAACCCAGACCCTACGGCATCGCAGTCAGCGTCACTAACCATTATACCGGATGGGTTACTAAAAGGTGTTTTGCCACTTAATATTGTAATTAATTGTAATTATTTATTAAAAAGTAAGTAAAATAATTTTTTTCTTTTTGACCTAAGTGGGAAATTCACTTAATTTTTTTAATATTACTTGTTTATATAATAAACCCATTTCAGAACCAGTAGCATTTTTGTTTTCATAAATTTCAAATCAAACATTATATTCTGAATCATAAATTCTTTTTTTACTTTTACCTTGCTTAAGTGGCCATGACACACTATAAATCCACGTGGGGAATATTTTAACTTAACCTATCTCTTAATTTTTTCCATTGTGGATTCAATCTAAGGAGTGATGACGAATCCTACAGGTGAGTATACAATGCTCAGTTCAAAAGCGACACACGAAAACGCCTCTTCTGTGTTCTTGAAGAGATTCAGGAATTGCTACAGATTATCAAGTATTTTATATATTACCCGAGTTCTTATATCTAACAGAAGCGTTGGCAGGTTTCAACGTCCAAATTAAATTTATGTAAAACGTTCATACAGATCAGCGTTTCTCAAACTGTGGGGCTCGCCCCCCACCTAGAGGGGTGTGATAACTCTACGAGGGAGTGCAGGCATATTGAAAAGTCGAAAACAAAAGATAACTTTAAGCAATTATTAATCTACTGAAAGTAAATAAACTAAACACATTCTGGCACAGTGAAAAATAAAATCCACATTTACACTGACATAATACACTTATAATTGTATCAGTACTGCCCCATGTATTTTATAATTAATTTAACTATTCTAAGTTAAAAGCAAGTTTAATAATTACCAGTAACTCCATGGGCTTGTAACATGTAAAATTATATACGAAAATTAACACTTATCTTGAAAATGTATATGGTTTATAATTAATCTCTTAACTGCCGATTGACAGTTACGCGATTCGCTCCCCAAAACCACCGTTTCCTTCGTAGGAACGCGTATGGGATGTATTGGGGCATTGGGGGGGGAGAAAGGTCTAATAACATATAATATTACTATGTTACGTCAAATAAAAGGGATTTACCTTTTGTATTAAATTAAATTACGAATTATGAAATTAATTAATAAGTATGCTCAAGATCAAGTCCGAGAAATACACGTACTCGAATTATTAGCTTTCATTAACTTTAACTAATTTTACTAAACTAACGCTTATTTTAAGCGTACATAAATTATATTTACCACTGGTATATCAGCTTTCAAGTTCTTCCGTAGAAAAGCAGCAATAAGTCTTCACTAACGTAATCTCCTGGAATCCTCTAAATTTGAGGTTACTGTTGCTGGCTCAATAGCCTTCATCCCTGCTAGCTTACAACGCTCGACTTAAATACCCTATCTACTTTGCATACCCCGTTCACCTTTTGGAGTAGATTGGAAATATATATATATATATATACGCGTATTTATAATCCCCCAAAAGACGCCTAAGAATATTTTTGGAAAGGTTCCGTACAGATTCGTCACAATATATATATATATATATATATATATATATATATATATATATATATATATATATATACATATATACACTCAGGAACATTGAAAATATAGACCCAAGAAGAAAGCATCGGATTGAAATGAAATTTAATACACATAATGACACAGATGAGAGATTCACTTGATCTCAAAAACAAGACAATTAAAAGAATACAGGGTGTGCAACGACAGAAATACTGGGCAACTTCAATAGCGCGTTGGACCACCTCCAGCTGCAATACTTGCCGCCACACGGTCCGGCATTGAGTTGATTAGACACCTTATGTTGTCCTGAGGCAGATGGGCCCACAAATCTTGAACAGCCAACTCTAAATCATGTACAGAGTGACACGATGACATCTGCCGTTTTAGCTGATCCCCCACGTGCTCTACAGGGGACAAATCAGGGGAGCGGGCCGGCAATGGAAGAGTCTGAAAAGGACGTAGGAAGTCTTGCGCAACTCTTCCTGTATGCGGACGAACATTATCTTGCTGGAAAATTGCCCCTGGGAGACCATTTAGGAAAGGTCCTACATGGGGTGGAAGAATATCATCAACGTAACGTTGGCCCGTTAAGGTTCCACGCATCACAATTGAAGTGGACCGGCTATCATAGGCTATGGCCCCCCAGACCATTACACCAGCTGTGCGGGCAGTGTGACGTAGAACAGTGTGGGGGAATTGTACCGCTCACCAGGGCACCTCTACACCCGTACACAGTTATCATCTGTCCCCAAAACAAACCGGGATTCATCACTAAACACTACCTTTTGCCAATCTGTGACATTCCACATTGATCTGGCATGGCACCACTGTAGACGCAGTTGCCGATGTTCCGGTGTTAAAGGGAGTGCATGGAAAGGGCGCTTGGATTTAAGATTCGTAAGGTGTCTGTAAATTGTTTGTGGAACAATTGCTACACCTACGTCTACTCGTATCGTTGAACGAGTCACTGTGGGGTCCACAAGTGCTTACCGCACGATCCTTCGATCCTCTCTCCTCGTGGTCTTCCTGGTCGCTCCAGACCCGGTTTTGTGCGCGTGAGTACCTTCTCCTGTCCACTGCTCCCAACAATTTCTAACGGCACACTCCGAGCGATCCACCTGGCTAGCAACACGGCACGTCGACCAGCCTGCAGTTTTCGTCCCAATGATCAGGCCTCTCTCAAACTCGCTTAACTGTGAGAAATGTCTTCTAGCACGTTTACATGGCATATTTCGCTTACCAAAGTCTTCCTACAATCGGCGGGTAATCGTCACGTTTATGAATCTTTGAATTTGCGCTGGCTTATATAGCACCCTCTTCCTGATTGTAGCGCCATCTCGGCGTGTATGAGCATGCGTATTCGCACAAAACTTGGATCATTTGCATATCACATTACGCTGTACTTATTTGCAAAGTTTCGCGATTGTACTTAGCTTCCTTCTTGGGTCGCTATTTTCAATGTTCCTTAGTGTATATATATCCCCTTGTGGTGTCTGCTGAATTCCAATTTCTTACTTCTTTAGCACTGTAGGTTCTAGTACTTCTTCACTTTTATTTTATTATACTATATATATATATATATATATAATCCAAAATATAAAATCCAATATATATAATATACATGTACACACACATATATAAACGAAAATATAAAAATATACAGATAGATATAAACCCAAGATAACTATAAATAGGAAGAAAAAGGCACAGTAGAACAGTGGCAAACTCCTGGCCTTAGGAACCAGAATTGTAGGTTTAAACATGTTTTGGGGCTATCCAACCTTCACTTGTAGTCTGTCATACTACGTACCAAGAGGAAAGGAAAGAATTACATATGAGGAATTAAAATATTAAAAAAATCATTAAACTAATAAAATTTGAACAAAAAATGTAACCTACTATTATTCGCAGTGTAGATTTAATACAACGTTAACATAGATAATAGCTATACTTAGGTCGGGAGTGCAACAACTAGTTGTGGCCGCGGTAGCCGAGTGGTATAGGTATCGGACTGTGGCTTGCTTTGTCACAGGATCGAGCCCAGTACCACTAAAGACCCGCCGTGTAGGGCAGCGATGCACGTTAAATCTGTCGAGAGCTGAAACGTCCTCCCGTTGGTGTGGTGTGGTAGTTAGGAGAGGGGGGTGCCAGCTCAGGTGTCGTCCACGTCACTTGACCATGGTTCAAAATTACGTGGTCCGTCGCCAAAAGCCCTCGTGTAGCTGAACAGTGCGACGTTAATATTCAATCAAGCAACAACTAGTTATATATTTCCCGACAAATAGAAGGGAATGAAAACAGATCCGCATAAAATTAATTACGATAGGATATTAAGAAGTTTATATATATATATAAGTACTTTTAAAAAATCATAAGAATATATTGATATAAATATTAGTGTAAAATATAAATGATACGCAAAAATATTTAAATATTATTAAAAATTTACTAAGCATGTGGCGCCATCTATTTAATAATTGTAGAATTGTTTAGAAATTGCAGAATTATTTAAAAATTGTAGAATTATTTAAAAAATCTTTACAAAAAACATAGTGATAGTAATACAAATTGTATCATTAAAAACCATTATAAATATAATTGCAAAGAAAGTTAGCAGGATATCCATGTTCAATACAGTGAATAAAAAATTTATTAAGATTTAAATAAATATTAGCTTTATCGCTAACAAATACATTATTACGATAAATATAATTAAAAATAATATTTCTATATATAGATATTGATAAATTTGAATTCCAATAAGGCACTTTGATAATATTAAAATTAAAGGCATCCCTTTTATCATAAATATTACTATGTAATTTCAAATCCTTAATATACAGTGTTACATCTAAGTAATTAGTTTTGATTGGATTATTATTAATTTTAACTAAGTTTAAGTAAGCCGGATAAAAATTAATATTGGGTTTTAAATTATCATTTTTACCAAAAATAATTAAATCATGAATATATCTAAAAATATAGTAGTCATTATTAATAATATAATTATATTCATAAAAGTGTAAATATAGATTAGCCAAACTATTGCTTGCTGGGCCCCATTGTGGGATTCCTTTCTTTTGTTTATATAAAGAACCATTAAAATTAATGTAATTTTCTTTTAAGACAAAATCTATGAGAGTTTTAAATTTGTTAATATTAATATTAAGATTATAAATACTGTAGTTTTCTAAAATTACTTTAATAATATCATATATGTCAATGGAATTGAAAAGATCTTCAAAGTCATAACTATGAACAGAATAAATATTTTTATTATTAAAAAAATCCATAATCTCTTTACTATTTTTAATTATAGCTTTATTACTTTGCTGATTAATAAAGTTTTGTATAATATTATGAAGTAATTTGCCTGCAGTAGTAATATATGTTTTAAAACCATTTGTCACAGTTCTAAATTTAACAGGACTTTTATGGAATTTTGGAGTTAAAAATATATATGGATACTTTTAATTTTAGGAATACAAAAACCTAATTTTTTATAAATAGCAGTAATACGATTACTAATTTCAATATGTGATAAATCTAATTTTTTAAAAGATCCATTATTTAGAAAGTGTTCATTAAGCATATTATAATAAAAATACTTACAAATCACAGCTTAGTTACCAGGTACTTTATCAATGTAAACTATAATAAAATTCTTTTGTAATTCATAAATTTTCTGCTTTATATCTTTAAAAGTAATTTCATATTGAGAATGCTAGCTAAATTTCATAAGGTCTTTTAAAATATTGTACTTATACTCATCAAATGCCTCAATAGGTAGTCCAAATTTAATTGAAGATTTAGTAATAAAATTATCTATATCTTTAATAATTTGTTTTTTTAACAGTATTGTTGTTATTAGAAACATTTAATCTAAAACTAGTGCCTTTACTCATTATATCTTTTAAAATATTGTCATTGATTATGTCTAAGTTGCCAGTAACTACGCTCATGTCATTAAGGATAATTCAGAATCACGCAAAAATTGAACTCTTAAAATAAAAATTTCACCTGTAGAATTATCACACACATCTTGAAGAAGAATATGCAAATTACAGGAAACCACCAGATGTCACGGATAGTACGTCACAATGACAAGAGAGGGGTATATAAGGAATGGTGGCAAAGTAGTAAAACTGTTCACAAGCGCTTTAAAAGCCTTTCAGTGCAATAACCGCATAGATATGGCACAAAGGAAGCATTTGGATGATTTTTTACGTGGTAGAATTATTGGACGACTGGAATGTGGACGTACCCAGCTGGAAGTATCCGAGGAACTTCGAATCGCCCAGAGTCTCATCTACAGGCTTTGGCAACGATTCCAAGATGATGGTAATGTCAGTAGATGTTACAGCACAGGTCGCCCACGAGTTACAACGCCGAATGATATATATATATATATATATATATATATATATATATATATATATATATATATATATATATATTTGGCAGTTACTGCCAAAAGAAACAGATGGAGCACAGCATCAGACCTGTCTCGTCAGCTCTTTTCAGCTACCGGTACGACAGTTTCAAGGTAGACCGTGTACAGACGCTTAGGGCACATTGGTCTATATGCTCATAGGCCTGTCAGATGTGTTCCACTTACCGCAACTCACTGTCGCCTGCGATTAACTTGGAGTAGAGAGCATGTATTGTGGACACCACAACAGTGGTCTTGTGTGATGTTTTCCAACGAGTCCAGGTTTAGTTTGCAGTCTGATTCTCGCCGGACTTTAATATAGAGAGCGTCAGGTACCCGTTACCACCAAGAGAACACCATTGAACGACACCATTACGGTGGTGCAGGATGGCTCGCGTTTGGGGAGGAATTATTCTTGGTTCCAGAACTGACCTGCATGTTCAGAGTGTAACGATGACAGTCCACATCTATCGGGATGTCATTCTGGAACAACATATACATTGGTTTCGGGGCACCATGGGTGCTGAATTTCTGTTTATGGATGACAATGCCCGTCCTCACCGTGCAAACATTGTAGACGAATGCCTTCAATCGGAGGATATCACCCGTATGGATTGGTCAGCATACTCACCGGACTTGAATCCAATAGAGCATGTGTGGGATATGCTTGGCCGTCGAATTGCAGCCCGTCAACCCCCTCCTACCAGTCTACCGGAACTTCGGAGGGCATTGCTTGATGAGTGGTGTAATATTCCCCAAGATCAGAATGATAATTTGATACTCGGCATGCCTAGGCGTTGTAAGGTCTGTTTTGCATCGTCCGGGAGACATACTCCGTATTAACCATCATACTAACCATGTTATACTGTTTTTTGTAAATAGGTTCTTTTTTGAAATTTGCTCCAGGGAGTAAAAATCGCAATTTTTATTAATTATGTCAAACATATAGTACCTTTTTTGCTCTTTACCTTTTGTTTAATGAATAGACTTTACAAATAAGTCAAATTTCTTTTGCTTTTGTCTCTTTCTTTGCCTGAACTTCATTATCCTTAATTTATGGACATGAGTGTACATGTTTATGATGACCATCAATAAAATCATTATAGTTTTTGCATATACAATATTCTATATTAATAGAGGGCGAAATATTGTTGTAATTAAAGATAAATCTGCCCATCGTTTTGTTATATTTAAATGCTTTCTTTACAACCACCATTCTAACAGGAAAAAGTGACAAATGTCTATTAAATATATTAGAAAAGTTAATTTTGTCAAAAGTTTTATTCATGAATAATAAAGTGCAGTACTCTGTAATAGGTTCATTAATTTTCTCAATATTAATTTTGAATTTATTAACTAGATAGTTAAGAATGTCTTTAATAATGTGTACTGCATGACAAACCTTTAAGGAATCATTATTTAAGGTTGTAACGAATGGTATTAGAGCGCCCGCTCCTGGCCGGATGGACAAGTAACCAGTCTGACTGTCACCACGGTGTAGAAAGGGCATGCCAATGTCCACCCGCGCAAACCCCTTATTATTTGTATAAAGATTAACGGCTTTTTATGTGTTTGTAACTGTGCTCAATTAGAATGTACAACCAATTAAAATTATTTGAGCTAGCTGCCGGTGTTATTTTTGAGTACAGGTTACAAAATGGCGCCCAGCGAGACTAGCAGTCCTATTAAAATTAACTAACAAAATTATCTTCACTGCCAGTTCATAAAGATTTTCCAAAAGTATTTTCTGAAGTTGTAGCTGCCAGCTAAGAAGTTGGATTGTTTATTTCCTACCGGGAAATTAGAAATTTTGGATTACATTCGTTTTCATGGATCGTCAGATAAGTTTCTTTCGTTTTGTTTTCTTATTCATTTTGACTTTTTGTTGAATTTTACTTGTGTATTTGTATTTTATGGCATATATATATAATAACCATCATTTATTAGTCTATTTTATTTGAGTAATTCTTTTCCCTATTCCGGAAACTCTTTCTACTTTTGCTCATTTTTCTCCCTGTCTGAGATTTATGGCTATTAGTGTGTGTACTTGATTGTGGGAAATTTTTACCCCCACTTCTGACCTTGAGTTTTCACTGTTTGTTCTGTAAAATTTATTAATCATCGAGATACTTTTCACTTTTTCTGCTGACTCATTAATTCACTTATGACGCAAGAGTGTCGCTGAGATTGATATATTTCCTGTGTATTACCTTTTTTTATTTAAGTGTTATACTGTGTTTTATTTCTAATGTATATTGAAGAATTTTGATCACATGTTAGATTTTTGTGAATTTAAAAGAAATAAATTATTAATTTTGTTATAAAAAAAAGTATTACAGAAAAGTATTTTTATTCCTTAAAAAGATTCATTCATAGGTTTTGTTTCGACTTTGAATTTCATCAGAATTTCTTTTATAAGGGAATTATTTTCTTTTCAAAGCTAAGATTTTGCCTTCTGTAAAATATCTACAATATTTTTAAGCAGTATTTTTATTCCTTCAAAGTATTACTGTTTATATTGTTTTGACTAAGCTCATCAGAATTTCTTTTTATTTGAATTTTCATTTTGCTTTCAAAGTTTAGATTTTGTTTCCTGTAAGATATCTATAATATATTTTGAATAGTATTGTGTTCGAATATACAATTCTTGTTCTTCTAATGACTAGTTGATGCTCAATTATAAAGGTTAACTATTTTAAAATTAAATTAACTGCATTTAATTTGTGGCTGTCAGACTTTATTATTGACCCCTTTTTTCTAAAGTTAAAACAATGGCGTATCTTGCTAAAGCGCGCAAAGATGACTTAAAAACATTAGCTACAGAATTAGGCCTCGAAATAGGAGAAATGATGAGAGTAATAGACTTTAAAAATTTAATCCTAACTTCGAAAGACTATGATGAACAGTTTACTAAAACCCCCTTTTATAAACAATTATTGAAACTAGGGTTCAAACCGAACGTGACGAAAAGGAGGAGAATGATTACAAACGAAAACAAGAGGGACTGATTTTAGAACTAGAACGCATGAAGTTAAGCATGACTGCTACTTCAACTAACACTGGTGCTGCTGCCGCAGAGAAAATAAATATCCAACACCTCATACCCAGATTTGTGGAAAATTCTGATATTTCCACCTATCTTAAAATATTTGAAAGGCAGTGTGAGCAAGTTAACATAGGTGAAGTCGATTATGTAACACACCTTTTACCTATGTTACCTATCAACATTTCTCATATTATTTTGCGTGAACCCAAAGACAAATTAGAAAATTACCAGCACATTAAGCAAGTGTTACTCCAACGATTCAAGTTGAGTACTGAATCGTTTCGAATGAAGTTCAGTACTCATCTAAAACAACCCGAAGCTTTGTGGAAGGACTTCGCGTACGAGCTAAATAATTACTTAGAAGGATGGCTACATAGCTTAGAAGTGAAAGACTTTAACTCCCTTAAGGATTTGGTTCTTACCGATCAGCTTAAGAAAAGAGTTGCGAAGGAAGTTAAAGAACACTTCGTGGATATCTGGGGAGATATTAAAAGCTCCTCTGAGTTAGTACAAAAATTAGACGATTATGAAGTTGTTCGAAGTAAGACGTCGAACCATAAAGTTTTACCAGATGTAAGAACGTCTTTTCACTCAAAAATAAATAAACAAATCAGAACGGTGGATAAGGCAAAGGAAGAACCAAGAAAATCATTTAGAGGACATTCGCAATTTGAAAGCCGAAATCTTCTGTCCTGCTATGGATGTGGAAAGCCCGGCTACATCAAGTCAAAATGCCCTGACTGCAATCCTTTAAAGGGTGATCCAGCTCATTTTGTAATTCTGCGAATTAACAGTCTCTCTCCTTCAAACAGAAATGCTGTACTCGGGATCAGCATAAATAGAGTTTCAGGAACTGCATTTGCGGACAGTGGTGCAAGTCATTCGATTGCAGGAGAAACTCTTTATACTATCCTTCTCCAACAAGGATCTGCTTTTGAGAAGACAGTAATATCTCTATCCTTTGTTGATGGAATCGTTACTCAGAAAGAAGTTCTACGTACATTTCAAACCGTCATACTGGAAGGCAGAAAGTTTAAAACCCCCTTTATAATTTTGCCTGATGCCAAAAACAACTCCACTTTACTTGGAGTTGACTTTCTTGAAAATGCTGGAATAGTACTGAATTTCCGAAAGAACTGTTGGACTTTTTGTGACGATTCCCGAAAATCGTACAATTTCGTAACGCCTTATCATAATACTTCTGTTAATGTACGGCCTGTGGCGATAAATAACTGTCAACTAAGGGAAGATGAGGGACAAGAACTCCTTGGTTCTCAGCGTGCGGAACTAGACAGCTTACTTAGAAATCATCACTCTATCTTCGAAGTAGGGGGAGAAGCTACTCCATTTATCGAACATAGCATCAACACTGAAAACAATCCACCAATTTCAGTGCCTCCCTACCGAATGAATCCAGCTAGGAAAGAGCTGTTGAAGAAAGAGCTAGATTCTCTGCTACAGCAAGGCATTATAGTAGAATGTGAATCTCCGTACGCCTCTCCCGTTGTTTTGATTCCAAAACCAAATGGCAGCATGCGTCTCTGCATAGACTACCGGAAGCTGAACGCTCAAACCGTTCCAGATAGCTATCCTTTGCCTCGGATGGATAACTTGCTTAACAAAGCTAAGCCAACACCTTATATGTCGACTATTGACTTGCGTTCAGGATATCACCAAGTAAAAGTGGCGGCAGAGGATCAAGACAAAACTACTTTCACATGCCCTTTTGGTATTTATAAGTTCACTCGTATGCCATTTGGATTACGAAATGCACCTGCAACCTTCCAAAGGTTGATAGACAAGCTCCGTTCAGGATTAAACAATGTGCTAGCACTGTCATATCTAGATGATATCATAATATTGTCTCCAACCTTCCAGAAACATCTTTCTGACCTAGAGCAAGTTTTTAAATGTCCTTCATTGTTTAAATTAAATGCAAATAGAGAGAAGTGCAACTTCTGTTGTAAAAAAGTGAAATACTTAGGACATTACATTACTAAGGAAGGCATCTCAGTTGATCCACAAAAGACAGCTGCTATCGTAGATATGTCATCCCCAACCGCTGTTAAACAAATACAAAGCTTTGTACAAATACGATACATTCCAAACTTTTCTCAAATTGCAAAACCACTAACAGACTTAACTAAGAAAAATGCAATGTGGGAGTGGGGCTCTGAACAAGAAGAAGCTTTCAGAGATCTAAAATTAAAACTAGCGTCTCCTCCTGTCCTTAAGCCAGCTGACGGTACCAAGCCGTTTGTAATCCGAACAGTTGCCAGTAGCGTTGCTCTCGGAGCAGTTTTACTCCAATTAGAAAAAGATGAGGAACACCCAACAGAATACGCAAGCCGATTACTTTCATCCTCGGAGCGAAATTATCTACCACAGAAAGAGAAGCTCTTGCAGTTGTCTGGTCCCTTGAAAAATTTAGAGGTTACGTTGAAGGACAAACTATTAGACTCTCCTCTGACCACCAGCCTTTAAAATGGTTATTATCTTTGAAATCTCCCACCGGAAGACTGGCAAGATGGGCACTACAGATCCAATCTTATAATCTAACAATCGACTACATTCCCGGAAGATCGAACTTTATTGCGGACTTATTGTCTAGACCCACGTCAGAACAAGAGAAAGCAGACTGTGACATTCTTGCTGTTTCGGTCGATTTTCCCACACGCTCACCTAAAGAAGTTCGCGAAGAACAATTGAAGGATGACGAGCTGAAGAAAATAATTGAATGTTTTGAAAACAATGAAAAAAGTGTTAATTTTGCCAACTGGTTAAAAAGAGGATACCTCATGAATCAAGGAATCTTATTGCGTTACTCACCTACTTCTGAAAGTGAAGAGGCCCAGTTAGTTGTGCCAATTCACGAAAGACAAGACATTTTGAAAATCCACCATGATGCCCCAAACGCAGGTCATTATGGAGCCGATGGAACGTTTGAAAGAATCTCCAAACGGTATTATTAGACTGGTATGCGTTCTTACATCACTGATTACGTAAAGAGTTGCACAGAATGCAATCCATCCAACCAAAAGCCTTCCGGACTCTTACGTACACCTGTGTATTCTCAACGTTTTGAGACAATTTCCATTGATCTCTTCGGACCTTTGCCTGAAAGTCTATCCGGAAAGAAGTGAATATTTATTGTTGAGGACTGTTGCACAAGATGGGTTGAACTTTTTGCTTTCCCTCAAGCCACTGCTAGAGAATGTGCTACAACTCTAATGGAAAAAGTTATATTACGATACGGCTTACCCAGAAGATTAATCAGCGACCATGGCTCTCAGTTTGTGGGTGCCGTCATGCAACAACTTTGTTTCATACTGAATATAGATCAAGACATTATTCCTGTTTATCATCCCCAAGCAAATCCTGTTGAAAGGAATAATCGTGACTTAAAACCAAGAATTGCTATCTTAGTTCAAAATCAACACGATAAATGGGAAGATAAGTTGCCGTCTATCCGTTTTGCTCTGAACAGTGCCAAGTGTGATACCACCGGTAAAACTGCTGCTTATCTGCAGTTTGGACGAGAGATGAGAACTATAGATGATGTAACCAATGACTTTCGAGCCATCATAGATAATGAAAATTTCGTCCCAGAGATTACCCCATATTTGAAAAGATTAGCAAGAATTTCATCTGAAGTCCGTGAAAGAATTGAAGAGAAACAAGATCAGCGAAAGACCTTCTATGATAAAAGACACCGTCCTGGTCCCTTGTATCATCCAGGTGATAAAGTGTGGGTAACCCTTCACCCCCTCAGCAATGCTGCCCACAAGAAGACAGCTAAATTCATGCCCAAAAGAGATGGGCCTTATATTATTGTGACTCAACGCTCTCCGACGACTTACGAAGTGGCAAATCCATACAACCCGCATGAGGTTCTCGGACCTTATCATTCATCTGCCCTTCGTCCATACATAGACAAGGAAGCCACTCCAGTGATGCTCTCAGAAAAAGGGGAAGACCCAGGAAAGACAACTCTGCTGGTTCCTCATCGAGGACGATACCTAGGAACCAGAGGGGAGTGTAACAAATGGTAATAGAGCGCCCTCTCCTGGCCGGATGGACAAGTAACCAGTCTGACTGCCACCACGGTGTAGAAAGGGCATGCCAATGTCCGCCCGCGCAAACCCCTTATTATTTGTATAAAGATTAACGGCTTTTTATGTGTTTGTAACTGTGCTCAATTAGAATGTACAACCAATTAAAATTATTTGAGCTAGCTGCCGGTGTTATTTTTGAGTACAGGTTACAAGGTTTCATTTAACAATACAATTTCATTTTTATTAAGACCAAACATGAAGTATTTGATCTTCTTGATATTAAAGTTTTTTTCAAAATCATCAATAAGAACTTTAATATTGTCATTTAATGAATTTTTATCTCTATTTTTCCTTTTAGTTCTATTACCTCTAGATTTTCTTTTAGAATTATTTAAGTTATTAGCATTATAAAAAAATTCTTTATTATTATTCTGTAACATTATTTGCAAAGTATTTTTAGCAAAATACATAACATTAAGACCATATGGATATATTGTATTAAAACTCCTAATAAAGTGATTTTCCCACCATAATAGGTCTGTCCAATATATTTATATTGACAGACTTTACAATTTAAAAGATAAATACAATTAAAAAGTTTTACATAGGTTAAATTTAGATTTACACTCATATTGATGCTTATTTAACATAGTACATGTCTTACATCTACTATCTCTACATTTATTTGAATTTTAACTGAAGACTATTATAAGATTGAGTGTTATCAAAATTATAAGAAGATAAATTATCTGTGTAATTCCATGTATAGCAGGACTGTGTAACAGTAACTGTGTTAATGTGACATTTATTAATATTTTGTGAAATGGAATTACTAGAATCTAACAAGTTTTGTTTATAATGATTATGATGGCTATTAATGAATTTTTTGTTCCAAAAAATTCTAGTCTTGAAATGTTTAATATTAGAATTACTATTACAAATATTTAATTCTCTAACAGAATTCGATTCCTTTCCCAAATTGTCATTAGAGAATGAGAGAGAGTTATAAAACTCCCTTATTTATTCAAGTTCCTGTTAAAAGTAATATAGTTACATGTTGCATAACACACTGTCATCGAGATCCAAAGCACGTGCACGTAGACAATTCAAAGAATACGTTGATATTCCCTTTTTTGTGGAATTGAAGATTGTGAAGATAACTGTGTGTGTGATTGTGTGTGTTTTAAGTTTGTTTTGTGATAACCTTTTAAATTCATTTTCTGAGAGATGTCTCTGAGATATGTAGATTCTCTTAGGCCATGGAAGAAATTTGTAACGCTCGAAACAATGGATCGGAATTTTCCGTAACAATGTAAAGTCCTTCAAGACTTGTTATAAGTATGAGAAAATCCATTCTCAACAATTAGTATATGTTGCGTTATCAAGAGCAACAAGTCTTGAAGGAGTTACATTGTTACGAAAAATTCCGATCCATTGTTACGAGCGTTACAAACCCAAGCGTAACAATGCTTGGTTTTTTAAAACGCATCATTCAAGTTCACTTTCCAGCAAAACGCGCCTAAAGAAATTATCACTTTAAAAATAAGCAAATCCTCTGAATTAAGGTCCTCGCAAAGGTCCTTTTATTACATTCCAAAGACTTCGGAATATTTTGATGGATATCAATGCACACACACAGAAAAGATCGTACTTCGGAAAGACGTCCTTGCAATTAACGCTTTGGCTGAGCGAGGCGCTTATATACGCCGGTGGCACTTGAGAAGTTATTGTAGCTTAAGCGTTAAAGTATAGTATTGAATTCAATGTATTGTTTCCACTAATATTCTTAGGCGTCTTTGGGGATTGTAAATTCACGTATATTTCCAATCAACTCTAAAAGAAGAATACGGGATATGCAAAGTAGATAGGGTATTTAAGGAGAACGTTGTAAGTTAGCGAGGAGGAAGGCAATTGAGCCAGCAGCAGTAGTGACAACTTTCATAGGATTCAATTGGATTACGATAGTTAAGCATTGCTGTTAATACTCAACGAAGGAATCTTAGGAAGTTCATATACCTGAAGATATCATAAGTACTACCAGGTGATATATTCTGGTTTAATACCGCTTACAAAAAGCATTAGTTTAATAAAATTAGTTTCAGAAAATGAAAGCTACTAATTTAAGTTGCGTGTATTTCTCAGACCTCCTATTCCGGTAAACCCTTTTGATATTGCGCATAGTTATTGATTAATTGCATATTTTGTAATTTAATTTAATATTAAAGGTAAATCCCTTTTGTTTGACGTAGACATATAGATGCTATTTGTTATTAGAGTTTTTGATATTTGAATCTAGTGAATAAATATAAGTTATTATTATACGAATGGCGTCTGGTCATTCTTTGCCTCAAATTAATCTTAGTGTCCAGGGTGGAACCTAGGGGGGTCACCACACACTGACAAAGATAATGTATTTTTAACTTTCGCGAGATGTACTCAATTGAATTATTTTACAATTTTAACTCCGTTTCATCACTCATTTACATTCCATGAATTTAAAATATTAGCTTTTAATCGATGTAAACATTTTCTGTACATGTAACATTCAAGTGAAAGGATTCTGTTTAATAAGAAAATCATGTATAAAAGAAATTTCTAATTTATAAGCAAATTATGGGGAAAAAAATGTAATTTATTTTTTACTGTAATACAGTGGGGCCCCGATTTACCAAACCCCTATTTAACGGATTTTTCTCTCTCCCCTCATTAAAATTAACCCTGAATTATTTAAGGTATGTGACTACCTAAAATTCGCCGTTTTGGTGAAAATTTTCGAAAATTCTTTTTTGTTTTTATTTTATAGCCTATACATCTAAGATTCGAAAAACCCTATTTATGTTTCTACGACATTTAAAAGCAAAATTATAGTATAATTAGTATACCGGAAATAAAATTTACAAAACCTGAAGCAGATCCCTATACAAAATATTTATAAGATAATAACTTGAAATTTTCAGAACATATGTTTTATTTAGATTTATCTGTATCATGAATCAAAATCTAGTCTCTGTTATATACAGTCGGACCTCTATATAATGAAGTCGCTAAATCCCCGGAAAAAGTTCGTTACATGGAAAATTCGTTATAAAGAGGTTCATCTTTCAATTTTCTTTATAAACCACATAAAATAAATATATTTTAAATTAATAAACACTATATATTTTAAAAAAAGTAATTATTCACATCTTTTTTATAAATTAATAATATTTATTTTATGTATCTTACCTATCATAAAGAAAAAAAGAAAAACTGCAAGAAAAGTTTCTTGACACCTTTATCCACTTCCTGGAGAATTTTTTTTCTTTGGTACTCAAGCACTTAAGTTTTAACATTTTCGAGCTACAAGAAACGAAGTTACCAGTACGACTGATCAACACTACAAATAAACGACGATTAGTTCAAGGACACGAAACAACTCCACTGTGGGAGAAAGGGGATATCGAAGATGTTTCCAATGAACTGGACGATGGGAGTTAAAGGTTGCACTTCTTGGATGGAACGCCCAAAATTCTATTGGTCTCGTCGAACTAGGTTCCAACAAACCAGTTCACGATTTATGACCACTCTAAAATGAGTTAAAAGAAAGAATAACTTGAAATGTCCAGAAATACTTTAATAAAAGGGAGAAAAAAAATTGCATTACAAGAGAAAAAGTTCGTTATATAGAAAATGCATTTCGCAATGTGGAGGTTATTTTTCGTGGAAAATCGTAAAATGTTCTTGGTTCCAGGAAAAAGTTCGCTATACAGAAAATTTCGCAGTGCTCCGAAGGTAGTCACATACCTTAAACAGCAAGAATTTTTTTTTATTAGTTTTGATTAGAAAAAAAATTGAATTTCTTTTCAATAACTTATCCTTTTTTTTTCCGGAACAGAAAAAGACTTTTTTTGTAAGCGGCAAAGGGCTCATTATCACGCTTTACGGGAGCAGAGGGGTCATGAGTGTAACCCAGAGATACTCAACCTGCGGCCAATCGGGCCTTTTTAAGAGGCCCGGTCATGGCCCATTGCTCTGAGAAATTCATTTATTTATGAAAATTTGGTGGGAAATTGTTTGTTAAAAAATCAATTTTGCTTTTTGCGGTCGATGTCGTATGGGAGCGAATTGATACTTTTTTTTCTGATTAGTGATAATAGACAATAATGGAATAGCGACCATTTTATGAGTGGAACTAATTTTTAACTATCTTTCAAGCGAAAAATATTCGAATAAAATAGATTGTTTCAAGACGATTGGGAAGTTAACTATTTTTTATTGAAAAACAAGCATGGTTCCGTAATTGTTTGATTTGTCACGAAAGTGGGGTATCTAAAAAATACCAATAAACAGGAATCATTTATAATGACACTTTTCCTCCAACATCTATTTACAGAGGTGATAAATAGGCTTTCTTGTGGATAATATTTACAACAGCAAAAAAAGTGTTTTGTCAGTGGTAATGTCACAGCGGTAACAAAGGTAACCTATGAAATTTGTTACATTATTGGTAATCATATGAAACCGTTTACTGAAGCAGAAATTGTAAGAGGCATTCTTAAATGCTTTCAATTTCGAAAAATTTAGTGACAAAAATAAAAAAAATACTAATTAAAAAAAAAGCAAAATAGGAGTTTTAATATTTTGATCAATTTCCACATTGTAAATTTTCTATGTTATATTGGTCTGAAAGCATCCCCCCACCTCTCTCTCCATTACTTCTCATGTTGCGACCGGCGTGAAATAGCTAACATATTTATGCGGCCCGGGAGAAAAAAAGGTTGAGTACCCCTAGCGCAACCTATCACGTGAGTTTTTAACTTTTTGAAACCCCTAACAGAACTGTTTTATTTTCTAATGTTTTACATTGTTTGTGGAAATCGTGAACTCTTTCGAGTCAGGAATCAAAGAGATTACCCAACATTTATTAGTCAGTATCAGAAAATTTCCAATTAACTATGGCGTAATATGTCGCTAATAATATTTTTAACTGCTGAATAAAAAGTGTCTATAATTTCTAACTAGGGATATTTTATTTAATTGCTTTTTATAGAATTTTAAAAAGGCAAGTGCAACAAATTTGTATTTTTATTTGGACCCTGATATTACGAATTACCCCAAATTAACGAATAAAATATTTGATCCCGATGAATTCGTTAAAACGAGGTCTCACTCTCTCTCTATTTATAAGGTGACCAGTTTTTTTACAATGAGATGGAGGACTCGCGTAAAAAATTTAAGAAAAAGTTACAACCTAAATATATGAAGCATTTTATTTCAAACATTTCACGTAAACATACACTAATTATGTTTGCATTCATTTTAATTACTTGAACGAGTATTTTCCCAACGAATATTTTTTTTGTCAATATATCATTTTCTAATACATCGGAAATTTCGGAGGAAAAAATATCCTTTATATTGAGCTTTACAGTAAGTGCTATAGCTAAAATATCAACATTCAATCTTGATTTCTCACTTGTCCAAAAATTATTACCAACTGAAAAAAAACTCTGAATTTCTGCATTAGTTCCAGGTCAGCGCACAACGTAAATTCAACAAGAATAACTAAATTACAGTAGCGCACACAGGAATTTTTCAAGAGGGGTCCGGGATCGAAAGGTCACCATTCTTGTATCATGCTCCTTTTGATTTTGTCGATTTTCGGAAACAAAACACAGTAAAAAACTAATTATTGAATAAATAATTAGTAATTAATAAAATTAATCGTTAATAACAAATATTTAATTAAATTTTACGTAATATATACTTAGAATTATAATCAATCGGAAAAAATCAAGGACTTTGGGGGGTCCGAACCCCCAGGACCCCCCTCCCTTGCGTGCGCCACTGCTAAATTATCATATGAAAAATGTTCATTTTTGAACACTTATTTCCACCCATCTTTTATCAATTTGAGCATGCTGATTTACCTATTGTTCCAATTTATTAGAATTTAAATATATATTCACAGTCTTTTAATTTATTCAAACAGACAATTGTCATCAATTTCAATATCAGGCATTTCTTTCGATAAAAACTCAACAATTGTCTATATCTGCCCAATTTACTCGCGATGAAGTCAAAAAGCACCATTGAAAACTGTTATTTCCTGTGATATTTGTTTCAGACCATTCTTCGACATGTTTAGTTCATCTCTGAATAGAGATTAACGGATCAATTTTAAAATATTGTAGCTGAGTTTTTGGTTGCAGAACACTTAGCCCGTCAGGGCTTTTATCTGCTGTCTGGTCATTTAGATAACTTGAGAAACTTAATTACTTGTCCATTTTAATAAAGAGTTAAAGAAAATTAATTTATGAGTGAATAATAAAAGAAAAATTTACTGAAAAAGTGAATTAAAAATACTTGATAATGTAAGAATAAAAGAACAGCTTTTTTCAAAGCTAGCAAAAAAAATTTACTAATTCAGAGTTTAAAAATTAGCTTGCAATTCCCTCGGCCAATGAGAACCTCGAGCTGGTTGACTGCCTGACCAAAGGGGTAGCAGCTATTCGTGACATGTTGTGTGCGTGTGAAGACCTGCGGTCTTTGCTCCTTTCTCGCGTTTGCGAGAGGGAGCTCCGTGATTGGTTGTTGTGCTAATTGTATGACTTCGGTCCCAGAAGGGGTACTGTCGTCGTGTGCGGAAGCGGAGGCTGCCAGAGGTCGTACGGCCAGCGGAGCTCTCCCATTGGTTGATGAGTATCTGGTGTTTTGGAGTTTCGAGAATAGATTGGAGTGCTCGAATTTGGAATGCAAATTTTGAAAAATGGTGTTATTACATAAAAATAGGTATATAAGTGTTGATGTAGTGGGTAAGGAGGAGATATTAAAGTGTTAATTTAGTAGAATGTATCTTGGTCTGTGTACACATCATGAAGGGGTGTATTTCTCGATTTTTTTAATCGAGGTGTTGTCTGAATTGTCGATTTTTATGAAGAATTTTTTCGACTATTGAAATAAAATATTGAAAAGGAGGACACTTTTCGAGGAAGGACAGAACCTATAAAAGGACGGTTAGTCACCTCAATATAACCAATCAGAAGCTTTCTAATCCCCAACAGGAAAATTGCACAGTCGCTCCACATCTACTTTCCAGAGATGGGATGGAGGCTCGCGAAGCGAGCCATATGCCCAGTTATAGCTCCGTAGGCACCTCATTATATAGAGAGAATATTGTGTTGCAAAATTTGGCTTTAATTTTAATTTACTGTTCTCTGTGAAGCAACGTGGCCTAGTGGTCAAGGTAACGGATCGTGGCTGACTTGTCATGAGTTAGAGTCCAGTACCACTAAAGACCCGCCGTGTAGGGGAGAGATGCCTGTTAAATCTGTCGAGAGCTCAAACGTCTTGCCGTTGGTGTGGTAGTTAGGAGAAAGTGGTGCCAGCTCAGGTGTTGTCCTCGTCACTTGACCACGGTTCAAAATGACGAGGTGCGTCACCAAAAGCTCTCGAATAGCTGAACAGTGCGACGTTAATATTCATTCACTCTGTCTATGAACGACAGAAATGCTAATGGCATCCAGACCTCTTGATTTTGAACCGCGATCAAGTGACGAAGACGACACTTAAGTTCACACTCCGATTCAAAACTCACGCCTAGATAACGTCGGCCTTGAGCTCGCGACCACGACTACTCGGCTAATACAGTTCAACTCAATTTACAACGTTAGTACCATTTTATCAGTCAATGATTACCTCTCGACGAGAGAGGTCTTTTTTGCTCCGTCAGATAGGTTACTGCTCAGTGAATGAATTCACTAAAAGTTCGCACGATCTAAATTCTCTGCTTGCCCCAGTGTTGTCTGATGTACGCTTTGAAAACAGTTGATTTATATATTGAAGATTAACAATCTGGTCATATTGCATCGAATTCGACGCATCGCAAAGTAAAGGATTCCGTTTTTGGAATTGGTGAATGCTCAATTGCTCTCTTCTGGCAAGTGCAAGCCTCTCGAGACCATCATGAACGGTCACAAGGAAGAGAGATCACGAGTTGAAGCGATGCAACTAGGCAAGGAACATCCACCTGCCACCCACGCATCCACCACCAACCCAACATCATCACTTGCTCACTGTGCACAAATAAAAAGCACAGAAAAGCTTATTAAAATAAAATAGCTTCGGATCAAGTACCTCCAAGAACTGATCGAAATTGAAACTTTCGACAAAGACATCGCGGATGCTGCTCAGCTGGAGGCTCTCATCAAGGAGAAAGCACAGGCTGAACTGGAATTCGCTGTCAGAATGGGTGAGTTGAAAGTTCTCTTTCCTTGCCCTATCCCAGTGGTCGGCAAAGTGCGGCTCTTTGGCTCCTTAAGTGCGGTTCTGGCACAAATATCCACGGCAGGCTCAATAATATTTTCATGTAAAAAAAACTTGGTAAGAAAAAATTTCATCTTATTTTGATAAATTAAAACTCTTTTATAAATCGAGAACATGTATAATTTTTTGTTTAAGTTAAAAGACAGATAGGTAATTAAAATTTTATATTGTAAAAATACGTAACGAACATTGAGTTTAATTCTATTGGTTTTCGTAAACGTAAACACAAACCATGTACAAGCTACCGTCTGAAATTGTTCGTATGTTTTCGGCGTACTCCGGTGTGATACAAAGGTACCACAAGCATGCGTGCGCATACTTTTTCTAAAGTAGCGGGGGTACAAATTGGCATCACAGACCAGCAGATGCAGTGTGAACAGTTTTGTCTTATCTACCGTGTCTGCCGTTGCCCTGTCTTATTAAAAAGTTGTATTTTTCAATCTAGATGCACATCTTACAGGTATTTTTATACGATTTTATTACACCTGCTATATATGTTTGTGGTTCCGGTACAAAATTTGCAATCGATTTTTCGATAACTTCTATTTGTCCAAATGTTTAAAGTTTTCTTCCATTTTTGGTCATATTAAAAGTTTTGTTATTCTGATGATGGAAAAAATTATTTATTTCTTTTAGTGCAGTAATACATATATTAATAAACTTGTATTTTTAAAAAAAGATTTTTTAAAAATTTTTATTTGCATTAATTTAATATTGATAATAATTTTGTACTGGAGGCTTTAGAAAAAAATATATTTGGAATATTTTTATAGGCACCCCAATTAACATGGCTACCAAAAAAAAAGCAAAGAAAAACGGAAGATGAAAAACGCGAATTAAAAGTTGAGTGGACCGAGAATTTCGCGTTTATTCAAAACTTGAATGGACTTCCGACATGTCTAATTTGTAAAAAGAAATTCACGCATAACAAGAAGTCAAATTTAGAGAGACACTTTACAAGAAAGCACGCGTCATTTAGCACTAAATATCCTACCGGTGATGCAAGGAAGAAAACAATTGAGGAACTTCAGAAGAGTAAGAGTCACTTCTGTGTTTAATAACTGGATGTAATGTTGTTGTCGTGTGTTTATTACTGGGATACATACGAAAGACGTGAGATAGATGAACAGAAGCATATAACACAACCGCAGTAGAATACAGATTTTTATTACAAACGATGATCCCAGCATATAACAAGAAGAGGTGCGCTGCTTTTCCTTTCGAGACGGGAATCCATTTCAGGCGAAAGACTGACTTCTTTCCCGAAGAAGATACAACCAAGTCTTACTCGGGATTCGAACCCACTCGGTTACAAGCCAAGGGTCATAGCCACCATATTAATATGGCAAGTTTTGTTTTTAGCCTAGAGATTGCTGAGAGAGGCTAACCGTACACAGACGGCGAATACATAAAAAATTGTTTTGTAAATGCATCCGAAGCTCTATTTCAGGATTTTAAGAACAAAACAGATATTCTAAAAAGAATTACAGAGTTATCATTGTCTGCCAAAACCATTAAAGATAGAACAATTAAAATGTGTTCGAATATAACCATCCAGCATATCGAAGATCTGAAATTGGTTTCATCTTTGTCTATAGCAGTTGACGAGTCTTTTAATATAAATGATACAGCGCAAGTTTCACTTTTTGTAAGACTTCTGTCTCATTCAGTGCCCTAAAGAAGAACTTATTGCCACTCAAAGGTCAGACGCGTGGAAAAGATATTGCAAATGCTGTAATTGAGTGTATGGATAAACATCATATTTCCCTCGATAAAATTGTGTCGATTTCAACAGATGGGCCCAAAAGTAAGACCGGCGTAAGAAAAGGGTTTGTTGCTATTTTTAAAGAAAAAATAAATGACGAGATACTTGTTTGCCATTGTATCATTCACCAAGAAGCGCTTTGTGCGCAAACATTTCCGGGTGAAATTTGTAAAGTTATGGAATTAATGATTACCAGCATCACAACTCCATTTTAGCTAAAGCTCTTAATCATTGCCAATTCAAAGAATTTTTATTTGAGATGGAAAGTGAGTACGCTGATCTTCTGCTTCATAACAAGGTACGTTGGTTATCAAGAGGGAACATTTTAAAATATTTCGCGTCCCTTTTTCCGGAAATTAAAGGATTTCTTCTTGAGAAGGGCGTTCACTATCCAGAACTAACAGACGATCAATGGATTCAAAACTTTTACTTCACAGTAGACGTTACGTCTCATCTAAATCAGCTTAATCGTAAACTACAAGGGAAAGGAAACTTAATATTTTCGATATTAGAAGAAGTAATAACATTCGAAAACAATTTATCCATTTTTGCTCAGGATTTTGAAAGGGAAACATTGTTTCACTTTCCGAGCCTGCTGGAGCATCGCCAAGAAAATATAATTCCTTTATTAATAAACACCATTTTAAAACAATAATTTTAAATATGAAGGAAGTATTTCTCAGCAGGTTTCAGAAATTTAAAAACAGCTGAGCAACTTTAGTATTTGTCAAAAATCCTTTTAATGCTACGATAACCTAGTTGAAAATTTCTTCTTTTGAAATTGACATTTGTAGCTTTAAAATACAATTAGTGGATTTAAAAAACAAGGAGATTTGGCGCTCTAAATTTGAACGCCTTTGTGTTAAACTGGAAAAATTGGAGAAGAAAAAATGTGATCTTAGTTTGCAACACAAGTGGTCTGCTTTGAATGACCTGGAGAAGGAAGACTGGATCATTTTCAACGCTTGGAATAGTGTTCCTGACTCTTACGATCAGATGAAAAAAAGCTCGCGTTCGCTGTTCTTTCTCTTATCGGTTCTACATATACACTGCTGGACAATTGCTAAGGACGGATAACACTATCATCCATAGCAACCACAAAATGAAAGGAAGCAAAATGTGGAAAATTAGAATAAGTGCAGGATATTAGTAAGAAGAAGTATGAGTATGCAAATTTTTTTCCACGTCTGTTCATCACGTGATAGCGTTCATAAGAGCTTTAAAGGTTTTGACGCGTGTGGACAGTTGTTGTTTCAAGTCAAAGTTTTACAGGAAATATTTAATAGACGAACTTAAATTTTTGGCATGTCTTCCCGACATCACATAGATGATTTTATGCGTGGCCGAATTATTGGAAAGATCGAAAAAGGGCGAAAAATAACAGATGTTGCCAGGGAGTTCGACATCGCTCACAGCGTTGTTTCACGGCTGTGGAAGTCATTTAAAACTACTGGAATGTGTAGTAGACGGCACGGGGGAGGTCGTGTTAGAAGTACGACGCCTGCAGAAGACAGATATATCGTCCTATCAGCAAAAAGGAACAGGCGCACCACAGCTCAGCAGGAGGCAAATCAGTTTCTTGCTGCCTCAGGAAAGCAGATCTCCCGAAAAACTGTTGCCAGACGTTTGAGGGGAGGAGGACTATACGCACGCAGACCTGTTGTGTGTGTCCCATTGACCAGACAGCACCGTACTGCCCGTTTGCAATGGTGTCGTGAGCATCACAATTGGACTGAACAAGACTGGGCATTCGTACTATTCTCAGATGAGAGTAGGTTCAGTCTGTCATCGGATTTTAGACGCCAACTGATTTGGCGCGAGAGTGGTACTGCTTATCGTCCAGAAAATATCCAGGAAAAGGAACGATATCCGACATGCAGTATCATGGTGTGGGCCGGCATCATGATCAATGGACGCACGTGCCTACATGTGGTTCCGAATGGGACTATGACGGGCCAACGATACATTGATGAAGTTCTACTTCCTCGTGTTCGTCTTTTCCGTGGTGCTGTCGGTGATAAATTTGTTTTTATGGACGACAACGCAACATGTCATCGAACACTCGCAGTTCAGGAGTGTCTAGACAGCGTGGGTATTCAACGTCTCGTATTGCCAGTGCGTTCTCCAGATCTAAACCCCATTTAAAATGTGTGGGATGCTTTGGGGAGGCAATTTGCTGGTCGAAACTATCGTCCGACAAACAAGAACACCCTCATCCGTGCACTCACAGAGGAATGGGATAAATTGCCTCAACAGCTGCTGGATAATGTTGTGCAAAGTATGGTACGACGTGTGGAATGTTGCATCACACTCCACGGTGGACATATCCCGTACTAATACCTTTCTTTAAGGTGCCTGCTGACTTTTAGATGCATTGTTCCATTTCTCCGTACGCAGATCAAATGAACATTTTTTTTTCTTTCAGATGTTTCACAGCTTTTGTACTTTCCAGAACAATAAATATTCTCTATTCTAATGTCTGAACAGTGTGGCAACTATATTTTATCCTACTAGGCCTCATGTCTCGCTTAATGTTATGCTACATAGCAATTTGTGATCCGTCCTTAGCAATTGTCCAGCAGTGTATATGCGAACAATCTTTTTCCAGCAAGAACATTATAAAGAGTAAAGTAAGAAGTCGTCTTATTGATGAGAACTTGGAATCATGCCTAAAATTAAAAACAACTACATACAAACCTGACTTAATCAAGCTTTCAAAGGAGATGCAAGCAGATTGTCCGCATTAATAAATATTTAAATTAAGTATGAAACTTAGTTTTATTTAGTGTACTATACTTATTTAGTGTAATAAAAGTTTACTATACAAGCAGATTTTGCTCCCAATTTTTTAAAAAATTGTTGTAATGTTCATATTTGGCTCTTTGGCTAATAAGTTTGCTGACCCCTGCCCTATCCAATGTTGCACCCACAAAAACTCGAACGAGCTTAACTCGTTTCGACCTAAACAAAAAAGACCAGTAGAGTCCCCAATTCTGCAGGCAACACTTATTCTGGATAAGAAACAGGAAAAACCCAATATTGTTAACAAAAAATCGAAAAAAGGCTCAACTCCTAAAGCTGAGACCAATAATAAAAACCCTGCAAAAAAGACCAAGCAGGATTCTGATCAATCCCGGGATGACGTCATCCCCACAAAAAATTCCTTCGCCGGCCTCGCTATCGACGAACCGGAAATCGTCGTAACAGATAAAACAGCCCAAGTAGCTAATCTTTCCCCCAAAATTAAACCTGTAGCACTCAGATACAAAAAGAACTACAACCTTGTTCTTCAAGAATTAAACAAAAATTTCCCCGAATCAGTTAACAAACTGACCGGTGATTATATCAAAATCCAGGCTTCCAATATCGAGGAGCACAGAGCTATCACCGCTCTACTAAAACCAAAGGGGAGGAGTTTTACGTCATACCCTCCCCAGCAGACCGTCCCCTCAAAGTAGTTATCAAGGGTCTCCCTTCTTCCACTTCGATTGAGGATATCAAAACGGACCTTACCGAACAAGGTGTGCCCGTAAAAAAAGTTGCACAACTGATCCAGAGGAAATCTAAATTTCCTCTCCCCATCTTCATGGTGAAGATCAGAAAAAACGCGGAAGATGCCATGGACATATATGACGTCAGCAAATGCTGCTATATGTCTATAGTTATAGACCCTTTCAAAAAACGACCCGGAGCTACACAGTGTTATAACTGTAATTACTTCAAACACAGTTTTGCGAACTGTGAGATGAAACCCAGATGTTTCAAATGCTCCAAGGACCATCGCACCGGGGACTGTCCTATCAAAGAGCACATTGAAAAGCCCGAATGCATCAACTGCAAAGAGAAAGGCCACATGACAAACTGGCGCACTTGCAAGGCCTTTCCTCAAATTAAATCTAAAAAAGGGGCCGCCGCAGAAAATCGCAACGGTGAAAATAAATCTCAGCCTAAATTTTTCGATTCAATAAAGTGGCCGCGGTAGCCGAGTGATATAGGTATCGGATCGTGGCTTGCTTTGTCACGAGTTCGATCCTAGTACCACTAAAGACCCGCCATGTAGGGCAGCGATGCATGTTAAATCTGTCGAGAGCTGAAACGTCCTCCGTTAGTGTGGTGTGGTAGTTAGGAGAGGGGGGTGCCAGCTCAGGTGTCGTTCACGTCACTTGACCATGGTTCAAAATTATGTGGTCCGTCGCCAAAAGCCCTCGTGTAGCTGAACAGTGTGACGTTAATATTCAATCAATCAATCGATTTAATAAAGGTTATCCCAGGATTAACCTTTGCAAATGTTACCAACTCTGATCAACAGAGGACTGCACCTGTCGATAAAACCGAGCCATCGAAGAAGAAATCTAAACCCGTTTCGGTTATACATCAAGAGGGAGAAACCACCTCCGGTTTTAATTCGGCAATATCCGAATTCAGAAAATTATTTCAAAGCTTCCCACGGCTCATTGAACTAGAGAAAGCACTCAAAATGCAAAAAGTTCCGAGGAAAAATTAGACATCTACTTTGGTGTCATGGCTTCAACTGCAAACCCCCACACCTCACAATGATTTATAACCAATCCGGGCTTAGAATTGCGTCATGGAACGTGAACAGTATCCGATCACGTACTGTTGAATTACGTGATTTTATAAATAGGCATTCCTTTTATATTATTTTAATTCAAGAAAAACACTTGAGACCAGGTGTAAATTTCAGAATTCCAAACTACACCACATACAGAAATGACAGGCAATATCAAACAATCTCGTCAGGAGGCACTGCTATTTTGCTAAAATCCTCTCTCAATCACCACCACATTCCAACACCCCCTCTCGGAGCCGTTGAGACGACGATCGTTGTACTAACCCCCTCCCCGAGGGAGGAACCACTACTAGTAGCGTCGATCTACATTTCACCCTCCAGCCGACTGCACCCACGATATGGACAAAATTTTCGCCCTCGGACACTTCTCCATTTTATGCGTAAATTTCAATGACCACCATACTCACTGAGGCCGTCTTCACGACTACTCCAGAGGGCTGCATATCAAAAACTTATTCGACAATACTGATACTGATATACTAGCCCCTGATACACCCACACGTTTTGGCTATAGCTCCGCTTCCACAATCGACTTCGTAGGGCTGCGGTAGCCCAGTGGTTAAGGTATCCAACCATGGCAGGCATGTCATGAGTTCGATCCCAGTACCACTAAAGACCCGCCGTGTAGGGCAGCGATGCACGTTAAATCTGTCGAGAGCTGAAACGTCCTCCCGTTGGTGTGGTGTGGTAGTTAGGAGAGGGGGGTGCCAGCTCAGGTGTCGTCCACGTCACTTGACCATGGTTCAAAATTACGTGGTCCGTCGCCAAAAGCCCTCGTGTAGCTGAACAGTGCGACGTTAATATTAACTCACTCACTCCACAATCGACTTCGCTCTATATATATAACAAGAAATTTCTACTGGAATTCCAGTATTATTTCTCTGCCGGAGCTTAGTTCCGACCGCAATCCTTTAATTCTAAACTTCCAAACCACAATCCAGTTTAATTTTCCTACACGAAACCTTTCTCTTTAATATTTATGTAAATGATATTTCTAGGACCAGCCAGACCACAATTTGCATGTATGCTGACAGTGGCGCACACAAGAATTTTTCAGGGGGTCCGGGATCGGAAGTTCACCATTCTTGTATTATGCTTCTTCTGATTTTGTCGATTTTCGAGAACAAAACACAGTAAAAAACTAATTATTGAATAAATAATTAGCATTAATTAATAAAATTAATCATTAACAACAAATACTGAATTAAATTTTACATACTATATTCTTAGAATTACAATCAATCGGAAAAAAGGGGGTTGGGGTTCAGTTGGGGTAGGAAGGCGGGAAAGTATGGCGTACTCAGTTACAGTTAAGCGAGGAGTGTAGGAAACACTGTCTAATAAATACAGAGACTCATTGACATTAGGAGCTCTTTATACTGAATCTCTCAAAGTAACTTGATGATCAAGTGATTAAAGAGTTTCGAATTGCCTATAAATCAGAGATCGTGGATATTTATTTTACGTGGGTCATCCAGAAAATTAAGACCGTTTAGTTATACAACATAAAACAACTGACTGAAAAAAAAATTCTGCTACATACCCTAAGCTTCCTTCGCTACATGATCATTACTTTCATTTAAAATTGTAGTATCAGTCAGAATTCGTTTTACTGTTCTCTCAGCCACCTATCACTCATTCTCCAAAACGTTTCCCACTCACTCTTTCAACCTAGGACAGAGGTGGCGAACCTTTATGGATCAACGTGCCAAAGAAATGCTAAATGAAGTATACACGTGCCGTCAAATAATTTTGTCTTGGGATTATTGGGAAAATAATAAAACTAAATACTAACAAAACACAAAGCTCTTTATTTACTACAGAAAAATGCATTTTTTATTTAATAGTAGTAAATATTTCAGTTAAACGTATAATTCAAATTATATAAAGTAACAGTGTGATTTCTGCTGTTGTAGATTAGATGACTAATAAATTATATTATGATCGGGTACGATGTTACTTTTAGCATAAAGCATGCTGAATTGGAGTGTTTCTATAAGCGAGTCTTTAATGTTATTCATCTCTGAAAATAATGACTCGTAGGCATAGGTCGATGAAAATAGGGTTAAAGTAGCACGAGCCTGCTTCTTCAAACAGTTAAACGTATTAACGTGGAATTGAATTTAATGTTTCCAAAATTTCGTTACTGCCATTTTTACTTCTATTGCTTGTTAATATTTCTGTTTCAATCAATTCTAACTCTTTCCTTGTTTCAATAAAGTTTTGAATCCATATTGAACTAGACTAGAAATCAATAAGTTGCATTTCAAATTCTTCATTTTCCAACACTGAATTGGGATGAGCTCAAATGATGTCACATCAGGGTACATAATAAACTTGAACGCTTCTAATAATTCTTTGAACTGAGAAAATCCCACTGAAAATTCCTTGATTGAAGAATCAATCGCGGTTGATCGTTTTGATCGGTGGCGTGCCCAAAATATTGTGCCGCGTGCCATCAATGGCACGCGTGCCAATGGTTCGCCATCCCTGACCTAGGAGAAAGGTCCGGAATATAAGGCGAGTAATCAAAAATTTTCCATTCGAACGAATATAGTATTTTGAGTTGCAGCAGCGTTGTAAGGGTGGACGTTGTTGCACAATTCATCCAGAAAGCATGCTTCACCTCTTGTTTCGGATGGTCTCCTTCGAATTTTACTACAACGATTTGCGTTGAACACATGGTTTCATGTGCTGGTGGCAAGAGTGGTATAAAATGGTAATTCAGAATCCTGCGGACAGATACGATTAAGAAGCTTCCTCCGGGTAAATATTGTTTTTCGTTCGGTTGTTATTTTCCAGGATAAGTATATCTTAGATCCCAAGATTCATAAACTTAAACGAATCATAAAGACATAAAATATTTTCAAAATTGGAAAAGCAGCAAAAACATTACATACCGGGTGTCCACAAATTATGACTACACTTTCAAATAGACATTTACTTCAGGTTTTTTTGTTTGTTTGTTTCTAAAAAGAATTTACAGTGCCTTAATGTACGATTTCAATGCGCGCAAAACATCGAGTCTACGTAAGATTTATGACCACGTTTTGTGAAATTTTGCAGGATCAACAATCTGAATGACCGCTGTAATTCGACTTTTTTAACTCATCAGTGACACGAATTGGAAATTGGTAAACTTTGTTTTTTTACGTATCCCTACATGATGTTCAAAAGTGTTATGTCTAGAAATGTATAGGTGTGGGCTCCTTTTTCACACTTTTAAATTTCCCATTTACGCTGTGAACGTGTTGCATAAATCTTGCTTCAACTTGTTCTTATGGTGAAGCATTTGAAAGACGAAGACAGCATTTCATTAAACATAAACTTCAATCTTTTCTTTATGGAACGTAAAAAATCGTAAGTGAAAATGTTATATTTTTGAAAGTGTTGTACTTTTTGGACGCCATATAAATTTCCAAAAGGTTACTCTTGTTTTTAATGTTAGAGTAGAAATTTTTTCACTAACCTTACTTTTCAGTTAAGAAAACTTCAAATATGCACATAAAATTTTTGCTGAAAAATCGTTTAGTATCAAAATTACAATTATCTAAAAACCGTTCGCTCACCTTTTCATACCCAGTCACTCATTGAAAAAAAAGACGGGATTTATAAGGATTGTGTGAAATCGTAATGAAATAAATGCAAAACAAAGTTTGATACTAAAGATATTGTAACACTAGAAATTACGACTCTCTTTGAAATATGCTCACAATTTTTATACCATTACTAATTGCATGGTCCGGGGTTTCTCGAGTGTATAAATTTTCCCCTCTCAATAACAGCAGTTCCAGAGGTTGGTGTGATTTGCATAATATGCCTTTAAAATTCCATTTTTCGAAACTTCAGACTTATTTGCCCAGTGGGACGGTTTCAATTTAGCTCAAAACCGACGGGCTTTTACCGAGTGTATAACTTTATCCCCATAGGAATTTCCCCTTCCGACGCCAGCACTTAGTGCTTGCACGAATTCTATAAATATGTCACTAAATTCCCCCTTTTGCAATTCCTTATGACAGACTTCTTTCCCCTCTGTTTAACACAGCGGTGCACGGGCTTTTTCGAAAAGAACCCCCGGGATAAGATCAAGTTTGCTTTCGATAGTAATAATTAATTTCTAAGAATCTGAAATAATAAAAAGGATTTCAAATTTTCATTTACCAATCAACTGTTACAAACCATAACCAAAGTGAGATCTTTTGGTTCTTCGGCTCGTGAGAAGACAGCCTCACATAAATATGTTTACCTACGAATTTTAAGTGTAGATTCTGACCCCAGATTTAGATTTATATACGAGGTGTGACAAAAAACAATAGTCTTACAGTAGTCGCATATGATGTGTAAAATCTGACATGTTATCGTGGTAAATAAATACGTAATATTAACTTTTTTCCTGAAAAAAAATATGAATCGGGTATGAGATTGGAAATAATTTTCTGTCGAATAATTATTTAATGAAAATTGTGCTTAACAAGAGTTAAAAAAAATTATTCTTGTTCAATTTGGGGAACAGCGGAGACAATAGACTTATAACTAAAACATGACACATATACTTGTGATTTCATCGTTGGGTGGATGACCTGAGTACCCAGCTCTTTCGAGCCACAACCTCATATCAGTAGGTATTTGAGTGACTGTACATGATTAAAATAAAAATACTGGGGATTTTGGGAAAATAAAAATTTAAAATGTATTAAAATTGAGAAAAGAAGCTTCAAAGTCGGCACAAAGCACCGAAAATAAAGTTAAAATTTCGATCTTGGGTGGGCGGGGCTAGACCGACCAATGGGAAGGCAGCTAGGATCATGGAAAAGAGGTTGAAAATAAAACAGAAAACAACTTTTTTAAAAGCTACCATCAAGAATAAAAATAGAAGAGGAACATTTAAATAGAGATCAGCCAGAATAATTTTTCGATGAAAATTATAGAGTAAAAAGTAATAATTGAAAAATGGAAGAATCTGGGTATCGAACCAAGGCTATCTTGATTCAAGATGGCCTTGAAAATAAGCATTTAACATGGAGAAAGCGAGATTTCAGAAGAGAAAAATAATTACATGAAGAGGGGGTCTGAGAGAATATTTCTAGGTTACGTTCCTAGAGCACTTAGCCCGCCAGGGCTTTGATCTCTTGTCTGGTGAATTAAAACATGAGGATAACTTAATTACATTGCCCTTTTTATTTTAAGAAAATAATTCACAATGAAAGATAAAAAGAATTTGTTTAAAATTTTTTAAGTTTAAAATATTGAATAATAATTACTAATACATTTACCGAGTTAAAGAATTTTACATTAGCTTGAGTTTCCCTCGGCCACAATGGGGAGGCAGCTTTTTGTGTTGTGAAGCTGGAGTTTGACTGCTCTCTCCTGCATTTGCGAGAGGGAGCTTCCTGATTGGAAGTTGAAGTGTTGAAATTTGGATCAGGGATATATTTTTCAACATCCAAGATCGAGAGATTATTAGAATTATCAATCTTTTGAAAGAAGTCTGTTGCAATCTTTTTAATGAGCTGTCTAATTGACAGCATTTTATTTGCGGTCCTGAGGTCAATTTCACCGTTGAAAAACAGCACCACTGTTAGCAGTCGAAACATTCGAGGTTCATCATTCATAAAAGCTATGAGCGGCTCAGCTTTTGGCAAACTGATGTTAAAATAACCACTCAAAATCAGGGGAAGCGAGTGATAATTTTTTTAAGAGAGCAGAACCACCTTCGTTATGATGGGAGGTCGCCGGTCCCTAAGGTTGCAACTGTAATTTTTACATCTGCCCTGTTGTTGTTTACAACAAATGGAATTTGGTGAATGCGTCTCTTTACCCCACCGAAAAGAGTGACGCGTTCCCACGCCTGGAAGGGGGCATTGTTCTCATAAATTATATCATGGTATAGGGGGTGTCATTAGGATTTTCCCGCGCTTGGGGATGTCACTGACCGTGAGACGGTATTCATCCGCTAACTATAGACCAATCAGACATAATGATTGAGTTAATGTAAATAATCCGCTCCAGAATACAGGAGCAAGCTGCCGTGGGATAAAAGTGGATGCACCCCGAATTGTGACACTCTTCTCTGACACCCACTTGGTCTGACACGTCCCTTCCAATTAGTCACCGCAGGTGGGGACTCCAGGCAGCGACATGACTCATCTCCCTCGATCTCTATCAGTTAAGTAAATCTTTATGCTTTTTCTTAATTTCAATCTTATTGTGTTAAAATAAATTAATGATTCTTGAAAGAATGTCTTGATTTAGCGTACAGTTTATTTGTCTTTAAAAGATCTAATGTTTAAACTTAAGCTATAATGTGGCGCACCTAGGAGAATAGAACCGGGTTTTATATAAAATGGATTTAATGAAATAATTTAATTTTTTTTTAGTTTAAATTAAGTAAGCGTCGCATTATCTGGTGCCAGTGACCAGGATATTAAATTTTTTTTCTTTGTACCATTATTTGAATTTTTTTGATATTGTAAACGTTTCTTGATGAATCATCACGACAAATTTTCATCTCGTGTGCTACTATGTTTTATATATTGCTCGAAGTTGATACTGTGAATTTTTTTTCTTGCAGTTTTGGTGAGAGGAGAGAGTCCCAAGGTGCAGAGATGACGCAGGTACTGGTGCTCTTTAGTTTTTTTTCTTTTTAATATTGATGTGAATTTTTTTTTCTCTATGCATGTATTTACGCGAGAGCCGATTAGTTGAAAGTTTTATTTAAATTTAAGAGTTCATGAATTTCTTTTACCCTGCACGAGTGCTTGAATTTTGTTTAATTTAACGGTTTCCGTTGTGAATTAAACTCGCTAGAATATTTGTCTTAATTAATAATTAAAAAAACAAAACATGCCACGTACACGACAATCAGACCCCCTAATGACGCAAACGGCGTCCGAGAAATTTAATCTAATTGATCTAATCCCAATGTACGACGGAGGTGAATTGTTAGGAATACGTAGGTTCTTGGGAAAAATAAACGATGTTGCGAATTTAGGCAAGTGGTCAAACGATGAGAAAGTAACAATTCTGAAATTAAAATTAGCGGGAATAGCTGAGGAATTTTTTTTATCCGACCCAACCCACAGTCAATTGACAGAATATAACGATATCGCAAGAATTCTTATTGGAAGATTCGAGAAAGCTGTACCTTTATCAACGCGTCTACAGTTATTTTCATTATGTATCCAGGGTCCTTCTGAGAGCGTACAAGAATTCGCAGCACGCATCAATAAACTGGGAACACAGATTTTCCAATCAGGAAATTCGGCTCAAAATACCGCGGTGAGAAATGCGAACGACCAACTGTTACAATCTCGTTTCATAAGTGGTTTAAGAAATGACATCCGCCGCTTTGTGCTTTCTCGTGATCTTTTGAATTTAGACGAATCAATCAATGCGGCATTGATAGAAGAGCAAAATATGAAATTCAACCAAATAGCTAGCGAAGAGAGATCCGGTTTGTCGTCCGCACAAACGGAAAATCCAGTTCTTTCAGCATTAGCGGATAGATTAGAAGAAATCAATTTAAGGGTCGGCCGTCTACAGGAGGCCAGTTCAGTCACAGCTCGTAAATCAGGGGGAAATTCTTTTAACAGAAAGGAAAACGTTTTCAAATGCTTTTATTGTGGAATTCAGGGACATAGACAGGCAGACTGTAGAAGAAGGAGGAGGGACGAGAACGCTGCCCGTTACCAGCCCCCCGGAGAAACGCGGCTAGCGATTATTCTATTTCAAGTCACCCCAGTTTAGATGGGAGACATGTCAATTTCCGAGAATCTGCTTTCAGCGACAATTACGCAGCCCACAGACATCCGGTGAGAGGGTCACACACAAATTCTGGGAATAGGGGTTTTCAACGTTATAACAGGAACGAGACTTTAAACTCCCGCGGAGTAAGCCGTATTTAGATTTTTTTCATTCGGTAGAGGAGCGGTTTTCTCCTATTCAATCTCGAGACAATATATTCGATCTACCAATAATAAAGGCTAATGTTAAACATCACAAATTTAGAATTTTAATTGACACAGGTGCATCCGTATCTTTAATGTCTAATTCTTTTTTCACTAAAATAAAAAATGATAACTTTAGGGAATTTAATGTTTCAATTCAGATTAAAGCCGTAAGCGGAGACACGGTAGAAATTATCGGTTGCTATGAAATACAATTGTCATTGGGGGAATTTCAATTTCAACATATTTTTTTTATAACGAAGCAAGAGATTAACGATAATTATTGCGCTATTTTGGGATACGATTTTTTGAAATTATGGGATGCAGTTTTAGATATAGGAAAAAACCGTTTATTAATTAATAATTTTTCAATCCCGCTTATTCATTATTCACTCCCTGCGCGTGTGGTACAGAGTAACTTTATACATGGATTTTTAAAACACAAAACGTGTGTGGGGTCACAAATGTTCGCATACGTGTTGAAACATTACCTAATTCGACGTCATTGGCCACTATTCAGAGTTCAGCAAAGCTACAAACTAAAAACATTCATTTAACTAATTCGCAAATCAAGATTAATCCACAGACAAATGACACCATCTTAGAAATTAGAAACGATTCAGATAACATAATCACTCTTAACAAAAACATGAAAATAATTACTGTCAATAATTACGAAGACTTTTCTTTTGATTTTCCCGTTTCTCAAGATATTTTACCCCCACTCACGGAGAAAGATTTCAACCTTTCAGGTTTGGACAGTAAAATCAAAAGCAGATTATTTCAACTTTTAATTTCGCACAAAAGTGCTTTTGCTCGCTCTACGGTAGAATTATCCGCAGCCGCTACGGAGCATCATAGAATTAGTCTACAACATGATTATCCCATTAAATGTCCGATTTATAAAATTCCATTTAACTTAAGAAACGAATTTCGACGTCAGAGATAACAGATTTAGAAAAGGCGGGGATTATTTCGAAATCTAATTCACAATATAATACTCCGGCCTTGTTTGTCAAACAAAAAGAAAAATGGCGCCTTGTTTTAGATTTTCGGAAACTCAACGAAATAACTTTGACTCAAGACTTCGTTATTTCAACATTGAACGACATTTTACATGAAATTTCGGGTTCAAACTATTTTTCGGCGTTAGACATGAAGTCAGCATTTAATCAAATTCCACTACACTTTGCGGACAGGAATAAGACGGCATTCTCTACTCCCGACGGTGATAAATATCAATTTAACAGATTATGTTTCGGTTTAAAAAACTCGCCTAAAGCTTTTCAATCAATTGCACAGGAGGTCCTGGGAGATTTATTACACAACGGAGCTTTGGTTTATATAGACGACATTATTTTATTCACTAAAACTATAGATGAACATTTTGAACTACTGGGTAAGGTTTTTGAACGCTTTGAAAGAATCCACTTAAAATTTAATCCGAGTAAATGTCAGTTTTTAACAAAAAGTTGTAAATTTTTAGGGTTTGTAGTAACGCCGGAAGGCATTCTTATAGATAAAGATAAGTCCGTATCAATTAATGAGTTTCCAGTTCCAAAGGATCAAAAACAAATTAAACCTTTTTTAGGGTGCTGTAATTTTTATAGGAGATATATCAAGAATTTCGCAAAACGTGCACTTCCCTTAACGAATCTATTGAGAAAAGACACTCCATTTGAGTGGACCTCTGAAACGCAGGAGGCATTTGATGATATTAAGAAAGCCATATTGAATCCACCAGTCTTGGCACTGCCTGATCAAAACGCGGAGTTACAAATAACAACGGACGCTTCATCTCGCGGCATAGAGGCAGTTTTAGAACAAAAATATCCTATAACTCTGAAGTCAAACCTTTATATTTTTTTTCTAAGAAATTAAATCCATCACAATCTAAATATAACGCAACGGTTTTAGAATTTTTCGCGATATATACAGCATTAAACTTTTTTAGACCTTTCTTGTTAGGCAGAAAATTTAAGGTTTTTGCCGATCATAAGCCTCTCGCAGGATTTCTTTCTAATAAAAATCTCTCTTCCAAAATTTTGCGTTGGAAATTGGCTCTGGAAGAATTTAATTACGACATACACTACATCAGGGGATCCTTAAATTCAGTCGCAGATCATCTTTCTCGTTATATTAACAAGATCACAATAGCTTTACCGGACTCTAAGGATCTTATTAATATGCAACGCGAAGATTCTGTTTTAAGCACTATTATACAAAAAATTGATCAAAATGATGTTAGTCCACAAATCAGCAACTATTTTATTAATGGGGAAGGTTTGTTATGTCATTTGTCCAAGCGCCCCTCGAGATCACCCAGGTCTAACACCACTAGAAAGCAAGTTTGCATTCCACATTGTCTAAAAGCTAAAATTCTCGAATCCGTTCATTCAGAATATGAAGGACATCTCAAATTTTTTAAAACATACCATCGACTCAGCGAAAACTTCTTTTGGCATAACATGTACAAAGACACTAAAAATTTTGTTCGTTCTTGTACCATATGCTTATCTTGAAAAAACGCCTTTAAAATCCCGCCTGCACCCCATCAACTTGTTGAACAAAGTACTGAACCAGGAGAAACGTGTCATATGGATATTTTCGGTCCCTTAAAAACCACGCTTACAGGTTATATATATATATATATATATATATATATATATATATATATATATATATATATATATATATATATATATATATAGCTATGTTTTATCTATGATAGATGCATTCACAAAATATATTCACATTGTTCCACTTCCGGATATTAGGTCCAGTACGATTTCAAAAGCTTTCTTTGATAATTACATTGTACACAGGGGTTGCCCACATAAATTAGTCGTAGATAACGCTACATATTTTAAGAGTTACGAATTTGTTGAATTTTGCAGAGTCATGGGTATTCACAAAAGGCACATATCAAGTTATTCCGCTCACGTCAACGGTAGGGTAGAGAAACCCAATCAAAATCGCTAGCCAATATCCTGGCATCAATTTCACAAAACACAAACGATTGGGATGAGCAACTCCCGCACACCATGTTAGCATTAAATTCAGCGATCCATCAAGCTACATACACATCTCCCTTTTTCTTAGAACATGGCAGAGATATTCGATTATCTTACACTTACGAAAAGAATTCTGATACACCACAAAATAAGTATGAATATGTCGAGAAACTTTTACCGTCTTTGGAGCATACTTTCAATAAAGTTTTAAATAATCTAAAGGATCAGGAGGCATCACATGTTGAGTTGAGTACGAGCGCGACAAAACAACATCATTACGATTACAAAATCGGGTCCTTGTGTTTTATATAAAGACGCCTAACATTAAATCTAATTTATCTCCAAAACTCAGACCTAAGTTCGAAGGTCCTTACAGAGTAATAGAGCGTTTTTGTTATGTCAATTATAGGGTTCAACATGTAGAACAATTGAGGAAAAGATTTAACACGCATGTCAATCGGATGACTCCATTTATTAAGAGATTTTCATATTTGCACTTGAAAAATTTGGATGATTTGCAACCAGACGAGACGGAGGTTAAGGGTATTGTTCCAAGTCCACGGTATAATTTAAGGGCTCGTGCAGGCAATTCGGCTCGTTAATACATTTCCGCGCTAAAAATTTTTGAAGGAGACTGAAATTTTTTTTTTACAATTTTTACACTTTATCAATTCGAGAGCACACATTGAATGGTACCTGTCTCATAGTTGCACCTTGTTTCATGTTATGTTTTATGTTTTTTTAGTTAGATCAAATTTTGTACTTAGTTTTTTTTTTAATGAATTCCAGTTCAATTTTTTTATGCAGTTTGTTTTATGTCTTGATTTTATGCTTAAATGACATAGTGTTCTTTGTGGTTAATATCAATTTTAACTCTAGATAAAATATTTTTATACTGTGTGTTTTGTGCAATATATTAAATAAATTTTGTGTAATGCAAGTGTTATTCAATGATAATCTTGTACGTACGTCGATTTTTAATTTTATAAATTTTAAGCTTTAATTTATGTTTGCGGCAAAGATCAAATTTTGGGGTCTCTGGACACCTGTCATGAAATTTGAATGTTGTTACGATACATACATATTTGAAATTTTTTTCATCTATTACATAATTTGTGTTGTGATTATTATCTAGTAATTTTAATCTTTTTTCATACAAAAGGTTCTTTTATTGAATAACTTAGTTTATGCTGATTTGATTGTGTATAACTGTACTTTCTGGTTAAATTTTGATTTTGCATAGAAGATTAATAATTTTGGTAACGGCATTTTGTTAGAATTAATTTATTGCTAAATTTTCTTGGTGTATTAATTTTAAGTGCTTGTATATTTCTAAATGATGATAACATTGGAATTTATGCTCGTTAAGTTATGGATAGAGATGGTTGTTTGAATATTTTCCCTACGAAATTATGTTGAAACTTAATTTTTTTTTCGTTCATGTTGTTTTGTTATGTGAGATGATTGCTAATTTTGATTTAAAATTTTCTAGTGTTTCGGTTAGGTGTTTCAATGCTCTCTCATTTAATTTTGTGTTGTTTGTTTTGCTATAGATTTGGAATTTTTTTTTTGTTGTTTATTCAGGGGTTTAGATTAATTGTGGTTGTTAAATTAATGTGCAGTCAATAATTGTGTCTCGCTTGTGTGCTAAACTTTACTAGGAATTGAAGGTTTTGTTTGTCGAGATAGTAATTCTGTTGGTTTAGATTAATTGTGGTTGTTAAATGAATTTGCAGTCAATCATTGTGTCTCGCTAAACTACTAGGAATTTTAACGTTTTGGTCGGTCGATACGGTATTTTTTTTTCGTTGATGCTAGGCTTACATGTGTTGATTTATGTTCGTGCGTGGGTAGATTATTTAACTGAGTATTGATGTTGATTTAAATTTTTGTTCTGGATTTTAATAAGTAGTTCTGCTCGTTATTTGGTAATAAGTTTTTTTTGTTGTTGGTCAGATAATGGTGTTGAAATTTTTTTGTCCATTCGTTTCGAAAACGTGGGGAGAGCCTTTGTACGCACCTTTTTTCGTCGGTAATCCCCCCCTCGCATGCGATCCGGTCAAGGGCGGGATACTGTTTGTTGATTGGAAATTCTGTTTCTTGGTTACTCCTTTTTCGCAGGGACTCTCCTCCCCGCGGGCAGCACAGTTCTGGGGTGGAATTTTTGGATGTCGGATTCTTGGCGCCTTAGGAGGGAACTTCCCCTCACGCCCCCCCTGCTGTCGCAACATGAGATAAGGGACTCAGCAAAATTTTTTTTTCCAAAGGGTTTTCGTTTTTTTCCCCCCCCTTGTTTCCTGTTTTTACGTTAGGGTGCTGTTGCTATGAGATTCCAGTTTCATGAATTCTTTTTTGGTTTGAAAATGTTGGAAGAGGATTGGGTGTGAATTTTTTTTTTGTTGTTTCACTACTTGTTTAAGTAGTTGGATAAGTTAAGTTAGGGATTTCGTGGAATATTTGAGAAAGTTATTTGAAGGAGATAGATAAAGTTTGCACTGATGAATTTGTTGAATAATTGGGAAAGTTTTTTTTTATGGAGATAGATAAGTTTGTGTTCAAAGTACGTTTATTCGATAGTTGTTTTTTATGGAAATGGATAATTGAGTTGAAAAGAAAGTCACATGGTTTATTTGATAAAATTGTTTGATGTACAGAAGCATGTTTTGATTTAAGGATTTTGGGCAAGGGAAATTGAGTTGATATAATTATACGGTATAATTGAAAACGTTGTTTTGATGCAGAGAAGGTAATTTGAGTTCAGGATTTTGTACGATTTCGAGTAATTAAGTTGATGAACATAGATAAGTTGAGTTAATGAGTGTGTGGTATATTTAATAATGTTTTGAGATGCAATTAGGAAAGTTCGAGTTGAGGATTATGTGAGATTTTTGTAAGTAAGTTGATGCGCAAAGATGGGTTTTAGTTATTGGTATTGTGGAGAAGTCAATTGATTATTTGGAAGTTGCAGATAAGTCTAGCTAGTGTTATTGAGTACGTGAGATTTTGTGTACATAAGTTGATGAGCATAGATGGTTTTAGTTAATGGTATTGTGGAGCAATCGATTGATTATTTGGAAGTTGCAGATAAGTTTAGTTAGTGTTGTTGAGGCATAAGATGTGAACGATCTGAGGTAAAGGCAATTTTGGATTATCGAGGAATCATCTTAGGGTTGCTGAGAATTTTGGGTTGTTGTTATAGAATTATATTTGAGTTATTAATTGGAGGATTTTCGATGAATTGAGTTAGCGGTATTATTGTAAATCGAGGATCTTGTGTTTTTTTTCGTGTTTGTATATTTGTTGCGCGTATAGTGAAACAATTTGAGTTTTTTTTATATATATTATCTAGACTTGATACATTGTATTACATAGAGTGTTAAAAAGTTATGTTGATTAGCTTAGCGATATTTTTTCTATCTTGGAATTTATGTTTAATTATGTGTAACATTTGCAATAATTTTCTTTTAGTTAAATTACTCTACTCTGTATGTGTCGCCTCATATGACTTGGGTTGCATATCAATTTTATGTTTTTAATTTTTTTTTCTGAAATTTTCAACTGCACTTGTGATTTCTGAATTCATTTCTCAAATGGAAATTCGAATGTATTGAATGTGGAAGAAATTTTTTTTCCCTCTCAAATTTAAATTAAAGGCATTAATCGCTATAGTTAATTTTTTTTACAATCGGATTTGCAAATTTTTTTTTATCTTAATTTCATTCTGTCTCTTGTGCTGGCGTTTGCGGCATGCAGCAAATCGTTTGCGCAAGGAATGGCATGTATTTTTTTTGTGTTGCATTTGTAAACAGTGGGGGTGCATACTGATCACATGCGCACTCATAGTTTGCAATTCTAAATTTAATTGCAGTAATTTTTTTTCGTAATTTCATTTGTAACCAATGCTCGTAGTGAAGTTTTCTTTTAAAATTCCTTAGGCTACTCAGCATTCTTACAGGTTATAATTTTTTTTTTATCATTTATACGATTCGTTAATTTATAGAATTTTAATTTGCAAATCTTAATTTATTACGTTAATTTTTTTTTAAACTTTCATTTGTAACCAATGCTTGTAGTGAATTTTTTTAATTTCTTAGGCTATTAAGCATTCTCTGAGGTTATAAATTTTTTTTTCTCCACCTATGCACACCCATCGTTTCAACCTCTAATTTTTTTTTTACTTTTACTTAATTATTTTCATTAAATATTGTTATCAATGCTCTTAGTGAACCATTGCAATTTCTTATGCTTTGAGTATGTGAAGAGTTCTGCTAGTATTTTTTTTTGAGTGGTTTGGACATTCACTTCACATTAGTCGTGTCAAGATTTCGATGTTAAACGATTATGAGGTTGTAAACTTGTGGGTTCTTTTCTGATCGTGTTCGCATTGTGAATTGAAAATAATTGCAGACAGGATTTGGTCCCACTGTTTATTCCATACCTTCTATGGGACATTTCTTAAAATCAAGAATATATTGAGATGTTACAAGATTAAGATACATCGTCCAGCCGTGTCTACTTTTCACGACCCCGGGTTTTTTCGTCACACTCTCTCTCCCCCGCTCCGACCTCTTCTTCGACCTGTTGCCAGGTGCAGGCAGTAGTTCCTTACACGCCCCACCTAAGAGTAAAATTTGCCCCTTGTGGCTGATTTTACCATTTCAGACACCAGGAACACAAAATTCACAAACCGTGAAACAGAAAATTCACAAACAGAACACACAATAATTGCAACAGTCAAAAGTCTTGATGATTGTTCTAGTCAAAGTTCCTTTAAAACCAACACATGAAATAATATTAATAGTTCACCCAATTGAAATAAGTGACTATGTTCCCAGAAAGATCTAAACTGTAATGGGATTGCAAACAGAAACATAGAAAACACATTATACAAAAAAAAACACTAAATATATACATTACAGTTTTTATCTTAATCTAGACAATGTTTATTTCATTAACTCATGAATGTGTGAATGCTCAATGAGTTCACTAAATCCATATTAAGTACACAGTAAAAACTTTCCTGCGGCTCTAATTTGCCTTTGGCCGGTATTATTTCCGATCCAACCCATCTCACCCATTCTAATACAAAGTTAATTCACTTTACACGATTTTTCCAAATTTGCATCAGAAGGTCTATATCGACAATTCGAGATATAACAAACTGCTCTAACATTCTTAAAACCTGAGCCGTTAAATTACATCCATAAGAAGTGTATTCAATCTTAAACCTCACTTTTTTAGTCATGTAAATGTCAAACGGCATAACGCACACGGCATACCCCTTCGTGAGAGAACGACAGAAATACCACTTCCACAAATCCAGTATCGTGACCCACGATGCTGCGCTATTCTTTTCTACAAAACCTTCCCTTTTCGACAAAAGATAAATCTCGGTTCTCGAAAATATGTTTAACCACACAAGCTTCACAGGTTACCTTCGCACTGAGACTAGTCAACGGCACAGCCTCGCCCCACCTAGTGTGCTGATCAACCAGACATAAAATATATTTATGTCCCTTTAAGCTTGGCGGATCAATTGGACCTATCAGATCCATATTCCCCACCTCAAATGGCAATTCAGGCCTTGCCACAGGTGTACTGGATGATCGGTCTTTAATCCTAACCGATCGTGTGAGCTGACATTCTTTACATGACTCACAAAATTTCTTCACATCGGCCCTCAGACCCTCCCAAAAGAAAGAATACTTTATTCGTTCAAGCGTCTTCTTGGGACCCATGTGACTACTGAACACGGAAGTATGCGCTAGTTTCAACACCTCAGTTCTTCTGCACTTCGGAATTACCAGCTGCCCAATACTCTCCCCGAGTATTTTATCCCTACGAAATAGATACCCATCTACTTCGTAGTAGTTTCCTTTGCCTTCCTTAGCATAGCTAACTCGGCACAACACTCCTGTTCGGAATGAAAACTATCAGCCACCATGCTTCCTTTATCCATCTCAGCGGTCACCTCCTCATCCTTAGTACCCAATGTTCCCACTTCATTCCGACATGAAGTAATATTCCTTTGAGAATCCTCAATGTGCTCCTGTGCTTTCTCTGGCAGAACACCCAATGAAACCTCGGTTTCATCTACATTTCCTGAGTCAACCCTCAGGTCCTGAGAGCTTTGAGCCAGTGAATTCCCTTCACTCTGGGCTCTTCCCAACATATCCAAAACCTCTGGTGGAAGCAACACGTCTTCTACCAAAACTTCTGCCAAAGCACATAACACTTGCTGGTGCACCACATTAACCTGGCCACCTGTAGCAAGACCAATTGGAACATATACTAAAGGACATTTAACCGCTGGACCGAAAATACCTTTCAAATAAATCGTGGAAGCTCCTTCAACCGAGATTCCAGGAACTAAGTCTTTCTTGATAACAGTAATTTCCGTACCAGAATCCAATAACGCATGGACTAACTTCCCATCTACACTGATAGATGTTTTCACTAATTTACTTAATTTGTCTTCAATAGCCCGTCTAGGAATGACTCTACCTAGCAAATCAATTCTAGCAGCTACCGTCCCATCTACCAATTCCGTCCCTTCTGTTGACACCTTATTCACATTAAGTCTTTTATTATCTACCTCTTTGTTTTTCGGACAATCCCGCTTAAAATGTTTATCTGATCCGCAGGTGAAACAAGCGAATTTTTTAATTTCAGTTACTTGACCTTTATCAAAGTTTTTCCTAGAAGAAAAATTATCTGACTTTTTCTCCCCAAATGGCTGTTTACCCCAACTACCATTAAAACTTCTCTTTTCACTATCATTCCATTTAGCTCTCTCAGGTTCATCGTAGGATTTCCCTTTGGAAGCATAAAATATATCACATTGTTTGCCCAAGTCCCTGGGTTTGTACCATTCTTCCCCTTGGAGCACACCAATATGGGTCACCGTCTCAGAATCCAACATTTCAAACATTTTATCTGCTACGATCAGTTGATTAACTGACTCAAAATCATTCGCTTCTCTTAACTTACAGTAGTATAACCACATCGATGTTAAACGGGACGCGAACTGAGAGAAAGTTTCGTCAGAGTTACGTTTGGCCTTTCTAAAATTTTCTAAACATATTTTTGGTGAGGGTTCATACTCCTTGAGCACAACCTGTTTTAAAGATTCGTAATCTTTTAATTCTTCTTCGCCTAGGTTAACTAATAAGTTTGACACTTTGTCTCCTAACATGCATAACAAAACCTTCGGTTTTAACTCGTCGCTAACCATTTCACTAGCGAAAGCCTTTTCAAGACTAGAAAAGAAATATTCCCACCCGTCTGATTTATTGGGTACCTTTACAGTTAAGAGCCTAACCATTTTAACTATTTCATCTAAAGATTTCACACGTGAGGTTTGACCATTATTTTGCGTAGCACTCTGATTAGCGTTCCTAGATAATTCTATTTCAAGCGTAATTTTTCAATTGATAATTGTTCTTGTTGTTCTAGTTTTTGCTGCTGTTCTGTCTCTAACCTTTCAGCTGTAATAACTTCCAATAACTCTTTTGCCTCTTCCTCCTTGTAATATTTACTAGAGATTATTAAATTCCTTAAAACAATTTTAGACATAGACGGATCAGGTGACTCATCTAAGTCCCGCGCTAATTGAATTAAGTCAATTTTTTTACTTCTAATGAGAAATGCCATTTTTAATCAAGCTAAACCTAATGCCAAATTATCTTCTGACAAATTTAACTACAAACACTTAAATGACCTAGTACTATATATTTAACAAGCAAGAAAAATTCTACTCATTTTTTCTAAGAGTACTCAAATTCCAGAAACACAATACGAAATATGTTTACAATAAAACTTATATGAGACACAGTTATTCGTTACTAATCAGAACGCAGAACCTTTTTCAAAATAAACAAAAACACAATTAACAACATACTTTAGTTACATTACCATAGAATTATTTCTCAAATCATAAATCTACTCTTAGTTTCTTTTTTTTTTAATTAAAAGAAGAATCTTATGCAGGAAACAAAAAACCAATATACATATACATCCTAAATTAGGAGCAAAGGAAATAACCTCACATTGCATTAAACTATCAACTAACTGACAAATTGCAACACTTTTGCTTAAAATGAAAAACTATCATATAATATTAAAAAAAAACATGCCATATTCTGAGTCATAAATAACCTACAAAATCTCTTATTTCCAACATTTTAACAGAAAGTCCGTCTACTTGAAATACATATACACATTTTCTTAATGGATATTTTTCACCCACTCAAACATACATTTTCCGCAACCATTATATCAAGATAAATTAATCTAATTCTTTTTTTTTTTTTTTTTTTTTTAAATTCTGCAAACTGAATTGTTATGCAAAACACTTTCTATACCCAGATTTTAATTTTTGAGACAACTTCAAAACAGTAAAGAATGATGATAAAAAAGAAATTATAGTTTAACACTAGAACTCTAAATACCATATTTTACAACATTTAAAATGATACCCTATCATTTCCAGGTAAAATAAGTACACAATTTTCTTATTTCATCTACACAATAATCCAACAACATAGAATATTGCAATAAACCAATGAAATTTTCTTTTTTCAGATATATCTGCTTTTTCTATTTTATTTTAAAAAAAAAACAAATTAAATATGACTGCATCCCATTACTTTTTTAATTATTCACACAATATTTTAACTTAGGGGAACAATAGCCACTTACCTCGACATGAATCTAACACTTTTCAGATCACGGCTCCATTCATCAGAAAATGAAGAAAAATACGACATCTGTTCGTTCATAGCCCAACTCGGCAGGGGATGGTAAAACTCCATATGAAGAAGGTCTTGTTTTTTTCCCTTGAAACTGCTGCAGGGCAATTCCCGGGATCCACGTGGTCATCAGCTTGAAAATACACTGCAGGATTCTATTTCCTTGTTAAAAATTTCCTTTCAAACCGCGCGAATGCCCACTAGAACCTTGTTCACAATTATGTAGCACGAACACCGATCAATTTGAAATATTTTGTTCCTTTAACTTTTGCTCCATTGCATCCCACTTCTGACACCAGTGTAAACTTGTGGGTTCTTTTCTGATCGTGTTCGCATTGTGAATTGAAAATAATTGCAGACAGGATTTGGTCCCACTGTTTATTCCATACCTTCTATGGGACATTTCTTAAAATCAAGAATATATTGAGATGTTACAAGATTAAGATACATCGTCCAGCCGTGTCTACTTTTCACGACCCCGGGTTTTTTCGTCACACTCTCTCTCCCCCGCTCCGACCTGTTGCCAGGTGCAGGCAGTAGTTCCTTACAGAGGTGTCCACGCTTGAATTGTATGTAAATGTTTTCACTAGTGTTTATTTCTTATATATATCAATGTATTTTGTTCAATACTCCTAAGTGTTGTTATTGTGAGTTGCGCAGTTGTTAGATACGCAAATTTTGAAATTTTTACGTGTTATTTGTCTTAATTTTTTTTTATAATTTAGTGGCACACGATTCTTTGTGATTATTTAATTAATTCTATTTGTCATTCTGTGTTTGATGTTTTTGTAAATTGTTTGGGTGATCCATTCAGTGAATTTTTTTTCTCTTTTCGTACATGAACGTAATTGTAGTTGTTGATAGTTAATTTGTTTTTCCCTCACGGAATTGGGTAGGAACTTTGAAAATTGCTTATAATTTTTTAAATTCTTGTTATGAGAGGTAAGAGGAGTTGAAGGTTGGTGCTTGGAGTCTTCGACGGCGGTCAAAAAGGGCCAAGTTTTAATTTTTTTTAATAATTTGTTTCATTACTAATATGGTTTCCCTGGGAGACAAAGTTTTTTTTATTTTTGCAGTTTAGCAGATTTCGTGGAGAGGTGGAAGCGATGATGGAGCTGCGGCCATCATGGACGAGTATGGGCAGAACCCCTACAGGATTCAAACAGCACCGGAAGATCAATAGAACGACGAACTACTGTGTGCTTTCAGTGAGATTACGACGCTCCAGAAATTTTTTTTCTCTTTTCTCTTCCATCAAGACGTGGACAGCTGTTCGTGAATCAGGAGTCTGTGAAGTGCCGGTTAAATGGAAGAAGAGTCTGTTTGAATTTCTTTTGGACTTTGATATGGACATTTTCATCAATGAATTTTTCGTGTGTTGGATGTGCCGACGCTAGGGCGATTTTGTATTTACATTTACTTAACTGAAATTTTTGTGTTTCATTATTTTTAGTTTTATTAATCTGAAAGAGGGGAGGTCGCCGGTCCCTAAGGTTGCAACTGTAATTTTTACATCTGCCCTGTTGTTGTTTACAACAAATGGAATTTGGTGAATGCGTCTCTTTACCCCACCGAAAGGGGTGACGCGTTCCCACGCCTGGAAGGGGACATTGTTCTCATAAATTTTATCATGGTATAGGGGGTGTCATTAGGATTTTCCCGCGCTTGGGGATGTCACTGACCGTGAGACGGTATTCATCCGCTGACTATAGACCAATCAGACATAATGATTGAGTTAATGTAAATAATCCGCTCCAGAATACAGGAGCAAGCTGCCGTGGGATAAAAGCGGATGCACCCCGAATTGTGACACTCTTCTCTGACACGTCCCTTCCAATTAGTCACCGCAGGTGGGGACTCCAGGCAGCGACATGACTCATCTCCCTCGATCTCTATCAGTTAAGTAAATCTTTATGCTTTTTCTTAATTTCAATCTTATTGTGTTAAAATAAATTAATAATTCTTGAAAGAATGTCTTGATTTAGCGTACAGTTTATTTGTCTTTAAAAGATCTAATGTTTAAACTTAAGCTATAATGTGGCGCACCTAGGAGAATAGAACCGGGTTTTATATAAAATGGATTTAATGAAATAATTTAATTAGTTTAAATTAAGTAAGCGTCGCATTAGTTATTTGGTAAATGCACAAAATCTTTTTAAGCATTTGATTCGAAGAAATGTATATGACCACCGAAATCACTGTCCATTTTCAAATAAGCATTCTGCCCCCCAATATCATGACTACCGGATTTAGTCAAACGCTCGATGGCTACTAGAGTTGGATCCCCATGCGAGGTAACTAAACACAGCCACGCACTCTCATTGGTCAAATCAAGTAGCGCGCGCTTAAGTCACATCCGTCCCTTTTCACGAAATCACTCCCACAAATATCCAGCAACCGAGAGGAAAGATGTTACACACACAAAAAAAAAAGATTGATCTAATAAATCATTGTATTCACACACACAGAATCAGTTTTCCGTGACAATATCACCTTCAAAGTAGTTCCCTTCAGCAATCGGTGATGCTGGTTACAGTAATGTTTTTGCTGGTCAGAAACTGCTTAACAGATAGGTCGGTGTAAGAGTACATTCACCCATCACTCCCAAATTCTGGCCCTTATCCCAAAGTATTTTGAGTACTTCAATTTAAGTCAGATTTCTGATGCAATTGGGAACCAACTCGTATGACTTCTGATATTGTTTTGGTCTCTAATCGCTGCCCAGCAGGTTCTCCATTTTCCACACTGACCCCCCTCTTCCTGAAAACTGCGTATACCATTCAAACACATGTGCAGGAGAGATACAATATCTCATCTCCATAAGCCTCTGTTAATATTAAGTGTTGTGGCTGATTCCTCAAGTTTCAAAAGAAACTATGTTGATTCGACATTTTCCCGGCAGAATGCAGTTGCACGTGTTCACTCAATGACGCAGTACTCCCAACTCGCGTGATCGATTAAAACAAGACTGGCCGCATGGATAGAGAAGGTGCGTGAGACGTCACCAAAACAATTGCTGCTAACTCTGCTCTTTTTTCGTCACACAGTCTCGTTTTTATTGTGTCATACCTTGCATTAAAGCTTCAATATATTTTCCTTATATATGTCAAATTCGAGTATTCAATTTCAACAGAAGGGAAACAACTGATTTTTTTTTGAAGACATTGCACACTGACTGAATCATAACTAGAGGTTTATAGAGAAATACATAAAAATTCATTTGACTCGTTAACTGGCCATAAACTTAACACTTTTTCCTATATAACAGTGTCATCTTTACCATGTGTGCCTTGCTTTATTATTTTGATATTACTCCTGGCTTTATTTTTTATATTTAGACCCTTGGCATGACATCTGAGAGACGTCATTTATTTTAAGTACCATTGTAGACACCAAGAATTGATTATTAATTCTATTTTGAACATTCAAGATCTTTTGTACCAAATAGTTAATCTTTAAAAAGATTTAAATTTGAAGATGCATATGACCCCTATACATTGATCTTTTAAAAACTATTACTCAAACAGATTTTAAGTGCAACTTTCTAAAGAAATTTTTGCCATGCATTTGAAGGGGGAAAAAAGTTTAAGGGTAAAATTATTTCAGTTGTGCAAGTTACGAGATTGTACAGCTGCTGAAATAGTTTTAATGGAATTATAGTAGTATGTATACTAATATGTAATTTTGTAAAAATAGTTTAAATACATCAGCAGAAAACACTTAACAGTAATTGGTATATAAAAATATTTTCTAGCAATGCATTTTACTTTTTAAAAATCTCTTAAAACATCTTAACATTAAAACTTGTAAATTTACTTTCCAGAGCAAAATAAGAGAAAATTTTAACATTTATTTTTCTAATTTTTAAGAAAGGCATTAAAAAAAAACCACCCAAAGAGTTATACAGCTAACTACAATCATTTGAAAGTATTTCACAGCTCTAAAAAAAGGACACTTTATTAAATCAAATGCTTTTTCACATTACATGCCTTTTTAAAAAACACAGAATTTGAGTTGCCTTTGGATACATCCAGTCATCCAACAAACATGGTATAAGAAAATATTACTTATTTCATTCTGTAATTAACAGAAAAATGAACCAAAAATACTAAAATATTCAAGCTATATTTTCAACCATTTCAATACACAATAGGGTAACAGAAAGGAAATCTATAGATTAATGGTTTCTAAAAGCAAGAGTTAAATATGCAATTTCACACTTTTTCCCTTCATTTACATACATTCTTCCCAATAATCATGTAGAGGACAGTGATTTTTTTTTTAAATACAGAGAGAAAGAAGAAAGCTACTAATGTGATAGGAAATAGGTACAGTTCACATTTAAAACTGCAGACACATTTGTGCAGAACAAAAACTGGAAGTAACAAAATACAAAAACAATTTAATTTATTTATTACTGATGAAGACATTTTTTTTATTGAAGAAAATGTATAGCTAATAGTTCTAGAGCAGAAACCTCTTTCTCACCAAGATACAAAAATTTAGCATCTGAATAGGCATTGAAAATGCAACACAACATGTGAACTTCTTGCTGATGTAAAAATTATGTGTTACACTGTTTATACATTCAAAAATCAATGAAATAACACTTGGAAGAAACATTGCAGCAACAAAGTCCAACACTTAATTGCGGAACATTTTTCCACACTGAGCATTAGTCGAATTTAAGAAATACAGTTCCATTGGTATTTAAACTATTGAGGCATGCAGTTCTGTTCTTGGTAATATAAACCATGAGGATGGCATCTATGTTATTCCCTCCAGATCAGTGAAATTTTCTTTTATTAAGTGAAGCTTGATAGAAAACAAAATTGCAGGGAATGCTTAATCATATGTATATATATTTTTTAAAAAAGCAAGTACAAGGAAGAAAAAAAATGCTTCCCAGTAATAATGTTTTTATATTTTATTTTCATTCAACTTGCATTTTTGCAAGCAACAATTGCTTCTTCTCCAACAGCTGACAGAACAGTGACCTGTAAAATAAAGGTTTTATATTTAGATAATTATAGCAATTATGCCTGAAGGCATAAAAATTCTAATTCCCTTTATAGTAGTCTTAAATTAAGATTATTTCATTGATAAATATTGATTTCATCATGTATTAGACTCTTAAAATACCTATTTAAGATCTACTTTTTAAACTGTCTCTAACCATTATAGACCAAACTTACGAAAATATTTACAGGCTTAATTTTACTATACATACGATATTTATGCAAGGAAATACTAAAATCAAATAATCATCAGTTTTTATTTAAGATCAGTAATAATTTGAGAAAAATGTAATGTTAGATCTATTTTTCTATCATTTTCTGTTCAGAGAACAGCAAGCTATTATATTGCCATAGATTAGTCTTTTAGAGTATGATCTTTGTTAATTCATCTTTAATTTCATTATCAAGGGGAAAAATTATTTACAGAATACTCTTGTCTCTTATGGATGAAAATAAATTGGATATATATTACTAATTTATGAAATTAAGATATATCTGTCAGAAAATATCTTCAGTTTAGGACAAGCTTTTAGGCATTAGGTAAAAAAGGATAAAACATTACCCTAGCATGCAAAATATACTTACTATCACTGTGGTATCTTCTTTACCAAACTCATCTTTAATCTTTGTTCCCAAATCACCTTCTGGGATTCTGAGATCATCACGAGTATCACCCTTATCATTCATTAAGGTTACGAAACCATCATCACTAATGTCAATAAGCTAAGGGAAAAAAAGAAAACATAACTGTAAACACAATCCTGCATTTTCCAGTAACCTTTTGCTATTATAAAAGGAAAAAAGGTAATCACTATAGACAGCTACACAATGAAGATTAGGGCCCCCTGCAAAGTCAGACTTCTGGCGCCAAGCCGGATCTTACAAGGGAGTACGTAATTGACCTCAGTCAGGCCTTACCCCACCACGATCTGAGGGTGTATGTTACGCTACTGACCATAGTTTATCTGCATCTACAACATCCAAGTGACTTAAATATAATTTGATTGCACTGATTTCTAATATTATAAGACTTTCCTGAAAAAAATGTTTAAGAAGAAACTAAGATATACCATATTTCTCAAGGCAGATTTAGCAACAAAGGATGAATGGGCCAGTCAGTAGTGCCAGTTACAGTAAAGCAAATTTGAAAACGACTACTTACAAACAATTGTTTTTCAATCAATTTGTCTAATTTACATGCATAAATCTAATACAGACCAATTTTAGCAATTATAAAAAGTAGAGGACTAATTTACTTGTAAATGGTTGAATCACAGCATGACCCACTTCTGTTGCCAAATTTTTGGCAATAAAAGTTTACCATCTGGCAACCCTGCAAAATTTAGGGTGATAGTAACCCAACTCTGACTAGACTTTTTTTTAAAGTTCAAGATTTGAACAGTGGTAATTCCCCCCAACAGTCCACTTGCAAGATTTTTCTAGAAAACTGAAAGTTTTAGGAATGAGTAGATTTTTTCTTTTAGAATGAAGCAACAGCTGAAAGAATGTTTGTTAGAGAGAAAGGGAGATGCATTAATAAATTCAATTTGGACAATGTTTTCTCACTATTGCATCTAACAAGCAACGGTAGAAACAGTTTCATTAAATGAATTGAAATTCCTTTTCAAGTACAGCTGATATTTACATATTATCCTGATATCATTTCCCCCCAAATGCTGTATCATTAGGGAAATGATGGAAAAATACCCGTGTGTATGCTTTGTAACTTTGTTTACAACTAGACAAATTATCCATCAATTTACTAGTTGATAAACTATGTAAAAGCCCACAAATCATTCCATTCGTTTAAGATCTTAGCTCTCCACTTGAGATTTTTTTGTCATCCATGAACAAAAGGTTTATAATCCTATTCTGTAGCGAAGCTTGCAAAGAAATGCTAGTGTTCCATTAACCCTCTGGCCGCTCATCCCGCAAGCATCTGGTTTTCTTCCTTTATCGAGGAGCGCATCCAGTTTTTTCCTCGTTTAACCATTGAAATAAATTAGGTACAGTATTTGACGTTTAATTTAACTTTTGGCCAACAGATGTTGATAGTTGTCGACTAATTGCGGCATTTGAAGGCACGTGGTATTCCCGCTCAAACTTAACCTTTTGCCGCTTTTTTCTAATCAGAGATGGCTGCCAGAAAACGTTCGGCGATTGACAGGGTGTATATTCCTGATGACTGTTCGGATTCTGAAAGCGATTTTAGTTTTGATAGTAATATAAATTTTTCGGACTGATCATCTTCTAGCGATGAATCTGATCATGATTCAATAAACTTGCAAAGAGTTAGGCAGTGGTAAATCGATATGAAGAATATTCCTCCTCCAGTCCCTTTTCGTGGAAATCCGGGAATAACTGTAAATATAGCTAACAACGCAAGTATATTGAATTATTTTGAACTCTTTTTTGATGATCAAATATTACGAATGGTAGTCCAAGAAACCAATAGATACGCTGAACAATATATCCATAAAACAGTTTGTAAAGAGGGATCACGCAGGAAAAAATGGACAGAAACATAGGTTGAAGAACTAAGACTTTTGCAGTTTTGTTACTGCAAGGAGTCATAAAGAAGCCAGAACAGGAGCATTATTGGTCTAAGCGTCAAGCATTATCTACACCAATTTTTTCAAAAGTAATTGGAAGAAATAGGTTTTTATTGCTCATGAAGTTTCTTCATTTTACTAATAATGAGGAATTTGATAAAGACCGACACTCATGGCCGAAATTGAATAAAATTTATGAACTAATGGAACATCTTCAACGCAAATTTCGAGAAGTCTATATTCCAGGGAAAAATCTTAGTTTAGATGAAAGTTTGATGAAGTTCAAAGGCAAGATTTGGCTTGAAGCTTTTCGTTCTTTGTGAAGCAGAAAGTGGGTACATTTCAGATTTCCTCGTATATACAGATGAAAAAAAAGGAACAGTGTATAATCCGAAATATAGCCAATATCCAATTTCCACCAAAATTGTTTTACACTTGATGGATCGATTCCTGAGAAAAGGCTATTGTGTCACTATTGATAATTTTTATATGTCTCCACAGCTTGCAGACATCTTAGTTACAGAAAAGACGGACACTTATGGGACAGTGAATAAACCAGAAAAGACCTCCCTGTCAATTTTTCAAAAGAGAAAGTCCCCAAGGGGGAAATTGTTGCTTATCAAAGAGGTAAAGTCATGGCAGGACAAGAAGAGTGTCTGCCTTATGAGTACTATTCACGATGCAAGCTCTTATTTGGTGACATGCAAATCTAAAAAGACTTATGAAACCAGTTGTCGTTTGTGATTATAATAATACAATGGGTGGTGTCTACTTATGAGACCAATAAATGTCCTACTACACTACGCTCTGAAAACAACAAGGGAAGTATATCAAAATTTTCAGGCAGTTTTTAGATCAATCGTTGTGGAATGCCTATGTACTTTACAAAAAGCAAAACCCAACAAATAATATAAAGCTTTTGGAATTTCGATCGCGAATGGTTGAAGAAAGTATCCAAAAGTATTCTGATAGAGATAACTGCAGTGGTCCAGGAAGACCGAGTTCTACTCAGAACCTTTTGCGATTGACAGCTCGTCACTTTGCAAGCCACATACCACCTAACCCCATAAAAAGAGACCTCGAAGACAATGTGCTGTTCAAGAAAAGATGCAAATGGGGAAAAAAAAAAAAAAATTCGCAAAGAAACACGAATCTGGTGCAAAGACTGTGAAGTTGGACTTAGTCTTGAACTCTATCATAGTAAACTGAATTTCTAAGAGAGGTATCTTTTTTTTTTATCTGTGCTTTATATTTTCTGGAATTTTATACATTTTACCTTTTTTACTATGCAATAAATAGAAATTAACTATAATTTTATTGAAATTTACTAAAAAAAAAAATTATTTTGGTGATAACATCTGAAATTAGTTTTTCTGGCAACTTAGTTTATCATAATATTCTGTATAAAAAAATCTTTTCTAGAAAGAAAAAATGCATTATTCAATTCTTCAATATATATTTAAAATATGCAAAAAAAAAAAAAAAAAAAAAAAAAAAAAAAAAAAAAAAAAAAAAACCACACACGAAGCTATTTTGGTCTACAAATTGAGCAGCCAGAGGGTTAATAATTACACTTTAAGCAGTTTATTGGTTCATCAATTTCTTTAGGATTGATATCTGCTGTTATCTTTCCATTTTTTTCAAAACCGAAATCCAATCTGATACTTAAAAAAAATAAATATCGAAATTGCAAAAAGGGTTCAGCTATATTGCAGATAGTACTCCTTCACACTTATCAGACAAAACTTCACTAGAATTCCATGACCTAAAACAGACAAGCAGAATCACTGACATCAGTTTTTCAGAATACGTTTTCTGACAATTTATGAAAACACTCTTTATAGCATACAAACTAGCTTGATTATAATCCTGAAAAATTGTCCTGGTATACAAATGCATTATCATACAACCATGCTCTTTTCAATGAAAAATGCTTTTTGAAACATTCATAACAGCTGTAAAAAGTTTTTGGGTCAGTTCATAGCACAGCTCACTTTCTTGGTACCAAGTTTTCCCCGCCAAATTGAAAAACTTATCTTTCATTTTGAAAGGCATCAGATGAAAACAAGAGGGAAAAGTGTGGTTTTCAAAGTGGCGCCAAGAGACGAAAAAATTGTTTATAAAATGGACAACATAGAAAACATCAAATAAGAAATTAAATACAAATTTCAGACATCCATACCAAGATTCTAAGCAATCCTTCATCCATACAAAAAATAAATAATCATTAGCTTCTTACCTTTTATTTAGAAGAAAATCCATTTGTTGTGTTTTTACGAAGAAAATGTTCATACTGAAATATTTTCTATTGTTCCCACAAAGCAACCATTTCTTTATCTCTTTCATTCAAAAAGAAAAACGTGGTTTCCAAAATGGCTTCAAGTAGAGAGAGAGAGAAAACGTTGCTTCTTAAATGCATTAGTGAGGAAAAACATTGTTCAAATTGAATTTATCAACATCTCCCTTTTCTCTCCAATAAACATTCTTTCCACAGTTTGTTTCATTCATTAAAAAACACCCCAGTTTATTCTTTCACTTTTTAGAAAAATGTCTTACACATTCATTAACATGACTGTCGTCCAAATTCTGAAAAACTGGAGGAAAAAAAAAAAACTGGTCTGAGTAGTTACTAGTTCCATAAATTTTGCAGGGTTGACATATTGCAAACTTTATCACCAAAATTTTGGCGACATAAAAGGGTCCTCCTTGGATTTTACCATTTTGTTTGCTACTTGCTGCATATCATTATGGTCATTTTTATTGATCAGCTCTCAAATATTTTGAAAAAACCAATTGTTCCTTAGCAATTATCAAACAGTATAGTTTTGAATCTTAAGAACCTTATACAAAATTAGGTCCTTATTAATATTACAAATATCAATTGTTGGTGTCATTAAATTGTAATAATGGAACAAAACTGGGCCTGTTTTTTACATGTTACAATATTTGGCATTATTGTCTATATACAACAGTTAAACCCTTAAATTCTGCCTGCGTATATATCCACTTCACTCAACCGGTGCCTTGAGTGCCATGGCCCAAAAGTGGAGACTTTGTATGCTTATAGAAAATCCTGTTTCATGCAATGCAAAGTCGTATAATTATTCGTTAATATTAAATTCAATACAAAGAAACTAAATTAAACTCAATTCAAATATGATACGCCACACAAAAAGTCAAGTAAAAACTAGACATACATTAGATGATGATAGCAGTGGGTTCCTAACATTTATTATTACAGCTTCACATTGATATTTCATTGAGCAGGTGACAGTTTTAAGGTTTTCCTTTGTTATTACATGTCAGATATATATAACAATTAAAGTCTCAACTAATTTCCTTTTGTTTCATGGGTATCTCATTCAGATAAGAGTTTAGGCATGATAATCAGACTATTTCTTGACTACGACAACAGCCCAATGCTTTTTCTATGAAACCACTTTCGATAATTAGGCTGTGTGACAGGGACCAGAATCATGCTGAAGAATAATCAACAATCAAGCATTGTTGAGAAAGATCTTTGATGGAAGGTACAAGTTTGGGTAGTAGGCCAGCATAAATGAACTTAGTGGCATTTTGTGTCCCATCGATGACTTAAAGACAACTAATACCCTCTGTTGACATGCATGACCAAATAATAAAACTAAGTGGGTTCTTAACTGGTGCCTGGATGCAGTCAGGACATAGTTTTTCTATTTTATATATGTCATATTTTCACCCATCACAACCTAATAACAATACTTTAGTTTCATTGCTCCATAAACTTGTGACCACTGATTACGTGTTTAATTAATGTGTTCGATATTATCACAATTGTATTCGCAACATAGGAAATGAAGCACATGATTGCCAATGCGAAATCCAGGTACCAACTCTTAGAGTTAGCTTGGAACCTGGCATTGTTACTATAGCAATATCCAGTGGACAAGTTTCCTTTGTCCATTGTATTTTTACACTGCTTCATGGAATTCTATCTCTAAGCTTAACACCTGCTAAACTTCCGATTTTTCTTGAATTGACAGAAACACCAGCATCATTCAGTTAACTTTTGATGGCCGGTGATGATATTCTATCATACAGCATTTCTGTTCTTTTATCAAGAAATGTGGTTCACCTTTTTTGGCCCTTTCCTGATTTTTTAAAAATTAAATTTATCCCCTGCATCTTAAACAAAACTTTCAGACACCAGATTAGAACTACCTGTCACAATTTCAACATAGGAGACTACTTTCTTACCTCATGATCTTGAATCTCTATATGTTCCATCTACTCTTTTATTTGACGTTATTACTTCTTGACTAAAATATTATCGCTGTCCTATTATACTGATTCTCAATCCTATCCAAAACTTGCGACACCGTTTGAATACCCATCTGAATGAGGTACTCATGAAATAAAAGGAAATTAATTGAGGATATAATTGTTTCCTGGCATCCTATTCTAACGAAGGAAGAGCTTTAAACTATCATCAGCTTAATGAAACATCAATTTGAAGTTGTAGTAAAAAATAAAGGCTATCCTACTAAGTACTTACTGGTAACCACCCACTGTTATCTAATGTATATTAATTTTTACATTGCAAATATTTGAATTGTTTTTTAGTATTGAATTAAGGATTAAATTCTCTTTAAAATGATTATATATAACTTTGTAAAATTATTACAAAGGATTTGAAATGCAATAAAGTAACTAGTGTTTACAAAAGGATTTACTTCAGAAAAATTTACAGATTTGTGCCTCTTTCTCCCTCAATGCGCCTATGAGAAAAACTATGGCATTGAGAAGTGAACAGGGTAATTTGGGGTACAGATAAGGGTTCAGTACTAAATTGTTCGGTAAAATCACAATTGATACCTTCTGGTTAACCAAAAAAATACAGGGAATAAATTATCAAATATTACAATCAATTACAAGTGAAGCATTGTCAACTGCAACCAATACCAGATGTTTCACACATGGTTTTTAGCTGATCAGAAAATTTATTAACTAACAATACAAATTATGGAACAAATTAGACATAGGAGTACTACACATCAAGCTGTGCTTGCTGTTGAGGTATATGGAATCCAAGATGACAGCATAGTAATAATAAATGGACTGTTTAGAAATCATTAAAGTATATTTCAACTAATTAATATAGGGATAGATTGAAAAAAATTACTAATAGATATAATACCAATAAGTTATGTTTCAAGAAACAGGGTTCATATCAGAAATAAGCAAAGCATTTTTTTAGTTTATTCCCTGTGAACATTTCCTTTTGGATTGCCTCATGTATGTCAAAAAAAAAAAAAAAAAAAGTGAGGTATTTCTTATAACTGTCAAGCAGTAGTCTACGAGCATTGACTCACCCCAATGACTTGATATCAACATTCCATTGCTGTGACAATTTGATGGAACATTTCACCCTGTTCATCGCTTACAGCTCCACTTAGAGAAAAAATCAAGATGGGAATGTAAAAAATGGATCTTCACGAGCCATGGAACCTTTTTAGAAGTTCTTTCATTTACTGTTGATAATTCTCATCTTTTTTGCCACCTAGAAACCCGTGTACCACACTTTTAAAGGCCGCTTTCTCATTCACTTCCAGAATTTGATAAAAAACGGAATCCTTCATGAATTTGTATATTTGAGGTCCCCTTCCATAAACTTTGTTTCATTTAATCTAAGATATTGGAAAGCATCAGCATTCTTGTTCATGGATATCACAAAGGTCTTCATTGATTCCAGCTTAATGCACAGGGTTGGAAGCAGAATGTCATTTGGGAAATTTCTCACTGGATTTCAGAATGGTGCGATTTTTTAATTTTACTGTTCAGCAGTACTTGGTTTAGACTAACTCTATTCCCATGAGTTAAGCAATAACTTACAAGTCTCACCCCACAAATCTTTCATTTATGATCCTCGTATTTTATTAACTCTAGAGGTAATTTCATATTTGCATAAGTTTCTTTCAAATGAGCAGAATGTCCGATGGGAATGGAAGGAAGAAGGCTGCCGTTGTACTGCTTTCAGGCCAAGCTTGGAAAAGTATAAACTACCAGTTATATGGATCATAAACTGTGTTCATGAAATTCATCAAATCGTTGATATCAATGTATGCAACATGTTCTTCTCAAAGAAATGAGGACCCCCCCGATTCCTATACTCTGTAACCTTGGCAACTGGTAAGAGTAGATTCCATTACTGCAGTCTGGATGCGAGAAGCTCTGCAAGTGAAGATATCTTACAAGGTCGCTCGATTTAATCTTTGGGGATGCACTATCATCTGTTCTTTGTTCTACTGACACTCTAGGTTACATCTAAAATGTACCTGCAGAGTTGACGCTATTACGCGCCTTTCGTAAAAGTTAAAAGCTATCTCGAGGCAAGTGCTTCCATCTATCCGCTTAAATGAACATCACAAAGATTATGAAAGATAAGTGAAAATACAGCTCTTAATGAGAAAGGATGAATTCTGATTCTTGAAAACAAGAGCTAATCTGAAGCTTTTATGATTTTCATGTTTAACAGGCTAAAATACTTCATAATATAATTATTTTTGTGCCCAAAACATTTTTGGTGTTGTCTAGTGTAATCTTATTCAATTAATAATTGCCGATAATTTGCAAAATTTCAAGAACTGCGAGTTCCTTTAATGAATTTCATTGAACAAAGAATGTTTAAAAATGTATTAAAAGTAAAATAAAGTGAAAATGTGCAACTTGCAGCAATTAAAAGCAAAACCCTCAAATTCTTTGAAAGAAAATATCCCGGTACTGACCCACGATTTTAGAAATATCCATGTTCGAGAACAGCACAAAATACAACAGATGACTAGCAGTAAATTTAAGAATGATTGCAATAAGAATGGTTCAAGTTTTTAAAGAAATTGAATTAAAAGTCTGAATTAATAAGATAACTGTAAAAAAGTATCTATAATACAAGTAATTCTCATGGCAACCAAATTATCACACGATAAAAATGTCAAGGAAGCCTCATTGTAGTATTATTATCTATCTTGGCAAACATAAACAACTTGGCGTGTAGGACTGATACCAAATTAGTACCCATATAACGTAACTCATGCATATCTTATGCATTATGAAAAATGTCCTGTTATTTCCATAAGTTAATCAAAAAGCAATCCCATTTCCCCCTCACCCCAAAGATGTTGGAATTTAAATCAATAGATAACCATCCCATAATTGAAAAATAAAATAAAATTATCGTATTGAACTACTCATGTCAAGTATTAAAACAATGTTTTTTAGTCATTTCATGCTATTCTCATTTTAAGACGTGACGTGATATATTCCATTAAAGTGAAACTACAGTACAATACATTTATATAGATAAAAAAGGGCACTATTGTATCATTGATCAATTTCGCAAAATCCTATGTTTTGATTACAGATATCTAATAAATAACATTGGCAATGTGCTTTAATTTAACAAAATTGGTCAGCACTATAATATATAAGCATCAAAATATGTGGCTAGCGTAACATAAAAATATGAAATTAGAAAAAAATTAATAAACAGTGCATAAATATACATTATTAACAAAACTTACTTGAAAATCACAACGGTTAACATTAGGTACATCTATATTATGTGTAGATGGGCATAAATCTTCATATTTCTTATTAGTAAAAATATCAAGTCCTACAAGATGTACCTAAAAACACAGATTTTCATGAGTAAATTTTGAGCAAAATACATATGAATATCAAAGATTTATTTCACAAAATATGTACTTTTGCATGTCCATGTTTTCCAGTTTTTGAAGTGCTCATCTCCATGATTTTGCAAGGACGATTTTTCAACATGACAAAACCATTTTTGCGAAGAGATGAGCATTGTACAGGATAGGTTGCTGAGGCTCCAGCACTTGCAGCAGTATAATCTTCATCACCACCATCCATTTTAATAACTGAAATATTTGAAACAAGAGTTTAAATTAAAATCAACATATAAGTACTATAGTTTTAACATGTTTAAAATAATCACCAATAATCCTTGTATTAACTGTATTGATTAATTTTATCTCAATAATTACACTATAAAGAATATTAAAATTAAAATTAGTTTGGTTTTGCATAACTCCACAATTCATTCGATATAATTTATCACAATAAATGCTTAACTTTTTTAAATAGCTTAGCACGTAACTTATCAAAAAAGTCACCAATACAATTTGTTATATTTTAACTAATAAAAACTGCTACTTGAGATACAATTCATCACCATAATGTACTTAGTATAAAAGTTAAAATTAACTTTAAAACAATAAATATCGAATAGAACTACAGATATCACACTTGTTTATGCCCCACTTTAGAAATCTTGTTATGCTACAATAGATTTTAGAATCTAAGCTGCCTCATCAGTTAACAATGAATACAGTATCAATATAAACTTTATCGATAAGTCTATCTTTAAAATTTTTTTCAAAGATGCCAGGCAAAGAGTAAGTTTAAATCGCCTTTTTTCCACAATTAAAAAATAAATTAAAATGCGGTTCACTGCAGTTTTTTAAATATTGCATGCCGCATTAATAAAAAAAATATTAAACAACGATTCTTTCAATAAATAGCATATTATAGAATTGGTTTAGTAATGTTTTCATAAAATAAATGTAATACTTGAATATATTCGGGAGTACAAGAACTTAGTATTATTTAAAACTAGGCCTAAATGGCAATGAACCAACGTGCAACGCGGCAAAATTAGCGAAGTTCATGCAATCAACACGTTAAATAATAATTTTAACAATACTAAACTATTGAAAAGATTGATCAGTGAACATATATTAAAATGGGAACAGAAACAAGGAGTAGCACAAGAATGTTCATGAAAAAGAAACAAATCTCGTGTTTAGAATAAGGCTTAGCTTCCCATTTTTTCATCAGCCATGTTAAGCTTGCAGAAAATGCCGGAATGATTAAGAAACAAAAATAACAATCACTACGTAAATCGTCGAGTATAATATGAGAAGCTGAATAAAAAACTAACTGTTAACAGAATACTTACATTGAGAATTATAATTATATAATACTGGGAAACCAACAAAAGATCTGCCTTACATGTGGCTATTGCCAGAAAGATAGGGTATGAGGTTCTGCTTTAGCTGCACTGTTCTGCACTTGCGCAAAGACAGCGCTGTGGACGTTGCACTCTTGAAATTTTAATTATTATTTTTTTCACTGCATAATTCCATTTTATTTATTTAAAATTTAGCTTTATTATTTTATAATTTTAAAATATTTTTTTCTGATTTTTCAGGACTACATATAATATTTCCTGTTTCCTATTTCATAGTGTCACAGTAAATGTTATTAACCAATTAGAAAACTTCTCTCATAGTTGGCTGTTTAGTTTTATTTTTTTATTATCGCCGGTGCGGTCGCTTATGATTTACAAGAGTTGAGTAGAGTATCATCGTGAAAACGTGAGCTGTGTTTTTCTCAAATTCTGGGATATTAAATTAAGGGTCGGATTCTATAGCCCTGTTAGTGTGTCTGGTTGTGGAGATGTCGGACACAAAAGAAGAAATTTCAACTTCGTCCTTGCCCACCAACACTCCTAAAAAAATACTAGGTAATTGATAATCAAATATCTTGAAGTTCGTGTAGAATACGACTAGGCCTAATAACTGTGGTCACATTTTTTTTACTTTTACTGATAAACTTGTTCTGAATAAATAATATTAAGTCTGTTCAATTTTTTTTATATGGAATAAAACTTATCTCAGAATTATCTGCTTTTATAACAATGAAAACGACGTTGGTGTTGGCTTTCATAATTTTCAAATAGGCTTTTTAAAAAAAAAATTGTAGTTCTATCCAAATTTAATATTAATGTTAAATTTGCTATAAATTTGTTAGTATTAATACTGAAGGCAAAAAATTATTTTGGCGCCGTTAGGTTTTAAGAAGTAAACTATACACCATGTAAATGTCTTTTCTGTCTATTAATATCTTCTAGTGGGCGGCTGTACTTTTTGTATACATTTTTATTTCATTATATATACAAAAGTTATCTATCAAAAATATCTCGTGCCTATGTATCTTGAGGTTATAAATTGTTCCAAAAATGTCCATATTGATTCTTTTCTTAAAATTTTTTAATAGCTTGTTTATTCGTAAAATATCTGTAATGTGTCCTCTAAGGTATAGAATTAATGTAAAATACACACTTAGAACTTCGTTAAAATAAAAAATTGCATCTTTAATAAAAGTTAACTATAATATGGCTAGTTTTGTTATTTTCATTGTTTATAAAATTTTTCATGAACATTTTGGGATTAAGAATTTCATTAATCTTATGAAAATTGCATATTTTCTTGTGCTTGACAAAATAGTCTTTAGATAGATGTTTGTAAAAGTTTATTCATCTGAGATTTATTACCTATAAACTCATTTATAGCCATCCTGTAGATTTTATTTTACACTACTGTATAGTGTATGAAAAGTTTGTTTTTACTAAGTTTATTATGTATTTTATAGTTAAGTTTTTTTTTGTATGGAGTTAAAATGTGTAATTTAAAATTCTATATTATTGAGCAGAATATGTATAGCATTTCTTGGAATATTATTTGCTGATAATTCAGTACTTTTAAAAGTTAAAAACTTCTAGAAATGATTATTATAAATATATTGCTTGATAAAAAAAAAAAAAAAAAAAAAACTGTACCACTTATTTTATTTAAATTATTTTTCACAAAATACTGTATGTAGCACTTAGTATATATAAATTACAAACGAGAACTCTTCTTAAAAAAGGGTGTTTAGTTATTTTAATATATTGTTAAAGTAAACAAAAATGACATTGCCTTATTTTTCTCTTAATAGTGGAGGTATTTTGGTTCTTTTAACTGATTTTATGTTATGTATTAATATTAATATTCACAGCTGAACAAAACTCTTACTTGTTGATTATTTATAATTACATTTTATGGGTGACTTTGATATCAAAATTGTATATAAACTTTCTAAGCGTTTCACACGTATAATCCCGTCATTGTAAAGATGCTTCGAAAATGCACTACACGTATAAATTTGCCTTCAAGTAACATTCTCAAAAGCGGTTGAGCAATACTTTTCTAAATCCTTTCCCCCTTTTAAAGGTTTAACATCTTGAAAGATAATTAGGGACGGTGGAAGCGACATAGCAGGACACTGATAGGAAGTTTAATGGTTCGTGTTATGACCCTGGAGCAATCTTAAAAAATCCTGGAAAATTTTTTTTAGACCCCAGGGAGTGTTTGTTTGTTAGCCTGTATTTTAAAAGTTTTGAAAAGTCCCAACGCATAAGTAAAATATGTTATAATTCCCTTTTGGTTTCATATTAGTTTGAAACTAACAAGTGTGTTGAGGCGTGTCAGGGCAATCTGCTATTTTATATAGTTAGAAAAATTATCTTTTTTTAAGTATATTCCTTCGCTTCATTTTTCTTATCTTAATCAATGCTTTCAGTTTTTGAAACATGATTATTTCGTTATAAGATGCCAAAAAAAAAATTAATAAAACACCAAACGCTTTAAAATTTGAAATCTTTTCAACTTTCCAACCACTAAAAATGAATAAATTTAAACTTCATCAAATAATTTGAAACATTTTCTTACACTTTGATAAAAATAATAACGAAAAAAAAACTAATTAAGATCTATTAGTTTTTTTTTTTAGATTTCAAAGCCTAAGTGTTCAGGGAAGTTTACGTACAGTGCCTAGTTACATATTGTTAAAATACACCGAATTATATTTGAATTTTAAGTGCTTGAACTTCAGTTTTCATCAAAGAGAACATGAATGATTTTCCCACAATTTTTTTATAACTTTAATGTTTGAATGAATTGCAATATCAAAAATATACGGAAACATTTACAGTAGACATTTATGCATATAAATAAACATCAATTTTAAATTCGAGCTATTCAAAAATGTTCGAATAATTATTCAAAAATATCTATTTATGCAAAATACCTCAACATTGATTTTTTTAAAGGCTAACTGAATAAGTAATTAAAATCTGGATATTTTTTGAAATCTCGACTGCATAAAGCTAGAAATTTCATTTGAAATTTCGAAAAAAAATGTATCAACAGTTAAAAATTATTTACCAGAAGTTCTAGTAATTCTTTTGAGTATAATTTAAATTTAAAATTTTTTATTATATAACTCCTTTAGTATTTTTTAATATATTTCGAAAATTTCATACAATTCGGTTGAAAACTGCATGTTAAGAGCAAAAAATATACTAAAAAAAATTTATGAATATACAATAAATTTTTACATAGAAGCAAAACTGAGAAGCTAAACTGTAGGAATGAAAAATTATCAGTATATCTGAAGTAGTTTTTGAACTATTTATTTTTTAGTTCAGAAAATTTATGTGAGTTATATTATACTTAATATTAATTAAATGGTTAAAATAATACGTTAATAATAGTCATGTAATCGTTTGACGACACATTCTTATACTAATAAAAATTATAATGGTCATTGATGGGAATGTCAAGAATTTTATGTAATTTTAAATTCAGACATTAAGATATTGAAGTAGAAAATATATAAGGACCATCTAAAATACATGAAAAATGCAGTCTGCTGTAAAATGATCTTGACAAACAAAATACGGCATTTTCACTTTCTATGACAGAGCCGGCTTAGGCAGGGGCGATCTGGGAAAACAGAGAGGGAACTGCGGTTTTGATGGATGGCGCTCTAGCTTTTAAAGTTCCCAGGAAAAAAATATAAAAATTACAAATGCAAAAATAAGTCTTATAATTTTCCATACATTTTTATAACAATGAATTGTGAAATTGGCTTCCAATACATTGTTGTGTTTGACAATATCTAAGGTAACCAACCCTACTATAGATAGATTTGTACTACTTTTTCTTAACTGTATTCCTTTTAAAATTAATTCGTGCATCCAAAATACACCTTTTGCACTCTTAAAAATTTATATAAACTATAAGGCTTAATTTTAATTTATGCAACTTGTGAAATGTTCATATTTAACCATTTCCGTCTAAACAGTTTACATGAAAAAAAAAAGTTTGGACTCCCTCATTCATTAAGGAATTAATTATATAAGATTCCAACATTAAGTTTTATTTTTCATCGAATAGGGTCGAGTGGTAGTGTATTGTGCTTCCACACCACAGGTCTGGGTTCTATTAACGGGTTGGGCAAGATCGACTCTGCCTTTCATCCCCGCTGCATTGGGTCGATAAATGAATACCAAGCTTGCTTGGGGTCTTAAACACTGATGGTCTCTCTTCAGACAGACCACCAAATCGGGACATCCGTTCATGCACCTCAGCGCCCAATGGTTACGTATATTGGGATGGGCATAGTAGTTCCTGCCCTCATGGGTTGTTGTGCCACTGAGTTTGAGGATTGCCTCACTTGCCACCCCTTAGATAAACATATTTTTTCACTCATTTGCAAATTAAGCATTTTAACACGGAAATAAAAAATGTCAGCAATTCTTGCCACATATATAACTCAAGACTTATTTTTTCCCAAACTCAATATTTCATCTCCTTATCTATTGCCATCGAAAGTTTCAGAACTTTCCATAGTTAAAATTACAGTTAATTTTATAAGTAAAAGCGCGCACGAGCATTACTATAAAGCATTACTATAAAGCATTACTATAAAGCATTACTATAAAGCACGAGAGGAATAAAGAATTACCGTTTGTTACAACATTTTTCTTTCAATTTCGTTTATTTCAGAAGGAATTTTGATTTTTCAAATGTATTTGTTTAATAACATGTATATTTGTGTATATTAAAATTTTGATCTATCCAAAATTACTTGTTTTTTCCTCCTCTAAAAGCTTTTAGGATTTTAGAACTGATCTTACAATCCATGTGTGTGTGTGTGTACGTTTTATAGTAGTATATTTAAAAATGATAAAGACATTTTTATAACTGAGTTTTTATGCCTCGTTTATAAATATAAAAAATTGCTTTCAGCTACAGTTTTTAAAATGTACTGAAATAAATGGAGGAATAGAATATTTACATATTACGAATATTTTTGACTGCAGTAAGATATATTTATATTTCAGTTTCATTACAATTTGAATAGAAGTTGTAAGTCATTTTGCGAATAGTTTGATATTGAATATAAACTCATAGGCTGTTTAACTGTGAAGTGTTTTATTTTGATACCTGCACACACTAAAATCAGGCTTATTTGCAGTTATATGATCAGCTTTAGTGATATTTAAATTTTCAAAAATAGTCTACACGTACGAAAACATTCTTTCAAAACCATACACCACATCTCATACTATGTCTTCCCTACAGCAGGCAATATTTGTGTATACTCAAAAAAATTTAATACAGGATACATTTACAAATGTTGAAATTGTTTTTAAAATTTGGTATGTATACATTGTGGAACTGTCGGTTAACTTTACTGAACAAAATTGTTTTAAGTGTACTGTTTTGAAAGACAAAATTAATTGGGGAGAACTTTTTCTCTTAATAGAATTTGTAATGACTGAATTGTGTGAAAATGTAGTTATCTATGTGTGACAATTTTTCTTGTAATAAAAGAAACAGAAAGATAAAAAATTAAACTTGAGTAGAAAATGGTTAGAAATGCTGTCACGTTCATTTGAAGAAGTATACCCCCCATTAAAATTAAAAATTATTGACTGAATGTGTGTTATGTCCATCACAAATGCCGATGTAGAAAAGATATTTTTATTTAATACAAGAAGTTCGAAAAGGAGAGCACTAGGAATGAAAATTTAGATTTTTTCCGAAAAATATTCAGTTAACATAAAAATATCATTTATATGATTTAAATTTAAATAAATTAAAAGTATATTAAAATCCTTTTTTTATGTTTTAAATTAAAAATATAATTGAATAGAGAAAGATCTGTTTTATTTCGTAAATATAATCATCATATGTATATCGCAGTATGCACCATTTATTGTCTTATTGTTTAAAAAAGAGATAGGGCCTTTATATATACTCTTTTTACCTCATCACTTTTTTAAAAAACATGGAAGCGAGCGCGTTTTCTTACTCTCATATTCGAAAATGAATACAGGATGCTTTTTTCTGGTTCAAATCGCAATACCAATATATATATATATTTAATTTTTAAAAAATGACAGAAGAATAAATTTTGTTTGAAGAAAATATAACTTTTTCAACTTCTAACACGCCATTTATTTCATGTTTTTTTTTACCCTTCATTTTGTTTTAATTTTACTGTCACTAAACCTATCGGGAAAATGACAAGAGTAGAACTAAAACTTTCATACAAGATTGCCCAAAGCAACTTAACAGCTAGCTGTAAACTATTTCTATCCTGGTTCTCACTGAACAAAGCGGCCGAATTAAGTCATAAAATTGTCCCCCTTCAATCTCCCAAGTTTTAAAAGGGGGAAAGAATTGAAGTCTGTTGTATTTTTGAAGGGGATAGCAAAATAAGATTAAAACGCTTTCGGAATAACTTTTCATGAGGAACCAAACCACCCTAAGGGTTAAGGGTCTTTATATTTTTTAAAATTTATTTTAATTCAAATTTTTTGAATTTTTTAAGATATACCTCAGTTAAAGTTTAGTATAGGGGGTCCTTGGCGGGGGTGTCAATTGTTTTTGGTGACCAAAATCTGTCGCAAAGCTACTTTGTTTAAAGTGTCCGGAAGCTAGAATGAATTCGTTAAAAATCGCCAAATCCACCCCATACTACACTTCAGCATAGCCTAACGTTGCATGGGCTTGTTCCGAGTGCAAACCTTTTCCCCCATGGAAATTTCTCCTTTCCCTCTCGATGTCAATGCTTCTGCGAGTAGGGTATTTGCAAGGGAGGGACGTTAGTGATCTCCATATTTATGCCATTAAAATTTTTTTGATATTTCTTCCACTTTTCCTTATCATACAGGTTTCTTTTCCCTCAGTTCAGCTGACAATGCATAGGCTTTTTTGAGTGTAATACTCTTTATTTTTATTTTTTTCTCTTTTGGATAAGATCTTTAAATTTCTATTTTTGATTAATGATTTACAGAAAACAATTATTCTTTAGTTAATACAAATTTATTTAAAGCAAAAGGAAGACGTTTCTAATATATTGAAAAACCCTAAATATATTCATTATTTTTTAATAAAAATACCTTAGAATCTAAAATAATAAAATTGATTTCAAACTTTATTTTATCAATTAATCGTTATGTACTGTTAGCTTAAAAATGTTTCTAAAATCTAGTTTTATCTACAAAACAATGTACCTTTTAGTTTTGAATATTCAATTTAGTAATGAATATTAGGAAACAATACTGCTTTAGTTTTTTAAAATAGTATAATAATTTAAATCAATTTATATGTAAATAATGAATTAAAAAATTCTTACCTTTAGTTATTGAAATTGTTTATTTCTGGATGTTTGAATGTTATAACCAATTGAATGCTATAAACTGCAAAAAATAAACTTTAGAAAAAAATCTATTAGAAGCGCAAAACTTTTTTAAAATCCATAATTTTTTATATATATATATAAGAAAACTTTTTAAGCTTCACTCAGAACACGAGTAATAAAGTTTGACAGAGCAAAATTATGACAACTAGATCACAACTATAGGTGTTCTCTGCATGGTAAATGGTTAAATTAATCATGTGTTTTCATGCTTTTAATTAATATCTTTTCAATTAATTGCAATATCAGAATATAAATGGTCAAAACAGCTTCTTCGGATAATTCCCGATCTTTTGGTGCCTTCGGTGAGTTTCTGCACTGTGCAGTTCGTGAGAAGATACACACAGATAGGTACAAAGATACGTTTGTTTACCTACGGGTTTTAATAGTGTAGACTAGCTGCATGGCCCGGCATTGCACGGGCTATATCTACTTTTATAAATTTTCCCTTTCTTTCACGAAATCAGAATTTCTAATACTCATTTTCAAAATGACTTCCATCCCCCTCCACCGCTTAGCCCAGCGTTGCTCAGGCTTTCTCTTTTCCTCATGACACCAGCATTTCTGTGTGTGTGTTTGTATGTGCACAATGCGAGTGATTTCTAAAATTATCTAAAAAAATTTCCCTTTTCCGAAATTTGTTCTATTCCACTTATTTTTGATTTAAGATTGGTTTCTTTCCCCTCTCTATAGCCCCTGAACACGGTTTTTTAGTGTGTAAAATTATTGTTTTATCTTCCCCTCCCTCTCACAGATAAGATATAGCTACAAATTTTGAAAGTTTGTTCCTCTTCAGTTTCGAACCCAGGAACTGCCGTTTATAAAGCAGCGGGTTAACCAACCTAACTACAGTCGCGTCGGGGGAAAACATTGAATTGAGCTTTAAAATAAAGGTAGATTTTTTCGGGCTTCATTTTTAAGTTAATGCTTTCAAACTTCATATAAATAATAGACGATGTACTTTTTAATTAACAAAGAATTCCTTTAGTAATGAAATAATAGAAATAATCCTTAAAAAAAAACATATATTTATAAAATTCAAATTTCTATAAGTAATAAATAAAAGAAAAATTTACAGATAGCTATTGAAACGATTGCTTTTTTCTGAACGTTTGAATGTTTGATTAAACATATAAATGTATATAAGTTAGAAAAAAAATACTCATCATGGAACCTGTGCTGCCATATATTTTGGAAGAGTGGATTTCAAAGAATATTCCTGCTAAGTATCGTCAGAATATTCATAAAAATGGTTATTCTACGTAATTTTAAAGTGAGTTGCACTTATAAGTACCATCGGTAGATAAAGGGTTAAATCAATTGGATAAGTAATCAATGGGATAATATGTAGGTATCCAGTTTTGTCATATTGAATACTTTTATGTTCAACTCAAATCTTTTCTGGGGGGGAGGGAAGGGTATTGTTTTGTAATTTTTCTTGGGAGCTTTAAATTGAAATAAAAAGAATTACATTTTGAATGAATTTGTTGTCTTGGGAAAATATTTGGAAATTATCACTATCTTTTAATTCGTTTCTTTACAAGTATTTTTATTAATTTCCAGATTTTTTTTTTACTTCATCTCGCTTTTTGATAATATATATGTGTTTAAAAAGTGAAAACGTTTTAAGATATATTTTCAAAAACATTTTGCGTTGATAACAATTTTTCAACCTGTTTAATAGAAAATTGTGAAATAAAAGAGAAGCATGGGTATATTTCATATTTTTATTTCTTAAAATTGTTCATTATTTACTTTGTTAATTGTTTTTTTTATTCTTTTTATCATTTAAAAACTTGATTTTAGAATTTTACACCATTTTTGTAGAAGTAGAATATAATATATAAAATATATTTTTTTGTCTCTTATTTTTCTAGCTACAAAAGTTCAAGGAACAGTAAAATGGTTTAATGTAAAGAATGGCTATGGATTCATTAACAGGTAATTTTACAAACTTAACAATTTGATTAAATTTAGACTGGTACATGTGAATTAAAATTTTTCACCAGTATTATGGTGTAAAAATAAGTGTTGAATGTAACACATTTTTTTAATTTATAAAATAAAAAGAAGTTATATACTGAACTGATCCTTTCTAATTGTTTTCCCTTTATCTATGTAGTGTTATTGTTATATTTATAGAAACTTAAAAATTATTTTGAATTCTTAATTTATCAGTTGTCTAATAAGATTAATTTTTTCAGGAGTGATACTAAAGAAGATATATTTGTTCATCAAGTAAGCTATATCTACTTAATCGTTCACTTTATTAAAATAAGTAAAAAAATTCTTGTTGATTTTTCAATGTGTTTACATTTCTTCTTTATAGACCGCAATAAAGAAAAACAACCCCAAAAAGATTGTCCGAAGTGTGGGAGACGGAGAGGTTGTTGAATTTGATGTTGTTGTTGGAGAGAAAGGCAATGAAGCTGCAAATGTGACTGGTCCTGATGGTGCTCCTGTTGTGGGCAGTCCATATGCTGCTGATCGGAATCGTATGCGTGGGAGGTGGATTCCCCGCAGGCGTTATGTACCTAGGACACCTAGAGTGAGTTGATTTAATCAATTTAGTGCTTAAAATTTTATGAATTTGAATGGATGTATGTTTTTATAAATATATATGTTGTACCATTTTTTGGAATTAGTTTGTTTAGTTAATCAATGTTACAGGAAAATTTTTGAAGAAATTATACAACTAAATACTTGAAGTAGTAAAAAGGTATTGGAATTCTTTTGATTCTTTGTTATATAAATTTCCCAAGAACCATAATTTACAAAATTTTAAGAAATTTTGTATTTTGTGTATTATTGAAACAATTTTGTACTTTTTATTTATTACATTTTCCCTAAAAACTTCTGTTAAGTTGAATTAATTTTTGCTTATTATTTCCTTGTTATATTTTAGTTGTATAGGTTTGATTTTGCAGAGTATAGATATTTATTTGCTTTTTATTTGTTGAATTAATGAGTAACTTTTAATGTAAAGCTGGTTCACGAGACTGGTCTTAAGGTGGCTGCCTACCTTCGGACCCAATTTTTTTTATAAAAACGAATTTTTGAAACAAGTTGAGTGTTTTTAGGAAGAAAAATAAAAAAAAATATGTAAATACATAAAATTTTTTAAATATTGTACTTTTAGAAAAGTAAGTTTTCAAGGAAATTTTACCAAATATTTACTATAACGGGTAACGTATAAAAATTTCTAATGCAATTAACACAATTTTCTTTAAACGCAACATACATATTATGGTGCTCTTCAAAACGAACCCAAATCTAAGATAAATATTGAAATACGAAAAAATTCAGACAATTATACATATGAAAATTTTGGTATTTTTAAAGTTTTTTCTTTATAAAAACTACCCTAAATGAAAAAATATTTAACCTACAACAAAACTTTTGGCCCACTTTATGAAAAATAGTATAATATAAACATTCCCAAAATTTCGAAACATTATCCTGTTTGGTTCTTAAGATATCATGTATCTGGTAAAGAGTTTCTTTCGAAAACATAATTTTAAGAAAAACTCATTTAAAGCTTTATCTTACTGTAAAAAGGTATACATACATTACAAAATTGTCTAAAATTCACCATAATGATATGTCACACCTTTTTTTTGGAGAGCTCGTGTTTTTTTCTTTTTAATTTTGTAAAGGGTAATGAATGTTTTTCTGCGTCGTTAATCTGTCGATATAGTCATACAATTTTAATACACGTATCGTATGGCTACCAGCATTTAACCCCAGCTTATTTGTTACTTTTAATAAGCCACTAGCACCTTCATAAAATTGTAGAACTGCTATATATGCTCTTAATTTCAAAGTCTGAAGTTCAACAAAGTTTTATTTTGAAACTATGTTCCACAGAACACCATTGAAACTCTCATTGGCATTCTGTGTCATTCCATGTAAACACTTCTCTAAAAGTTTTTGATCACATAGTTTAAAGTAGTGCGGTTTAACAATATTAAAAATATTTTGAGAATCCAGGGGCTTTGGCGGTGGATATTGTACCAAGTGCATTTGCTTTTTGAAATTTGCACCAACTATTTGTTCCTGTTGGGCATTGACCATGCATAGGCTTTTCAGTACTGGAACAACAGTGATATACAGTGATACAACAGTGATTTGTATGTTTGCTAAATTTTTTGTATTACTGTGGATTGCTATTCCATAATGATTTTGTAATTTGTCGATAAAATTGTCCATCAATTTTCCCTTTCGTCCCAATCCTTTCACTGATTTTTTAACTTTCTTGGATGACTCCCAACCCTTTTCTGCATGTAACAAATACATTCTAGTTTATTAACTGTATTAGGAGCATACATGTTTTTTATGGATTCATATGCTTTGGAATCCCCATCACCAAATCACCAGAGAATCTTTGTAAATTGCAGTACACTGCAATTTACAAAGATTCTCTGATCACTCAAGTATGTGATATGCACCAACAATCTCCATACTTGAAGCTGAACCCTTATGATTGCAACAAACATGTGCATTGGAAGCAGCACCTGGAACTTTTGCCTTCTTTGAACATATTCTACAAAAATGTGATATTATTTCAATGTTCAAAATCCTTCTTTTGTCAATGGATATGCAACTGACACAACCATTGTGAGACGAGTAGCCACGCTTCTGCCAAGTCCCATCCCATCCATATCAGCTTATTGATTCTTTGGATGAATTTTTTAACTCTTTCACCTCAGTTGTTGCATTTTTCATGCTTTCTATTGAAACTATTGATGGAACCTGCTGAATTTTTAATTCTTGATTTCAAAAGGCTTTTTTGGAAAGGCAAGGCAAGTCCAACTTACCGAACATTTTATTCTCAACAGTATACCCTTTTCCAATTATTCTTAAGGCAAAAACAATCAGAATATTCAGCTTAAATTTACTGTTGATTTTTTTTCAGGTGAAGTGAATCCTTTTAAGAAATCAGTTTCTACATTTTATGGAAAATTTTAAGCATATTCCTTACCTAGAGTCTTCTGTCAAACTGAGTTCATCATGTAAATAAACTGGACAACAAAGTACTGCAAACACTGAAAGTATTGCAATGACATCAAATATTCAATGTCCGAAAATTTCATTTCAATTCCCAGAACTTTTAGAAATTGTCCTTCACATCTTCAAGTCTTGATGCACTTGCAGTTTTCAGTTCAATATTACTTGCAGCAGGTGTATCACTTTTAGCTTGAGCATTTATACTTGAACGTTGAGCATTTGTTTGTATACTGATTTCCAGTAAACTTTCGCTTTCTTGAGCGAGATTTGTTATTATGACCCCAATTAAAAATGTTTTTGAAAACTTCCAAGCAAAATTTTATCGTAAGATGTAAAATTTTTACAATAAAAAGTGACCAAACATACAGCTGAGCAAAACACAAGCTAGAATGTAAACAGACTGTCTGTGTTGCCAATTTTTAGCAAGAAATAACTATACTAATAATATAGTAGTGGCTGAAACACTAGAAAAATTACAAATATATTTTATAAATTATTACAAATATATTTATATTTTTAAACTGTAGAATTTGAATTAAAAATTGCAATTTTCTGCAATTTCCGTTTTTGAAATGCTACTTCCGGTTCCCTTTTGCAGAGAGTGATTTTTTAAAATCACTAAGATTTTGAAAAAAAAAAGCCTTATGTAGACGAAATACAACATTTTCAAGGTAGGCAGTCATCTTAAGTTTTTTAGAAATTTATTAGGTACTTGAAAAGGGAACAAGCTTCCCCCTTTCTCTGATCTTTCCCTCTAATCTTTCTGTATAATCTTTGAATAGAATCAGAATTCTGTTATTCTAGAACTAGAGTTTTTTTTTTCAATTTCTCCCCTTTCAATATTGGTCAAACTTCAGTGGCATGTTTAAATTATGTGCCTTTTAAACATAAATCTGTATCAAAATAGGTTTTGGGTTCTCTCTTCCAATTTACTTGGAGGATTTTTAATAATTTTTATAGCACACCAATCAAGGTTAAATCTAATTGAAACCGGTTTCTTTTAGTCATATTATTGAGGATGTTATCATATTCATATCCAAATTTATTAGTTGCAAATATTTGAGTGTTTCATATTGAGTAAAAATTTTGGTATTTTATGTTCTATTGCAATCATATTGGTGACACTGAATAAAATTGTACAAATTCTAAAAAAGGAATATGCTGTTGTGGGAATAGGAGTGTATAGTCGAAAAATAATTGTGGAAAATAAGAAATGATTATAAAAAAATAATCAATAAAAGAAAAAGAATAATATTTATTTAATTTTGCTTTTTTATATTTTAGTATTCTATATATAATTTATCTTATTTAATAATTCGATAAATCTCAGATTTGCATTTAGTATTTGAGTTTGCCATATCATCAAAAAGTTAGAATGATGACAAGTAGAGAAATATGAAACAAAGCACATAGTTGCCAATTCAGCATCTACGACACATGTGAAATCAGGGTTGCCAATTTGGCGAGTTATCTTGAAAAGTTAGCATGGTTGTGTAAGTACAGAAATTTGGTGTAGATTATTTTAAAATCATTTTCTTGTATTTCTCAATTATTATTTTTCTTCAAGTGTTATTTCTTGGCTTAGTTAGGAATTATTGGATCTTGAAATTTTACTTTGTTTCTGAATTTGTCAACATTGTGTTTTTGACATTTAAAATAAATTCATTTCATTGAATAAATTTACTGTTTATTTTTAAATAAACTTATCTTTCCTTTGCAGCAACGGACAGAGGGAGAAGATAGTCAGAGTCAAGAAAATGCAGACGATGAAGTGCAACAGCCACAGAGACCAATGAGACGGCAAATGCGCCGGCCTTTCTTTAGGCAGTATTACAGAGGACCTCCAAGAGGTCCACCCAGAAATATGCATCAAGATAGCAATGAGGTAACTAGAAATTGTTAGAAAATAATGTTTATGTTTTGTTAAACTATCTTGAATATATTTAGAACTAGAAATTGAAGAATAAATTTATTTGCCTGATTCATTACTCTACTGAATGAGCAAACAATATTATTTGATATTTTAAAATTAGAAATATACATTTTAAAGCTTAATACTTCATAAATGGAACAGTTTTTTGAATTTTATTTGTATTGCTCTATGAATATTACATTAAAAGAAATTATGGTTTTTGGTATTTAGATAATGTAACTGAAATAAAAAGTTATTTGAATGGAGAAAAATCTAATTTCAGCATTTAAGATTCAAAATTTGAAATGTTGGTTTTTTATAAAATTAATTACTAGATAGATTCCAAGCCGTCTCCCAAATTCTCAACAAGGTTAAAAAAAAGGCTAAAATGGTGTACAGATATCCAGTTTTACAAAATTAAATTTAAAATGAGAAACTATTAAGTGAATACTTAACTATTTTACCAATATTATAAACTTTTAAATTCATACATGAACCTGTAATTGCTCTAATTGTTACATCCAACAAATATTTTTCCTTTGATTCTAAGCGGCACCCGATTTTCAGTAGGTTTAACATTGGGGAAAAAAGGTGCGGCTTAGATTCGAGTAAATATGGTGCATATATATATATATATATAGTATAATAAAATAAAAGTGAAGTACTAGAACCTACAGTGCTTATGAAGTAAGAAATTGGAATTCAGCAGACACAACAAATGAAGATACAAAAAAGTCATTAGACTAAACTGGAGACTTATTATGATTTCTAAAGCTGTCGCTGAATTAGGATGCTTCAGATTCTACAAGGGACCGGGATATCACATTATCCCTCCGCCCTCTATCTTGAAATGAGGTTAGCTTGGTGTTGTGAAGGGCTGAAGTTGAGAGGCGTGGCTTCAGAGGCAAGGACGAATGGAGTGGCAGGATTTCAGCTACTGGAGTGAGGCTTTTGATTGGATGCTGGTGGTGAGCATAGAAAAATTGTACAGCAAAAGAAGACTATGAAATTATATTTTTGGAAAATGGGAATGAAAAGAGAAAAATAAAGTTGAGAATTAAAATTTAAGATAAAATTTAAAAGGAGAATTAATAAATATATATATATATATATATATATATATATATATATATATATATATATATATATATTTTAATTCTAATCTAGCATAGCTTCAAATAGTAGAAAAGTCTTAGATTTATCATTGTCAGGTTTTTTCAATTTGGGTAAAAGTTGTAAAATTTAGGGGAGGACTTTTTAAAATCTTGGAAATTAAGCTGACTAGTTAAATTGCTCTGGATTCCACATGTTTCTTTGGATTTTTCTAAGCTATTGGAATTACTGAAAATTGAGATAGGGGGTGGGGAGGTAACTCCTTCCTTACAGACATTTCTTTTAAAATTTCTAATACTTGAATCTAAGGGTGAGCCCTTCTTAGGTCAGTGGAATTTGGGGCATTTAGTATAACAGGCTGTGTGACCATATTCCTTACAATTAATGCAATATGGGTTTTCCTGCCTCTCCTTATGTCTCCTTAGTCTTTTGTTGGGTGGTTTTTACCACAATTTAAGCATTTGGGTTTGAGGAAACAATTGGCGGCAGTATAGTAGAAATTGTTGCAGTTAAAGCATTGGGCAATTCCTCTTACAAGGAAATCCTCTACTTGAATCTACATATAGCAGAGTCTCTTTAAGTCAAAGATTTTTAAATTGTCATTTCTAGGAAGTACAACCTAAAAAAATGGGAAGGGGGGGATTTAGTCTTTTTAGAAATTAACTGGGTGCATTTTTCTATTGTAACCTTATTCCCTGAGATCTGCTTGAATCTCTTCGGTATTTGTGAAAATTGGAAGTCTTTTTATTACAATTTTAATTGGCTTTTCAAGCTTTGGTTTTATTACATAGTATTCGAAGTCAACACCCTCCACTAAAACGTGAGCAAGACTTCGATACTCATCACTGTTATTAGCAAATAATTTTAAATTATCTCCTGAAGCTTTGTTAGTAACATTTGGGAATTTTTAATTAATTACTTTTAACTGCTCTGTAGTTTTCTTTCTGGGGGAGGCTTAGGTTTAGGAATTTCTGAAGTTTTATCATCTTTGAGCGGTTGTTCATCTTTTGGCTCTAAGTCAGAGAAACTGTTGGCAGTGGCGACTGGTCTGTGTTTTTCTCAGTGTCAGAGCCTTTGATGAGTCGTAGATAATTACTGATCATTTTATTTGCTTCAATTCTAGTTTCAATATCACAGTGTTTATGGCAGACAGATACAAATTGGATCTGTTGATCTGTGTCCATTTTCAAAAAATCCTTATTTAATCAGAGATACAGAGGCAAGCCCTGTGTTCACAAGGTCTCTAAAAAGAGCTGCACAGGAGTTTATTTGCTCTCCAAGATATGTTAAATCAGGGAGCTGAATAAGTACATGCTACTTTCTCGGCGTCCAGCAACTTCTATCAATCAAAAATATATATATATATTACAAATTTCTTTTACATTGTTGGTGTGTTTGAGTTTTAATTAGATTTTCATCAATGATCTGTTACCTTTCAATTGTAGAGCATCATGTAAATCATAAATCGCATTCAGTCTTTATTAATTAGGTATAATGATCTTTGATTAAATTGCTTGCGATTCTGTCATGACTAGGGATTGCAATATCGGGATACCGAATACTGCTATTTTGATCCTTTTGTAGATTTTTGTAATACCGGTATTCACAAGTTTAAATACCGTTTTTTCTGTATTTACGTGAAATTTGTAAAATTGTCTCCTCTATATGTTCAGGGATCGCCAACAGAGCAAAATAGTATACGTTTTTGTTTTAATGTCTCCCTAATGGGCAAAATTAATTAGACTGTGAATATAAATGTAAAATCCTACTATCAAGAAGTGATCAAATATGTGAATCATCCAAGGAGGCATGCCAAAACTATCCTATTACAGCTCAGAGTGATACTGCACACATGCAGGATTTGTAGTTTGATATTCGTATTTGTGAAGACAAGGTTGTAATGAAGAAAGTGGGCGTAATAATTCGAATTCTTTAAATTAGTTAATTTGTTATTCACATTGTATTTGCATTTCATACTTATAATAATTTTAAAAATGAAAATTAAAAGGAAGAAAAGAAACTAAACAATTCAAATTACATCAAATTTATTGTAAATTTTCTTAAAATTTTTTTCCCAACAAACCTATTTACATTCTGAAGAATTCGGTACAGTTATTGATGATGACATTAATGTCGATAGTGAAAAGGAATTGTCTCTTGAATAAAAATTAGAATTAGAGATAACTAAAAATTTTTCACAAGCAAAATGGAATACGGCAATTTCCAAAAGATCACCTGAAGAGAAATTGATTTATTTGAAAAGATGAGAGATTTAGTGATAAATACTTGGAAAAGTATATTTCGCATTGCTTACAGCACCACCAACTAGCGTAGATGCTAAAAAACGTTTTCGAAAAAAATTTATGTTCCAGGCTTAATGACATTACAATTGATGCATTTTGTTTTTTAAGATCCCCTTTCAAAAATTTATAATAGTACCACATATTGAATAGTGATATTTACACCTTTTGAGATTTAAATAAATAAGATGTTCCCTTACTTTTTTTGTGCTTCTTTATTTAGTGTTATAATTTATAAGTTAAAAATTATTTTTTGTATTTATACTTTCTATTAAAACCGGTAAATAAAACAAAAAAACCACTTGTGTTTTTCTAAAATTTCTAATATGGGTATTAAGATCCAAAAAAATACTGAATACCGGTATTGAACTTTTGGTCCGGTATTGCAATCCCTAGTCATGATTTAGTGTACATTTAGAGAAAAGTAATTTAGAAATTACTTTATACATTATATTTTGAAAATTGACATAGTTTATTTATGTCTGCTCTCTCTTCCCTGTTTTCTTTATAAGAGACATCTGGGAAATGTGCTTTTTGAATTGACATTAAGCTCATAGTCGTATTAATGTGTATAAGTGTTAAATCTTGACTGTTTTTCTAAAACAGTTTCTTCGATATTTGAGATATCTTAAAGTTTGAAAAAATGTTAAGAATTTTGTTTCTCTCATTTTAGTAAAAGGAATTTGTCACTCTTGTATATGGAATTTAGTTTAATTTTAGTTGACTATTTTTATATTGTTTGTGGTCATTTTTTGCTTCTTACAGCTATTTCTATGTTGAATTATGAAAATAAAATATTAGCATTAATATATGTTAAATTTGTATTATACATTGAATTTTTTTATTCTTTAAAAAGGTAATTTTTTGAATTTGTTATGCATTTTAATATTACAATATCATATATTGAGTAAGAGCATTTAAATTATAGTTATTTTTTGCTATTTTATTAAAGATTGATTAGTTTGCAAATAATTTTAGGAAATATTCTTAAAGATTTTTCTAAGGAATTAAAAGATACACATTGTTAATATATATTTTCAAATTAACAATATGCATAAATTTTATATTTGAAGTTAGAACTATAATTTGTATAAAATAGTTTATATTTATGAAGATTTGATTATTTTTTAGAGTACAGTAAAACCAGTTTTTGTGGGGTTGATAGGGACCGCATAAAAATAAATGTACCAAAAATATTCGAAAATTTCATAAACTCTTGCATATAAAAAACAACTTAGTCGAAATACTATAGAAAATTTTTTTTATGTGGTGGAGAGGGACCTCATAAAAAAGTCGCATTTTAAAAATACTCCAATTTATGAAATTTATGAGAAAGTACTTCCATTAAAAAAATAATCAAATTACATGTGGAAACATTTAGTTTCTCATTGTATACATGGAGAATTTTTCAAAATACACATACATATTTCACTGCTATTCATCGTAATCAAAGCGCTCATCTTCCTGTGATGAATAAGTTCAAAATCGCTTTCGTTACTTAAAGATACAATTTCAATTGTTCTATTTTTGGGCATCATAAAGTAAGAGAAGTTTTTGTGATGAAGGTTGTTGGCCAGTTGCTTGTGAATGTCACGATACCCAGATATGCATGATTGAAGCTCTTTTTGAAATTTCATACTTCTTTCGAAATTGGTATTTATTTTAAGAAAAGGCTTTTTCAATTTGTTGGAAAGCTGTATCCCTGCATATATTTTATCTGCTCTCAAAGATTCCGGTTCTTGTCAGTCTTTATAATCTATCAAATTATTGATAATGTCACTGTCATTGAAAGTTTTGTCTTCAATCAAGTGCGGGCTGCTGGCGCGTTGAGAAAACAACTGAAAGTGCATTGTCAGGAGACTCTGATTATAACAAATGAACAGAGCATCTGGAAGTGAATAAGTGTACATTACAGTGGCGTAACGTACACTACCGCGACCCCTGCCTTGCAGGATTCTAGGGGGCCCAAGGCCTGACTAATGCCAAGTATGTATTTACCCAACTTATAAAATATTAATAGCAAAGTCTGACTTTGCAGTGGGGACCCTAACGATCGCCACTGGTACATTGATAGAAAACATTATAGTGGTGCCAAAGAGGTTATATTTCATATACAGCATAAAAAAGAAGATAGCACAGAAAAAATCGCACAAATATAAAATAGCATAAGAAAGGACTGTACAAAAACGGGTTCTACTGTATTATAAGTTCTACATTTTACGAGGGCATTTCGAAAAGTAAAGATACACCATACGCGCGCGCTTGAGGAAAAGAAAAGTTTTGGTGAGCAAGCTGGCAACACAGGTGTTAACCTTGAACCGTTAGCTTTCTTCTAGCGGTTGTTTGGCATTTCAACGTTGATTCTGGTTGGAGTAGGTCGTGTTTAAAATGGCTGCGCCGATTTAGAATCCCCCCAAATGCGAAGTGCCCTCCGTTGTACGTTTTCTTCATGCAAAAGGTCAGCGACCAGCGGATAGTCACGAAGAAATTGTCTGTTTATGGGAACATTATAAATCGACAAAATGTAACAAAATGGTGTTGTCATTTCTCTGAAGGTAGGACTGACATTTCTCTCTGTAGGACGAATAAAAAACAGGTCTGTCATCTGTGATCTCTGATGCCCTTCTTCAGAGAATGTAGGAAGCAATTCATGCGAATAGATGTCTCAAATTGAAAGAAATGCATCAGATCATTCCGGAAGTGTCAATGACAACTCTTTATGAAGTTATGATTGTCAAGTTAGGGTACAGGAAATTGTGTGCACGCTGGGTTCCAAAAATGTTAATGGAAGAACACAAAAAGAAAAGGATAGGCTTTGCACTCGACTTCCTCACACGCTATGAAGAAGCAGGTGATGAATTCCTTGATCATATTGTGACTGGTGACGAGACGTGGATTTGTCACCATTCACCTGGATCCAAGCAACAATCAATGCAATGGCACCATTTGAATTCACCCAAAGCCAAGAAATGCAAAACTTCGATTTCAGCGAAAAAAATTTTGGCTTCTGTTTTTTGGGACAGACAAAGCATTCTTCTGTTGAATTTATGCCTCCCGGAACGACAATGTTGCTGCATATTGCCTGACTTTGAAACGTCTTCGAAGGGCAATTCAAGACAAACGGAGGGGAATGCTGACAAATGGAGTTCATTTGCTTTATGACAACGCTCGGCCCCACACAGCACTACTCAAACAATTCAAATCCCGTGTGATACTTTGTGGTGCACGGGGATTTTATAATTGTTTTCAATAAAAAAAACAAACAATTCAAATGGGAAGTATTCGACCATCTGCCATACAGCCCGGACCTTGCACCAAGTGACTTCTATTTATTCCGTTACCTGAAGTCACATCTTGGTGGAAAATAATTCCACGATGATGATGAGTTTAAAGATGAAGTTGAGAAATGTGGTTTCGACAACAGGCAGCAACCTTCTATGACTGGAATAGTAAAGCTTGTGCGCCGACTTAACAAATGTTTGGATAATGGGGTCATTATGTCGAAAAATAATAAATAATCCAGTTAATAAGATGTAACTGATGTTTTCTAAAAATGTTTTTTTAAGGAATGCGAGCCATATTGTATCTTTACTTTTCGAAATGCCCTCGAATATTTTATTTTCTAATGGAAAAAGTTATTTGATATAAAAGGAAATGTTCTTTATGCTCATCAAATAAGAAATAATTAACCTTAATAACTTGTGTTTACTTAAATATATCCATAGTTTCTGTAAAAATGTTTAATTAAATTTCTAATATTTTCAGATAATTGTGAAACTTTTTTTTATGAAATTTGGCATATTAATCAGCTGATGGGATTTAATTTTTTTCTTTCCTACTAGGAAGGTCAAGATAGAAAGGATGATGAACGCTTACAGCGAGGTGGTGGAAGCAACAGGCGAGCTCCTAGGAGATTCACGCGTAGATTTTTCCGACGTAGGCCACGCCGTCCAAGGAGTGACACTGAAGGCAGCCAGAGTGGGGTGGAGGGAGAGACAACCAATAAGGTATTAATGTTTATTACACATTATGTTTAACTCATCTAGAAAAAAGTGTTGTAGTTTTATTGAAGTACAAGCTTATTGAAACTATTTGTTCTTATTGTATTTAGTGAATCTGAATCTTATATATATATATATATATATAAAACTGTCGACTGTATTTATATATATATATATAAAATTGTCGACTGTATATATATATATATATATATATACAGTCGACTCTCGATAATTCGAAGTACATGCTCAGCCCTTAGAAAAACTCTTGATATTTCGAACTAAAACCATATGTTTTGGTACTCTCAATATTTTGAAGTAAAATTTGTGGTTGACCAGACTACAACACGCGATAATTCAAAGTTATTCTATAAAACTCTTGATATATATATATATATATATATAATTCGAACCTTCATTATTATGAAGTTAGATTCACTTCCTATACCTAATTATCCCACGAGCGGTTTTTTTTTTTACTGAACTTATTTTCAGTCCAAATTATGCATGTTGATAGAATAACTACTTTGTTTATTATATTTCCGGTATTTGCTAAGCAGAATTTTGATTTATTCCTTAGCTATCTGTTTTTTCTTTTTCCATTGATACCCAAGCTTTAGATGGATAAAGAAAAAACTGCTTTCTCTTTTTTATTCACTGTGCAGTAATGAGTGATGTTTCCATTTACAAGGATTGCACAATAATTTTGATTTGCGTTGAATATTTATTACTAATAATGAGTCACATTTAAACGTTTTTTTTAAAAAAAATATAGCACTCAAACTACATCCAAGATAATTCAGCAGAATCGTTTTATGGCAGAGAATTTAAAGTGAAAAATAAAACCTTTATATAAAAATGTAGGAAGCAAAGACAGGGATTTAACTTTATTCTATTACTTTTTTAAAAAAAGAGCAGTAATGTACCACTAAGAATTGCTCCACGTGCTATAGTTGTCGACCCCTGCTATTAAGTATACCCCGTAGCTGGGTGTGAACTGTGAATACGCCTTGTGTTCATTTTAGATTCTAAATTTTAAATTAAAAATATTATTTTACTAAGATTGTGGTGATTTACGTTTCCTACCTGTTAATTTCGATAAACCTTGGGCACCTCACCTCAGTTTCGACTTATCACGCGAAAGGAACGACATGTCTTCTTTTAAAAAGTACAAGTGCTTAACAATTTCTGAAAAGCAAAAGGTGATAGAATCAGTTGAAGAAGGTGAGAGGAAGGTTGATGTAGCCAAACATTTGAAATCCCACTGAGCTTGCTCTCCACTATTCTGAAGAATAAAGAGAAAATCTTTAGTTCATCTTCGAGTAGAGTGAGAAAACGCGTTACTAAAGGTAATTTTCCACGTCTTGAATAGTGTTTAGTTTCATGGATGAGACAGTGTCGAGGACAGAATATCCCGATGGGTAGCTCTTTATTGAAGGTAAAGCATTTGCCAAAGAATTAGGAATCGAGTTTTCGGCTAGCGAGAGATGGCTTACAAATTTTAAGAAAAGGAAAGGGATAGTCTTCAAAAAAATGTGCAGGAAAAGCTCAAGTGTCAACAGTAACATTTGTTCTAAGTGGCAGAACTCGCTTTCGGATCTAATAAAGGAGTACGAACCACGTAACATTTTCAACACGGATGAAACCGGACTCTTTTTCAAGTGTTTGCCAGAAAAAACATTTACATTCAAAAAAGCCATGGAGGAAAACATAGCAAGGAGAGGTTAACTATTTTACTGGCTGTAAACATGGACAGCTCAGAAAAGATTACTCCTCCCGTCATAGGAAAATCTGCAAAACCTCGGTGTTTCAAGGGCATAAACTCGTTCCCTACCAAATACCATTCAAACTAGAAGGCATGGATGACCACCGAACTGTTTAATGAATGATTGGTCTCACTGAACTCGGATATGAAAAGAGAGAAACGACATATCTTATTTTTAGACAACTGTACTGTGCACAATAACCCACCACCTTTATTAAATGTGAAACTTCAATTTTTCCCTCCAAACTTCAGCCACGACCAGGGCATCATACATAATTTTAAAACTTTTTATCAGCGTGAAGTCGTTAAAAGCATTTTGGATAACCTCGAAAATCAGCAGAATTTAACGACTATTTCTATTTTAACAGCTTTGATCATGATTGTCAAGGCTTGGAGAGCTGTTACTCCTTTGATAATTCAGAGCTGTTTTAAAAAGTCAGACTTCCCCTCGCCGAATCTGGTTGATGTGGACGATATGCTCACTGAATTTAATGCTGAACCATCCCTTTGGGAAGTTCTTACAGAACAAGATTTGACGTTTGACGAGTACGTCTTGGTTGACACGGACATTGCTCTATGGGGAGCTAGCTCTATCTGATGCTGAAATTGTGGCTTTGGAACACAATACAGAAAGTGATGAAGACGAATCGGAGGAGTTGACTCCGGTAACTCTGTCTGAAGCTAAAGTATCACTAAACAAACTACGCAACTTTTCCCTTCAAAATCATGTTGATGCAGACATTTTACAGGTATCATTTGTTCTAGAAAAATCTATTGACAAAGTTAGATTGAATGCCTTAAAACAAAATAACAGATTTTTTCGACAAAAAGGATTAATTATATATAGTATGTATATTCTTTTAATAGTTTTTTTTCCAAGACGTAAGTGTATTATTTTAATATAGGACTTTTAACTTCTATTTTATTTTTATACTGTATAAAATGTACTTTAAAAAAGATTATGCACAATTGTTGCTTTATACATAGTTTTAAATTTAAATATGTTAGATAAAAAAACTTCTCGTGTATTTTGAGAGTTATTCCTACCCTCTTGATAATTCGAAGTTTTTCATTGGTCCCTCCAACTTTGAATTATTGAGAGTCGACTGTATATGGTTTCATTTGCTTCTTTATTTAAAGGCTCCCAAAACGTTGAATTAGAAAACTCTTCATTGTTTAGAAGTAATGTATTTAATATACGCAATTTTATTTATCTTGGTCATTTTGAAAAATCTACATTCATTGGTGTTAATGTCTTTTTTTGTAATCCTGGACTATATATTGAGTTATGCTTAAGTATTTGAGCTTTCTTTACACATGTGATGCAAAGTAGTTGTTTCAGTCTTAACCTTAATATTCAAATATTCCATTTTTTAAAATCTGTCCAGCTAATCATACAGTTCGGTAAAATTTCAATTCTGCTGAATAGTGAACCATTTTAACAGAGCTTCTACATTCTTCAACTTGGCCTTGGTCCACTTGATGTTCTTTGCTTTTAAATTTTAGTCAGCAGTGATGATTATGCTGAAATTTTTTCAAATGTTGGGAACTGATTTTAATAAGGAAAATTGCTGATTGTTTGGGTTTATCTTTTGTATGTCTGGTTATTTTGATTTTTCTCCTCAATTGAAATTGTTTGCCTCTTTGCAGAACTTGTATTTTTGTCATTTTTTTTAGATTCTGACAAGATGGTTTTTTAGATTCCACAAAATGTTTGTACAGTCTGAGCAGCTTATATACATTTGGTCACATTAAAGGAAAGAATGTTTTTTTAAAAAAGAATAAACAAAATAATTAACACCCTACACAGAAATCAGATATCGAATGATAGCTAACCTCTTTATGGACACCTCTGGCATGCAGTAGCCTGTGAAGTTGTAATAGTGGTGCTGTGATTATATTAGTGTAGAGATGCCTCACTTGCTCACTGAAGCCTTTAGCATTAAGGAGTTTTAAAACATTAGCTTAGCTTAGCACAATCTTTGTTTTTCAAAATTCTTTTGTTTTCCTATCCTGTTTCTAGGGTTTGCGATCATCTGTGCATTATAAATAAGGCAGAAGTTCCTATAATTTTCTTTAATGATTGCATCAAATGTAATTATGTTACTTTATATTAATATTGTATGTGGTTAATTTGAATCTATTCTACATTTATCCATTTTCAACTTGTTTAAATGCTATGTTTGCATGTGAATAATATTAATAAGTAAAACATTTTAAGGACACTGAGGCTGATGATGAAGATCAGCACCAACACCGTGAAAGAGGTCAGGGCTATAGGCCACGTCCTCCCTACAGACCTAGGATGGACCGTCGAAGAATCCGCCGTGGTGGACCTCACACTCGAACTAGGTCCTCAGAGGCAGACAATCTCAGAAAAGGAGATGTCCCTTATGAGAATCAGAGTCGAGAATTTGACTCCAAATCAGATGACCCTGGTAATCTGAATGATAACTCGAACTGCACCGCATCGCCTTCTTCAAATGCATTATCGAATGAGCCCAGTGATTCGCAGCAGACGAACAAGGGATACTCAAACGAGCAAAATTCTGCAGAGCAGGTAAGAAAACATGTCAAAGTTTGCAATCTCACTTATTTTGAAAACTGTATTCCTTTAATGGATTGAAAATTTGTTAACATGGAGAAATTATTCAAATCTCCCATGTACTTAATGTCAAATTTAAGGTAGGGAAAAGTTTTAAGGATACTTTTTTGTTAAATTGCAAAATATTTTTTTAAATTTTATTTTATTTATGTATATATTTACTGCTGTAGGGAGGCAGCCATCAGTGATCTGAGGCATGACCAATATTAAAAGTACATAATTGGGGTAAATATAGGTACAAATAAATTTGTCAATACCATTGTGACTATAAAGATTTGAAAAAATTAATGAATGAAAAATGTACAAATTGTGATGAGCCGCATTGAAAGAAAGAAAAGGTGAACTGGTACAATCTGCACAATATGTCGCCACTTTTCTAGTACAGTTCTTTACTTATTTTCCCTTGCTGCTTTGAATTTTTCAAGAGGTTGTTTTCTGTCTGTGAAGAAATGCAATTTTCCTCATTAGAATACACCATTAAGTCAACGATTGAAATAATATTCTATTGTAAATTTCTTAACATTTTATAATTTTACACAGTGAACAAAAAGCAGTCATTTGATCAGATAAATGAACTGAAGATTTCCATAAATTGTATTTTACCATATGAACAATCTTTTCTGAATGGTCATTTCTGCTGTTTTGTCAACACCTCATTTTTCCATTTGAAGACTATTTATACCATTTTGGCTAGTGATTACTTTACTCCACATTTTAATTTGTGGGACATTACTTATTTTGGCGTGCTTTGTCTATTTTTTCAGAGTGTTCAGTAAATGTGTGTATTATTTTTCCTAAAGATCATCACACCACCAGTTATCAGTGATTGCATAAAATATCTTTATAAAGGGACATTGTTATCTCAGATGGTTTGTTTCCGGACTTTTAATGTATATTTTTGCTTTTACCCGTGTATATTTGAAATGAATAAATGTACCTTGGCTCACTACATAATTAAAACTTTTTTTTCCATATTTGACATTTTTTGTTTGTAAATTGATGAAATACTCTGAGTGGCACTAATCATTCATCCTCTCAAATATTTCATCTGTGTGTAAAAATATGAATAATTTGAGCTTATCTATTATTAGAATAGTTTTCCTCATTGAAGAAGTCGCAAAAGGAATATATTTCTTGACATGACTATATATGTGGAAATGCCTGGTTCTATTCTTCATTTTATTCTGATACAGATAAATCTTTTGGTAACCACATCAATTGCATCCATTTAATAAGATCAAAGAAACGTGAATTTTTTGTTAGTATTTTTCACGCCACTGATGTAGATATTGTTATTCTGATTTTGTTTGATTTGCAATATCTCATCTATGCTAATGAAAACCATACAGTTCTTTTAGAGTAAAAATCTTCTATTGATACCAGGATAATTCATGAATGTGATTTTGGTTGGATTAACCCAAAGGAATATGACAATTCATTTCAAACACCTGTTATATGTAATTTTTGTCATTTTGAATTCAGACTCAATTTAGCACTGATGTACAGTAGAAGCCCTTATCATAACAGATGATTTACTTACTAACTTTTCTTACTATCTGATAGTAGTCCAATATCATTTGGAGGGTCTTTGTAAAATTGCCTTGATGTAATCTTCATTTGGTGTCATATTTTTAAGGGTTGAATAAGTGTGAAGAGTGTTGGAGGCATTGAATAAGATTAAGTAATCAGAGTAGCTGCTTAGCAACTGAAGCACAATTTGAAATAACTGATATTCGTAAATCCCATCCACACACACAAATGCATTGCATTATAAATTTGATACCATGGCAAACCACATAAACTATGCATGGTAGTTAAAATGAAAAAAATTATTTCTGCATATATTTAATACTTCTTATTTCAGGCTGCAGGAAAATGTGAAGGTTCTTCTCCTGTAGAAGCTTCCCCAAATGAAGGAACAGTCTCTGCCTAACCATTGTGGAGCTCATTACCTTTTGAGTCTGCCTGCTTGTCATGTCATTAATAACATACTACTTTGTAACTGTTATACCATGCTGTGATTGAATTGCATTAAAAAACAAACAGCTGGAGGTGTAGTTTTTGCCAACAAGTGGCTGTTTCTCAGAGTTGCCCTAAAAGCATTCTGTACCGGATCAGTTCTTAAAATACTGATCAGGTGACAGCACTTGTTGAAAAGTTTATTACTTTCTTTTCTCTCCTTATATACCGAGCACGTTTTTTTTGACTGAACTAACATAATGTATGTATCTTTGGCCCTTGTTTGAAATCTAATTTATTTTAAAAATTCAGATGCATTATATATTGAACTGTAGCATTGTTCAATTTTATTTTGACAGAAAGCAGACACTTTGTATACTTGGAAACAGAAAGTTTATAAATATGAATTTGGAATAAAATCTTCATTTCACAAGTAATTGTCTATTTTTTTAATATTCTTTTACAGCAAATGATCAGAATGAATCAGATTTAAGTAAAAAATTAAAGCAATGGTTGCTATGCAAGGAGTCTGATTTATGCATAATATAAAATCAAGTATTGATTTAATTATGTATTAGGGAGGGACTAGCTATTTTGTTCTGTAGTTTTTACTAGATTTGTCTTGTAGTATAGAGGTTCAAAAAGTAATATCTTCAGCATTCAAAAGGATGCACCTCAGCTGTAATGCAAACCAGATTTACCAAAATTTTTTCCTATAAAGTAATGAAAATTTAAAAATCAGGATCTGTTATGTATTTAACGAGCTACATAAACTAGTTTCAGTAAAAACAAACAATGCACTATTTAATTTCTAAATAAATATTACTTAAAATTACTTTTGTTAGATTAATCTATTTTCAGAATTCAACCTGTAAAATAAATGTATAATTGGAAGGATTCATATATGTATCATGCAAGAATGATAATCTGGTGTAACTTTCTAAAATTTAAATATACCAGGTGTGGTTTTTAAAAAATGTTTGGTCATTTTTAATGAAGTTGCAAGCCACCAGATATTTATATTTAAAATTATTACAGAATTGTTGGAAAGAAATGTCCATGAAAAGTAAAATTCAATTATATTGATTCAAGCAGTTGCATTTAGTCAAAGGTAGAATCCTTGGTTATAAGGGTTCATCTACAAAAGTTGATGTACTTTCATGGATAATCTTTATGAAGAAAGCAGAACTTAATTTTTTTGGTAAATACATACTTAACAGATTAAAGTATTCATGAAGAGTTCTCGTAACTCACTTTAAGTAATCATCAAGTGTGATTTTGTTGTGAACTAGTAATGAATGTTACTTTTTAAGAATATAGGAAGGTTTCTTGTATTTCCTGTGCAAAAGAAAATTGCTGCTTGGCTGGAATAATTTCTATAAAGTTCATTGGCTAAGTGAATTAAAACTTATGAATTGACAAGTTGAAATATTCTAAGTAAAACAGGAAAAATGTTATTAAAAAAATCTCTTTAAATATATCCAATTATTATTCAGAGAAACGCCATTATATTCTATCAAAGTTTAAAAATTTGGTGATGGAAACTGAGTGTTCAGCAACTCGCCCTTCAGGCTGTTCTCACTTTACCTTGAGGAGGTGGTGTTGGGACTAGTGGACAAGAGGTCTGTTACAGTGATCCGGCTCACGTCGTCCTCGACAGACCAATAGTTAAGATCATTACAAAATGACACACCAGTTTTCTTTTTTGTACAATCACATGCCTGGCTGAAGAACAGTTGCTACAGCATCCCCCATTTGTACTGCCATACACTATTTTATCTGAATTCCCTCTTTTTCACTTCAAACCATAGCAATTATGTATTAAATTATGTGTGAATTGGATAATTTAAAAGATTAAATGTTTCAAAAAGTAATACTCTTATCTAATACTGAAAAATAGTTTATTAAAATACAAAATATTTCAATTTTAAAGAATTATGGGAAAGTATTTTCCCTCACAATTAACTGATGAAATTGGATGACAAAATATTCTTTTAGTTCTAAAAATATTAAGAGATTTTTGAACTGCAAATTAAAACTGACTATATATTGATTTATTACATTCATTTTAAAAATATTGTTTCAATACTAAATTTTATTGAAATTCAAACTTCATAAATACACAATAGGAATAACAGAAAGTAATTTAGCTGATTAAGTAATTGATAATGCAAATCCTGATTATATCAAACACAAGCATCCAACTGTTCAAACTATTAACATAGGTTCTTGAACAATCATCATAATGTTTGATTTACAAGAATTCTTTACCAATGCCATTTCAGCCAAGTTCCGTCCTCAAAATTCCTGGATTGTTTGTCATTGGAAATAAGTTAGTGATTAAAATACTTGGATTATTGAATGGTTATTCCAAGTGCTCTCTGAGAAATTCAATGACTGTGTCAGTGTCCCATTTCTGGATGCTGAGTTCCTCTTGTGTATTGCCATCAGCATCTAGTAACTTGATGACTGGATCAGCCCCACGAACATATTTGACAGTGAGGCCAGGGAATTCATTTGGGGTCTCACTCCTCACAAATGCTGATTAGGAGAAAAAAATCAGTTGCCATAAAAAAATATGCATAAATACCCACATACAAAAAGTTTATCCTTCATTATGGCACATAGAATACAGAAAAATAGGATCCATTTTCTTTCATCGATCTAAAATTTGTCTCTTTGCAAGCATATATTCTTTAATGTGACACATTCAAAAATACACAGCAAAAAAAAACCTAAACCAGGGGTCAGCAACCTGTGGCACTCTACAAATTTGTAATGGAACTTATTTGACTGACATCTTCAGAATTACAAAAAAAATCTGAAAGATAAATTACATGTACTCTTGCTTTGGCTATGAAAAAGATCCACAAAGAAACTTGAACATAATTGTGTCAAATTTAAAATCACAAATTATATCCCTGATTTTTTTATATGAAAGTAAATAACTGCTCTAAACTATAATGAAGGGAAATACTTATGTATTTTTAAACATTTATTAAAATAAACAAATATGTACAATTTTAATTATTAAGAAATATATTTAAATGATGCACATGTCCTTTGTGGCATACTGAATCATTAATAGAATGGTTTGGCATCCCACAAATAAAATGTTGCTGACTCCTGCTCTAAACCATCAGTTATTTACAAAATATTGAATGCTTCTTAAATAGCATACAGTTGTTGCTGTATACATTAAAAATTAACAGAAAAGGAGCAATTCATTCTAACATTTTATAACAGTAAAATAAACACATTCAGTGATAAAATGAAATTTTTTGCTAACAAATATTAAAAGATGCATATTTTCCATTAAAGAAATCTGTTCTATTGGACTCGCAATATTTGGAAGACTTTTCTCATTTGGACAATGTTTTAATGACACTAAGCATAAATGTTAATTACAACTTCTAGTTACTGTAATACACAAAATGGATAAAATTCAATCCAGAAAGCTGAATACAATTTTTTACAAATGTCAACAAACTATGTTCATCAATTCAACTACAAGTAATTTTTTTTAACTTTCAGTATAAGTTGATTGCTTTTAATGTTACACTGGATTCAACACAATTTACTATCTGAGGAAAAGAAATTCCTATAAATGAATCAATGTACTGTAGTGAAGATTAAAAATATTTCTCTGCCTTATTTGACGAAGCTGAAGTAGCAAATATTGAGCAAATGTCTTGGGTATCTGGACCAGCAGACGAAGATTTTTGTGATCCATTCCTCATACTTCTACAACTTTGCACAAAGTATTTTGAAAATCAAGATCTTAATTTTGGACACGAGGGTAGATGAAGGTCAAAAGCAAAAAAATCTGAAAACAAAGTATTCACTTTGTTGCCACAGAGACATTCTGAGAAATATAACATAATTAAGATACAGGGCATATCAAAAAGTGAAATCATGAATCAGAAATAAAGCAAGGAAAAGTGTCTAATATGGAGTGTGACCACTGTGCACTACTATACAAGCCATGCTACGAGTTTCTGTATTGTGTACGAGGCTGTTAATAAATGTATGACAATCAAGCCCATTCCAAAAGTGCGGGGAGGGGAGGTATGCTGAAAAATAACTTTTCCAAAACCATCCCAAACATGCTCAATAGGATTGAGATTTGGACACCTCAAGGACATATCCATATGGCAAATATCCTCTTCAAGAAATTCATCAACTCCATGTGGCTGTGTATTATTGAGAAGAGTATTTCATCTTTCTTTTCCTGTTTCATATCTGGGTCAGAAAATATCAATGATTTTAAAACACTGGTCAAATTTTTTAAAGTTGAGCTTTTGGAACGAGTGTTTGTTAATGTTGCATTATAAAGCAACACAAGAGCTTTGGATATAATGGACCTTATAATTCTGAACCATTGTCCAGTGACGAGGATGACATCCGAGGTGGCATCCCCTCCCCAAACTTCCACATCACACCAATGGGAGGACTTAAGAGTCTGAACAGGTTTAATGTGCATCAGTATCTCCACAGTGGGTCTTCAATGGCACAAAGGCTTGAATCCATGATCATGGCAACACATGACCTTTTTGAGAATGGTGCCTTTATCAATGAGAATAAGTACATTAAGAATATTCACTATGGAAAAGATAAATGAGTGAAATTCTGGTTTCCAAATCCTGGATTATTGAAATGATAAATAGATGGGTTAAATGTTTCCCAATATAAATTTTTTTTATAATTGTTGCAGTAATACCAATGACAGCAGCAACTTCCAAGAAATGCAACAGTACTTTAAAAAAGTGTGTGTGCTTATGACCACACAATAGAAGCGATAACTTCAAATTTTATAATGTTATTTCAAGGTTTAGTTAGATGAATAAGAAACAAGACGTTAGTATTGTCCTATAAAATTATTTATTCATATGTCTGTACTCAAAGTAATATTTTTGTGCTAAATATACAATCATATTTGGGAATTAATAGTATTCTAAGAAGGAAACAATAGGTTTATGGTAGCTGAAATAGGTTATAAATCCTTTAGATTCAAAATTTTATTTAAATATCTATAAAAAAAAATCCATCAAGCATTGTACCGTACTTTCTTGTGCTTAATTTGGATCATTTGACATAATTAAATTCAATTTTGATTTTAAAAAATCTACTAAAGGTTTTGATTTGTCTTTTGAAAACTCTACTTTAATATTCCCACTTAAAAACATAGGTAATTTGTTCAGAAGATTTGATCTGGCTTTGTGAATTTTGGTTGCAATTTAACAATATTTAATTCTATCCAAAAATTAATTTAAGCAAAGGGATAGATAGTATGACAGGTAGTTAGTTGATTAAAAGAGGAATCTAGGTCAAAACCTTTAAAAAGGGATTTAAATCAGAAGATTTATCACATAATCTTTGGCTTATACTAGCTCTTTTGTCATTGTATGGGAGTTTTGTACATACATATCTGGTGCTGTGCTGCAAAGAAAGTCTTAATTATATTTTGTTTCTTGTGTATTTAAATTATTTTTTCTTGTATTTATTCTTGTATTTAATTTATTAACAATGTAACTTTTTTTTAAATACCTGTATACTTAATTTTGTTATTTAAATTTTTTTAATTTTCTTTTTAGACTAGAAGTATATTTAAGTAATGTGATCAATAGAACTATTTGTTCATTGCTATTCTGATTCGCTTACAAAAATAATTATTATTCTTCAAATCACTGCAATATTTCTAATGATAATACTAATTACTTAGTTCTATACAAATTTGTTCTTTTTCTACATTTTATGTTTAATTTCTGTGTAGGATTTCTTTTTCTCTCTAAGCCTATTTTTTAAAAATATTACATTTCATTTTCATGCTTCAACTAGGATTAGAAAGAATCCCGCATTCATTCCCTTAGAACTGGGCTGTTCAAACGGTGACCCGCCTTGAATAATTTTGCGGCCCGCAAGATTCTTTACAACTTAACAAAATTTGACTATTTTGTACAACATTTTTTTGTTTAAAAAGAGCTTTTTTGTAAAAAAATAAATCCCATAATTGTTATTATTTTACCACACTGCTTCTGTTACTGCGAATTTCTTTTTTCTTCTAAATTGATATTTATGAAACAAATCATGCTCAAACTTAACGCATGAAAATCTGCAACATCAAGTACGATACGTAAATACACATGCATTGAGATCGATTTGCAAAAACTAAGTGAAAGAGTTGAGAAACAGATATCTCACTAATTGAATAAATTAAACATTATTTGACCATTGCATTATTATTATTATTAATATCTATGTTTGTATACATGGAAAACAATAATATATTAGTCTGTCTTAAATTTTCACTCCAAAAAATGTTTGTAATGGATCCAAATCTAATATAATCTAGATATATATTATAAATGCGAATATTTGAGGATGTTTGGCTGTCTTTCAAGCAAAAACTGAATGGATTTTAATGAAACTACAGTAATATAGCTTATACATCAGAATAACACATAGGCTATAATTTATAAAGATATTGTGTGAAGTGTCCAAAATATAACGATATTTGTCAAATAAGTGGGAAAAAATTCTGCCATCTACAAGCAATTCTGGTGTGCACTGCAAAAAAGCCTACGACAGCATATATCTATCTTTTGTTTGTGAAGAAACTCTTTTTGTTTTGGCTACGCAAGGCGCTCGCTTCTAATTAATTCCTGTGATCAGCATAATCCCCCATTTTTTTTTAAATTTCAGAATAAAACTATGTTTTGAAGGGAAAGGTTGTTATAAATCTCTTTATTTGAATGTTGTTTTTTATGATTTTATTATGCGCAGTTCGTAGTAAGAATTTGATCTTTTTTAAAAATAAATGCTTTTATCGGTTCTGGTACTTAAAGTAAATAAACTATCTCTTTCACACTACATCCTTTGGACAAATTTTCAAAATTTGCTTGTGGTTAGTAGTTAATTATAATGCTATAATTTTAATTGAATAGACCAGATATTGCATTTTTAAGTATAAAAATAATTATAACTACTGTACTGTATTTTTTGGAGTGAGTGAATATTAACATCGCACTGTTCAGCTACACGAGGGCTTTTGGCAATGGACCACGTAATTTTTAACCATGGTCAAGAGACGTGTACGACATGTGAGCTGGCACCCCTTCTCCTAACTACCACACCACATCTACTTACAAGGAATATTCTACCAATACTTAGCAGGAATATTTTTTGAAATCCACTCTTCCAAGATATATGGCAGCACGGGTTCTATGATGAGCATTTTAGCGGGTGTTCAGTGTACGTATGTAAATGTAGAGCGCCCTCTGGCGTTCAGAGTGTCTAACGAATCTGTGTAACCTCTGACTCCATCGAGAAAGGAGTCGAAACGAGCGAGCTGAACAACAAGTAATAAAAACTACAGTCCACTTACTGAGAGAGACTTTTTCTTGAGTTTTTACTTGTCATCCAACATTCTGGTCCGTCGAGCTGGAGAGACCTATGCATTGAAAATACGAGGTATGTGCTGTTGTTTTTTGACGTTTCGTTGAAAAATCGAACTTTAAACTTTAACAATATTTAAAGGAGCAAAAAAAAAGAAGACTTGTGGCGAATCGCTTCTGAATTAGAGTTGTGTGTGAGTGATAAATTAACTGTTTTAGACTTGATGGATCTTATAAAAAACTGTGATAGATACAAAAACGATCCTGATTCTGTGCATGAGTTAGCAAATTTAATTATCGAAGAAAGGAAGTATGATGAAAGTCAGCAATTAGAGTTAGAAAAAAATAAGAGAAAAGTCTAAGCTTGATTTAGAGATAGCGAGAATACGAGCAAATGATAAAGACAATAATACTGAAGTTAATTGTAATGATTCCTTTTCTGTGGATTCTTTAATTAAAAGTATCCGCACACTTACAGTGAAAATTCCCGACAAACCTGAGGGACGGAGTTTCTTTTTTTTATCATTAGAACGTGCATTTGCAGCCAAAAGTGTTACTGATAAATTTAAGCCTGAGATTTTGTTAAATTTATTAGGAGAAAAAGCTGCAAATATCATTATATATCTGAACGATGAGGATCTTAAAAATTATGATAAAATAAAGTCCATAATACTCCAAGAATTTGAGCCAACTCCTCAATCGTGTTTAGAGAATTTTAAGAAAGCAACACGGCAAAATTGTGAATCCCATGTCCAGTTTGCGAGTAGATTGACAACAAATTGGGAATACTATTTAAAATTAAGAAATGTTTCAAATTTCGAGGTATTAAAACAATTAATAGTTTCAGACAAAATATTTAGTACTTTAGATAAAGAAACCGCATCGCATATTAGTGTCAGACAAGCAGATAAATGGTTTGATCCTTTAACGTTGAATAAAATAAATCAATTTCTTTTCCCATCGTGAGGAAAACCACTGAGTGAGAGTATTAATTATTGTCGCAAAAATCAAAGTTCTAAAAATATGTCTAGAGTAATTTTCTCAGATGTCAAGGGAAAAAAATGTGTTTTGTGTCAATCTGATAGTCATTTTTTAAATAAATGTCCTCAATATAAGCAATTATCAGTAAATAAACGGGTAGAACTTGTTAAAAATAATTCCTTGTGTTTTAATTGTTTAAATTTGCAAAGAGTCAAGTTTTGTAAATCTAAAGTTCTTTGTAAATGCTGCCAAAAAAAGCATCATTCTTCTTTGTGTTTCTCTGGAGACCCAAATTTTAAGAGTGAAAGGGTCATTCAACCTTCTTCATTGGGGGGCAGAAAGAGCCGGAAACAGAGGAATCCTCGATGAGTCAACTTTCAGCGAAGGCGTCTGTGTTCAAACCCATAAATTACATTGGGGAGATTTCGAAAGAGGTGTCTTCTCAGGGTGTAGGAGATCTGTTTACTGCAACGAGTTACGTAAAATCGAAATCCGTTTTACTTTCAACCGCGATTTGTTTTATTAGAGATTCCTTTGGGAAAATGCAGGAAGTCAGAGCGCTGTTGGACCGTGGTTCAACAAGCAATTTTATTTCGCAACAGTGTATGGATAGACTCAATTTAAAAAGAGAAAATAAACATTTTAGTTTCAGGATTAAATAATTCAGAGTTAACGATTAAATTGCGCGTTAATGCAACAATTGCAAATAGAGGAAATAGTTATGAAACTAATGCAGACTTTTTTGTAGTGCCGCGAATTACGGATATGATTCCTTCTCAACCATTTAACGTTAGCTTGGGTAATTTCAGTAGAGAGAAATTAGCGGATGAAAATTTCAACATTCCGAGAAATATTGATTTATTGTTGGGAGCAGAAATCTTATGAAATTCTTTTACAAACAAATCTTAAATACAAAATTGATTTTTCAGAATACAGTCTTCGGCTATATTGCGAGTGGGAGTATTCCAGTTTCTAGTGAAAATAAACCTCACTGTGGGTTAATCAAAGATAATGTCGATTTAGAAAAGACAATGAGGAGATTTTGGGAAATCGAAAATGTTGAACCTGAGACAATAAAAAATAAGGAAACGATAATTTGTGAGGAGCATTTTCAAAACAATCATACTAGAGATAGTACGGGAAGATATATAGTATCTATGCCATTTAAAAAGGATCCAAATTGTTTAGGCCAGTCAAAAGATATTGCCCTTAAAAAATTAAATTCTTTATGGAATAGATTAAAGCGTGAGCCTAACTATTTAAAATTATATAGAGATTTTTCAAAAGAGTATAAAGAGCTAGGCCATATGCAAGAGGTAGATGAGAGAGAGGAGTGTGGAATGTATTTCATACCACATCTTGGTGTTTATCGCTGATAAAAAAACAAGTAAATTGAGAGTAGTTTTCAATGCGTCGAGTGCAACTACAAACGGTTATTCTTTAAACTCTCTACAATACAATGGGGGAGTTGCTCAAAATGACCTTTTTTCAATAATGGTTCGCTTTAGAAAGCATATATTTGCATTCATTGCGGATGTGCAAAAAATGTATCGAATGATTTGGATTAATCCAGATCAGCGTAAACTTCAGCGCATTCTGTGGAGAGAGAACATGGATGAACCAATAAAAACGTTTGAGTTGTCAACTGTGACCTTTGGAACAACGAGTGCACCATTTTTATCGACACGTACGCTAAAACCATTAGCCCTAGATGAAGCAGGGAATTTTCCATTAGGGTCTTCAGTTGTGATGAGTGACATGTACATTGATGATGTACTTACCGGTGCAGAGACCTTATTAGAAGCAAAAGAACTGAAAAATCAACTGATCAATATCTTCGCCAAAGGAGGTATGGTTTTGCATAAGTGGTGCGGAAATAATACGGAATTGATTGAGGTTTCCGAAAATTATGATTTTTCAGATTCATCAGAGATAAAAGTTTTGGGTGTTTATTGGAACCCCAAGCATGATTGCTTCTCCTTCAGAGTAAAAATAGACTTGCACGAATTAAATACCAAACGGGATGTTTTGTCAACCATCGCCAGGATATATGATCCTCTAGGTCTTTTAGGTCCTGTGGTGGCGAAGGCGAAAAGCTTCCTTCAAAAATTATGGATGCTAAAGATTGATTGGACAGATTTGCTTCCAGATACAATCAATAGAGAATGGCGACAATTTGTTGAATCACTTCAGGTAGTAAATGACATCAACATCAATCGATGCATTGTGGTAGAGCAACCGGAAGTGATCGAGCTGCATGGATTCTCCGACGCGTCCCAGTCAGCATATGGAGCTGTCGTCTACTGCAAATCCATAACCTCAGATAGAAAGATGCTTGTGCATCTTATTGCCAGTATATCCCGAGTTGCGCCTACCAAGCAAACAACGATTCCCGGACTTGAGCTATGTGCCGCTGTGCTGTTAGCAAAATTAGTGCATCGTGTCAAGCAAGCTTTAAAATTAAATGTGACTAATACTTTCTTTGGAGTGACTCCATGATAGTTTTGTCATGGATAAGGAAGGAGTCATATCAACTAAAAACCTTTGTGGCTAACAGGATTGCTACAATCCAGGAGATGACTTCCAGTGAGCAATGGCGTTATGTGGCAATAGAGGACAATCCTGCCGACTTCGTTTCCAGAGGAATGGATTCTCCAAAACTTAAAACCTGTGAGTTGTGGTGGAATGGTCCTAAATTTCTGATGAGCAACCAGTACCCACAACGACAAATTCCTGTTGCAGTGATCAAGGATCCAGGTGAACTTAAAAACTGTAGTGACTTTTCTAACTTTTTTCTTGATTCTGCTACTAACTCTTTTGTAAATAATTTACTTAACCTTAGTAATGAATATTTTAAAATTATTCGTGTCTTAAGTTTTATTTGTAGATTTGTTTATAATTGTAAGAGGAAAGAAAGCAAAAGAATTGGGCCTCTAGATTTAGGAGAATTAAAAAGGCTGAACAGCTTTTATTGAAATTAGTGCAAAACGAAGAGTTTAAAGTAGAGATGAATGGTATTCAAAATTCTGCCATGGTACCTTCCAACAGTCGAGTAAAAACACTCAATCCATTTATTGATAGTGAAGGGATTTTGAGAGTTGGAGGTCGATTGAGAAATAGTGATATTAATTATAACCAGAAATTTCCAATTCTTTTTTGCCTTCGAAACATAAATTCACTTATTTAATAGTTGAGTATTTTCATAAAAAGTTTTTACATAGTGGTCCACAATCCTTTTTATATCAGATAAGGCAAAATTTTTGGATATTGAATGGGCGTAATATTTGTAGAAAAGTTGTTCATAATTGTGTAATTTGTTGTAAGGCTAATCCTACTTGCATTGATCAAATAATGGCTGACTTGCCAAAGGATAGAGTTATCAAAAATTATCCATTCAATGTGTCAGGTGTGGACTTCTGTGGCCCCTTTTACATTAAGTATAAAGGGCAGAGAAAAGGTGTATATAACAAAATCTATGTTTGTATATTTATATGTTTTGTTTCTAAAGCTGTGCACTTAGATATTGTGACTGATTTAACCTCTAATGCATTTATTGCTACACTTAAGCGTTTTATATTTAGAAGAGGTAAATGTGCTAAGTTGTATTCTGATAATGCAACAAATTTTGTGGGTGCAAATATAGAACTTAAAAAAATGTTTAATTTGGTGTGTAAACCTGATGAGGCACTTGCAAGTTATATGGCCTCTGAAGGAATAGATTGGAAATTCCTCCCCCCTAGAGCCCCAAATTTTGGAGGTCTCTGGGAGGCAGGCGTTAAATCTTTTAAGTTCTATTTAAAGAGAGTTGTGCCGAAATATTGACCACGCGAGGGCGCTGGGGTGCGCACATCTGTATTAGAATTGTTAAGATCGTTAGTGTGTGTGTAACTTGTATCGTAGGATGTAAGCTGCATCGCGGCAATTCGTATCTAATTAAACATTATTATACCTAAATTATCTCATGGAACTACTTCTTGTTGACTGTCTTAACTAATTCGCCCGGATACACACTCCTTTCGTTTCGATAGACATTGCTTCGTTTATAATTCACTACATGGTGCATCGGCCGGGAAGGTCATTCGCTGTGTGATGGGGGTGAGTACTTTCGTTTTGTCTAACTTTGAATTCGGTATTTGTCTAGTTAAGCTTATTTCTCATCATTTTTGATTTTGGTTTATTCGTAACTGTCGGTATTTGGAAGGTTGCTCTGGTATAGTTTTGTTTATTTGTATACATATTGTTAAGCTGAATTTTGTTTGAAAGTGTTGAAAGTTGTACTAAGTTGCATTTAGAATTGGTGTTGACATTTGTATATTTGTTTGCAATTAGTGTTTTGGTTTAAAATGGATGCAGCAAATAAGGCTATATTAGAAAGAACGAAAAAGACTCGATCTGTTTCGAGATCCCTCGTGACAAAACAAATTAATAAATTAGAATCCGAAGCAAGCAATACAGCTGATAAAACAACAGTACATGAGATATATGCAATTAATTTCTAAATTTGAAGAGCTGAGTACACTCGATAAGGAAATTGAGAATTTGATATTGAGAGTCTAGAAGAAGAAATCGTAACTCGCGAAGAATATCGAGATAAATTTATAATTTGGAAAATCCGTGCTGAACGTTATGTAGAATCAGTTTCGAACACTGCTATTCAAAATTCGGTGGAAAATCAACCACAAAACATAACACTTCCTTTAAATAGTACAGTTAGTTCTATTTTAACAAATCAACCGCGTTTACCTAAACTCACATTAGAATCTTTTTCGGGCAAGGATATCAGTAGTTTTCCCAGTTTTTGGGCTAGATTTAATTCCGCAGTACATGAAAATTCGAGTTTAAATGATGTGGACAAATTTTCCTATTTGAAATCGGTTGTCACATCTGATGCAGAATTGGCTATACGAGGCTTAACTCTAACATCGGAAAATTATGCAAAAGCAATTAAAATTTTAGAAAATCGGTTCGGACGTAAAGAACGTATTGCTGACTTTCATATGAATCGCTTGTTAAATCTGACCCCTGTCCGTAAATCGTTTGACGTTATTGCGTTAAGAAATTTATATGATCAGTTAGAAATTAATATAAAGGGACTTGAATCTCTTGAAATCTCTCCCGATTCCTATAGTTGTCTCTTGTTTCCGATAATTATGAAAGCTATTCCCCCTGATTTAGCACATTAGAATATAATAAAAAACATAATGAAACACAATCACAAATCACTGATTTAATTGCATATTTGCGAAGCGAAGTAGAAAGTCGAGAACGCACAGAACTTTTAGTAAAACCGCATGACCTAGAATTGAAAAATAAAAATTCCTATTCCAATACTAAGTATTTCGAAAGAACGTCTCATAGCTATCCACAGTCAAATCGAAGGGTTCAAGGTCATTCTCGATTCCACCCATCTCATAAATCGTTTTCCTCTGCAAACGAATTGCTGACGGCTGCAAATTCGAATTGCTTATTTTGTTTCGAGAATACTCATATGTTTGATTTGTGTGAGAATTTATGCGTTCAGAAAAAAAGAGCTAAATTAATTAAAGAAGGGAGATGTTTCATTTGTTGCAACACTGGTTGTTATATTAAAAAGTGCAAGAAAGAGGTTTGTTCGTATTGTAAAGGTCGACATGCGCGTGCTATTTGTTTTAAGTTAGAAAAATCTAAGCAAAATTCGCATTTGGATTTGGAGGAAAAGAATGTTGACGTTAAAACTACGTCTTCAAATTCTGTTTTTCATAACAGAGGTGGAGTTTTATTGCAATGTGAGAAGGCAGAAATTATAGGTCGTTCTTCATGGATAAGATATTTTGCCTTTTTGATAATGGAAGTGAGAAGTCGTTCATTAAAAAAAATGTGTCTCGGAGGTTGGGGTTGAAAATATTGGGTTCGGAAAGGCTAAATATTTTTTCGTTCGGTTGTAAAACTCCTAAAAAACAAACTTGTAGTAAGGTCGAGGTTAGGCTAAGGAATATATTAAGCGGAGAAGAGACTGTGATTGAGGCATTGGAAATTGAGGAAATTTCAAAGGCAACACTTAGCCTACCTAATCCAGATGCGTGGGCAGAAATGGAGTCGAAAGGGTTTAGGCTAACATTCAGTTGTAATGAATCTTCTGAGAATTGTGAAATTTCATTGTTAATAGGTTCCGATTTTTATTGGTCTTTAACACATCGGATAAAAAGATTAGATTCATCATTGGTTTCAGTCGAGACTAGCCTAGGATGGTCTCTTCAGGGAAAGTGTGATGAGCGGAGTGATTGTACTTCGGGGTACATTTGGTTCACAGTGAAGAGGAATCGATTTCGACTGAGCTAAGGAGATTTTGGGAGATAGAAAGTTTAGGAATACTTGACAAGGGTTCGGTGACTTTAGGTAATGGGGATGAAGAGATGCTTAGTGAGTTTGATAAATCAGTTAATTTCGTAGATGGTCGATATCGTGTAAATTTGCCATGGAAACCAGGTATGAGAGAGGCTTTACAAAATTATAAAACTGTCGCACGTAAGCGTTTTGAGGGGTTGGTTCGTAGGTTTAAATGTGATCACGAGTTGTTCTACGAGTATAAGGATGTAATTGATGACTATGTTAGGGAAGGTATTGTTGAGCGTACTTCTTGCGATTCTTTATTGGATAGTCAGGGATTTTACCTACCCCATCATGCAGTGATACGTAGCGACAAAACCACAAGTCGTATTAGAATAGTATTTGATGGTTCAGCACACGAAAATGGACAGTCATCGTTAAACCAAAGTTTATATACGGGACCAAATTTGCATCCCAACATTTTAGAACTGCTTTTATGTTTTCGAAAAAGTCCTGTAGCATTTACAGCTGATGTAAAATCGGCCTTTCTTCAAATTGAATTCGATTTCCGTGATCGAGATTTTACACGTTTCTTCTGGACTGATAATTTGAATAACGAGCCATACGTTTTGAATTTCACGAGAGTTCTTTTTGGACTTCGACCTAGCCCATACCTTCTCGCAGCAACTTTAAAACATCATTTTAAGAAGTACAGAGAGCAATATCCTCATACATTTGAGTTGCTAAATAGTTCCATTTATGTTGTTGACCTCATTTGTGGTCAGAATGATGTTCCGGACGCTCTACGTACTACCTTGGAGTGCTTGCAAATATTCAGTGACGCAGGCATGTTATTGCACAAATGGCAAAGTAATTCGAAACAACTTAATTTGTTATGGCAGCAAGAAGGTGTCAAAACAGAATCCTCCGAAACTAGTGCTATTGATCTTAGATCTCCAACGAAGGTTTTAGGACTTGCTTGGAATCCAGAAAATGATTTAATTTATTTCGATCCAAAGGATCTAATGAAGTTTATGTCACATAGAGGAGAATCGAAAAGATTTATTCTGAGTGTGGTTGGTCGCATCTTCGACCCCATTGGAATTCTTGGCCCATTCGTTATCAAATTGAAATGTCTACTTCAGGAACTTTGGACTCTAGGAGTAGAATGGGACTCTGAACTTCCCCCAAAGCTACGACACAAGTGGCAGCAGTGGAGTAGCGAAGCTGAGGGCTTGACTGAGATAAAGATACCACGGTTCTATTTAGGTAACATAGATCAAGAAATATCTAAGTGTGAAATACATTGTTTTTCAGACGCGAGTAAATCAGCTTATGGAACAATATTATACTTGCGATTTGTTACTTGTAATAACGAAATCGAAACTAGTTTCATTTGTTCAAAAGGTCGTGTGGCACCTTTGAAATCATTGACGCTTCCTCGTCTTGAACTGACAGCAGCCTTATTATCAGCTAGGTTGGCCAAACAGGTGTCATCTTGTCTCAAATTTGATGCTAATATATATTATTGGACCGATTCTCTCATTTCGTACTACTGGATACGCGGCGATTCTTCAGCATTCAAACCATACATTAAAAATCGTGTTCAAGAGATACAATTGCTCTCTGATCTGATGCAGTGGGGACACTGTCCAGGAAAGGACAACCCTGCTGATCTCCTTTCGCATGGTACATCTGCCGTTGAGTTAGCACAGAATGAGCTGTGGTGGCATGGCCCACCTTGGCTTAAACTAACACTCGATCATTGGCCAAATCATCACCGACATATTTTAGATTCGGAGCTCCGCTCGGAAGAATTAGAACATCGTTCTAGTGTGCATGTGGCAGTTACTCAACAGAGGGAAGCTCTTGTTGACATAAATCGATTCAGCAGCCTTAAGAAACTTTTGAAAACGACTGCTTGGGTTTTCCAATTCGTGAACAATGCTAGAAACATTTGCAAATCGATGGACTTCTATATTACTGCAGATAAAGGTATTCACTGGAAGTTCATAGTTGAACGTGCGCCTTGGTGGGGTGGATTTTACGAACGTCTTGTTAAAACTATAAAGGATCTTTTACATAAAATACTAGGCAGGGCACTTCTAACATTTGAAGAACTTTCAACGATACTCTTTCAGAAGTTGAAGTCATCGTTAATCATCGACCACTGACATACGTGGAGAATGATCCAGGAGAGCCGGAACCACTAACACCGGCCCACTTCCTCGAGTTAGGTTATGGCGACTCTAAATATCCTATACATTTCATCGAACTGATCGACGCCACTACGGAAAAGGAGTCGTACAAGAAAAGAAAGACTTACCGAACTCTTCTTTTAAAACAACTTTGGAGACGCTGGAAAGAACAGTATTTGCTCCAGTTAAAAACAGCTAATCATTTTAAAACACCATCTGTTCATAAGAATTTAAAATTAAACGACGTAGTTCTTGTTGAAGGAAATGTAAAATCAAAATTGTTGTGGGAACTTGGAATAATCAAAGAAATATTTATTGGAAGAGACGATAACGTTAGATCTTGTCTTGTAAAAACTTTTAAAGGTCTCTTCAAAAAACCCATTCAATTGCTGTACCCTTTAGAAATTGTATAAAATTGTACTAATTTGTTTATATTTTTCAGATTAATGGTAGGAGATTACACATTAATTAATCTCTGTTAAATTTATTTTTTGTGAAATCTTGAGGTATGTATCCTAGTATTTGTTCGTTTGTAAATTGAAGCTTTGCCATCTTTAAGTTTCATTATATTGAGTACTTTAATGTATATTTACTTTTTTTCTTTCTAATATGTATAATTTAGATTTGATTAGTAGTATTCTATCAGTATTTTCTTTGTAAGAATTGTATTTGAATAATTGTTTGTATTAATTGTGATTCGATATTTACTGGGTGAACATTCTGTTCACCGGTGGGGTGTGTGCCGAAATATTGACCACGCGAGGGCGCTGGTGTGCGCACATCTGTATTAGAATTGTAAAGATCGTTAGTGTGTGTAACTTGTATCGTAGGATGTAAGCCGCATCGCGGCAATTCGTATCTAATTAGACATTATTATACCTAAATTATCTCATGGATCTACTTCTTGTGGACTGTCTTAACTAATTCGCCCGGATACACACTCCTTTCGTTTCGATAGACATTGCTTCGTTTATAATTCGCTACAAGAGTAGTAAGTAACATTAGATTAACATATGAAGAGTTTCTGACCGTGATTATCCAAATAGAGGGGATGTTAAATTCTCGTCCTCTTGTCCCATTATCTTCTGACTTAGATGATTTAAATGTATTGACTCCTTCTCATTTTTTGATAGGTAGATCAATTACATCAATTGTTGAGCTTGATTTAACTAATTTAAATGAAAATAAGTTGGATAATTGGCAGAAAATTACAAAAATAATTCAATTAATTTGGAAAAGATGGAGTGTAGACTATCTAAATAGTTTGCAGCAGAGAAATAAGTGGCATTTCGAGAAAAAGAATGCTAAAATTGGAGATATGGTTATAATAAAAGAGGATAATTTACCTTCATGTCAATGGTCATTAGGTAGAATCAACAATATTTATCCAGGAAAGGATTCTAAAGTAAGTAGTGGAAGTCAAAACCACTAGAGGTATATTTAAGAGACCCATTTCGAAATTGTGCATTCTACCAATTGAAACAGTGTGTGTGTGAAGTAGCATATATAACCCTTCAGATAGTAATGTTTGTGTGTAGAATAGTATTTTTTTTAATTCTGTGTGATTTATCAATTGCTTATACATTGTCTTCATTTGTATGCTGTTTTGTTTGTATTTTGAAGTATTGTATTTCTGTGTTTTATCTTTATGATTATGTTCTATGTAAATCTTGCATGTTGAAAAACATTGCAAGGCCGGGCGGCATGTTCAGTGTACGTATGTAAATGTAGAGCGCCCTCTAGCGTTCAGAGTGTCTAACGAATCTGTGTAACCTCTGACTCCATCGAAAAAGAAGTCAAAACGAGCGAGCTGAGCAACAAGTAATAAAAACTACAGTCCACTTACTGAGAGACTTTTTCTTGAGTTTTTACTTGTCACCCAACAGCGGGAAAGGCGAATAGTTTCATAGCAGATACTGCGTTTTCAGCAGATTGCAAAGATTATTTTTGTCCCGAAAAAATAGTTTATGTCAAAATTTAAGTGTCTTATGTTTTTGTATGTTAATGAAGACCTTAGAAAACATTACTTATTTTAAGTGAACAGTGTATATAATTAATTTTACAGTGGAATCTTTAATTAATTTATTATCTCTAATGGATTAAATTTTCCAAAGTGGAGTATTTTGTTTATGTATATCCCTTAATTTTCAATGTAGTGATCCAAAAAAAAATATTGTATGAAAAAAACAGCAGTTAATTATAATGCGGTGGATAAAGTATTAATGTACATCCCTCCCCTACACGGCGGGTCTTACAAAGCTCAAGCTATGAAAGTAGCTAGACATTTGCCAACTTGACTATCGTTAACATTTCGCTACGTTTTCATTGAATCGCAATTATAATTAGAGAAATGGCGTTGTTTGCGAATGTTGCAATTTTAACATAAAATAAATACATCAGAGAAAGTAATATTAATGTATTACACTTCCAGATATAAATTATTTACACTATTTTAAGCATTCATTACACAAAACTTTTAACGATATGTTACTTTTGCTGAGCAGAGATCAGCTTAGGGAGGTATTTTCAAAAATCGACCCTCAAGAGTGTTACGGGGAGTTATAACTTAAAGTTTAACAAAGGTGTTTTTCTTTCTTTTTTTTTTTGTTTAGCTGAGATATGCAAAAAGCCTTTTTTGTTTAACTTGAAATTCACGTAAAATTAACTCATTAAAAACTTCTTTATCCTTCAATCTGTGTTTAATTTTTCAGTTCACCCATGCGAAGAACGGGTATACCAGCTAGTGATATATATTTTTATATGCGGCCTGCAGGATTGTAAAGTTTTTCCCGAAGTGATCCACAAGGTCATTTGAATTGGCCACCAATGCCCTAGAAAGAGGCGAGGGGGAGCCCTATTTAGATCAAAGCTAGGAACTTTACTTTTATTGGCGGGGGGGGAACATCCCTCCTTTCCTTTTTAGGGGTATGTATGTCAGAATGAAGACAAAAAAAGCCGAATGAGCGTTACATTCCCGAGCTTGACGTTCATTCAAATTCACTCTCCGGCAAATCGCGCCAATAGAAGTTATCACTACAAAACGATTGAAAATGTATTTGAGGACAGACTTATACCTCTCAGACACTTATGAAGATGTATTATAATATAGACTTAAATGTCAGTGACCTGCTCAATAAGTTAGGCCAAAAGAGGCATTGGATGAATCTAATCCTAAATTGACAGAATTTTCGAATTCAATCAGTTTAATGTTAATATATATTGTTGCAACATCTACACTACTAAAATTCGTAGGTAAACAAATGTATACGGCGTTAAATTAGGTGTATCTTCTCACGAACCGCACAACGCAGAAACTCGCGGAAGGTACCAAAAGATCGGGAATGATCCGAGGAATACAGTTTGCCCATTTATATTCCGATATTGCAATTAAAAATATGTTAAATAAAAACCTTAAAACGCATAATTATTCTCCTTTTGTTGGCATTTTTTACCACAGAGTGGCTTTTCGGAATGTGTTTAGAGAATTCCAACTTTTCGACAGTTTTTATTTTATACCCAATGTTTTTAAAACACGATCTAATTTTTTTTTGAGACTCGGACAAAAATTAATTACAGAATCGGATAGATCATTTACTTCGCCACGATACGGTATAATTTATTATTTACAAAATAATGATACTTTCTATTTTTTCTAATGGGTCAAAATCGATACATTTTTATGAAAATTTTTTCTAAATCATTCAGTTTGCATTTTTTTTCTCGCGTTACTGAAATGATATTCTACACTAAAAAAGTTCACGCTTTTCTCTTTTAGAGAATCAGTCTTTAAAAAATAAAATGTCAAAAACTTTTTTTTTTTTACGATTTTTCAAAAAATACTCAAAATTTTATTTAAATACTCTTAACTTCTTTATTTATAAAAATAATCTCACAAAACTTTTCCGTGTGTAGAGCGATATTATCCGTAATCTGTACAATGATTGAAAAAATTACGGTTTTTTTTTAAAAAAATTGTGCTTTTCGTTTTTTACCCTTTTTACGAGCATCATTTTTTTTGTCTAAAAATTACCATTGTTTGCAATCGATATATAAAGTTTGAGGGCAAAATGAAGCTCGAAAAAAAAAAAAATTAAAACTTTATCAAGTAACGCAATTTTACAATAGTCAAGGGTTTGGAAGCGAAATCCTGTTTGGCGCCAAATGACTTTTCCTCTGTGCCCATCACGTTTGGCGAAAGGTTACACTAGAAAAGAAGGTGCACCTATAAATATCGAAAATCACCAGATTTGGCGAAATTGAATATATCTTCCTTTTATTTTAAAGGTTTTTCACTCCTTTTCCCCCGAAGATTTCGTGGCTCGATAGGAAGAGCGCTTGATTACTAACGTTGTACCCGGGTTCAAACAACATCATCGCTTAATTTTATTATTATGATTTTTTTTAAAAATTTTATTCACACATTTAATAATTTCGACAGCAATATTGTAATTGGAACGATAATTTATTTCGTCACAATACAGTATGATTTTTTTTTTTACAAAACAACGATACTTTCAATATTTTATGATTTTTTCTAAAATGAATCAATATAGATGCATTTATATTAAAGTGATTCTTAAAAAATTCATACTTTGATCTTTTAGAGTTAGTGATTTAAAAAATAGAATGCCGACAACTATTTCTACAAATTTTAAAAATTTAATAACTACTTATCAAATTCAAAGTTTTATAACTTCATTTATAAAAAAAATTGTATGAAACTTTTTTGCAGAACATATAAAAAAAATGCTCACAACTTTAATTCAACATTTGATACAGTTGTGATATTTTGTAATTATAAAAACTTCTACTTTTTCAATATACAACTATTTTTAAAAAGGTTCATTTTAGTTTTCGGGGCCTAAAAAGTTGCAAAGCGAGTGAGTGAATTTTAAAGTCCCACTCTATTCACTTACTCGAGAGCTTTTGGCAATGCACCGACATTTTGAACCATTGTAAAGTGAGGAGGATGAGACTTAAGCTGGCACCCATCTCTTAACTACCATACCACACCAATGCTAGGAGATTTAAACTCTCGACAGATTCAACAGCGGGTCTTCAGTGGCAGCCAAAATTTTAAAAGGGCAGTAATAAAATTAATTGTGGGAAATTCCCCCGTGAATTTTTAATTACATTAATATAGAAATCACGCACGCATACCAGGAACTGCTGATAGTGAGAGTGGAAGGGGAATTTCCATGATAATATATTACGCATTTAAAAATGTTCGTTCAACGGGGGGAATAAACCTGCCTGACAAAGAAAAGCGAAAAAATTTTGAAACAGGGAATTTTACGTTCTACACTTGGTAAAAGCCCGAGCAACACAGGCTAAGCATAGGAGGGGGTGGAAGTCATTTTGAAAAAGAGTATTAGAAGTGCTGATTTTGTGAAGGAAAGGGAAAATTTAATAAAAGTAGAGAAAGCCTGTGCAATGCTGGGCCATGTAGCTAGTTTAATAAATAAAATTTGAAACTATTTTCTATACTTATATAATTATTGTCAGGTCTTTAAAATATCACTTCAATTTTTTTCAGTATGCTTAAGCACCTGATGTATGAATTTATTATAATTGATTAAGAAAACATCTTTCTTCACTTGAGTACAATTTGAAAGCATTACTATGATCTAATTTTTTTTAATGGTTTTATAGTGCCTTTTCAAACAAAATCCTGTACTCTCCATTAAATTTGAAGATAAATATATTTATATCACAGTACTATGATGATATAATTGTTATAAGCAAAAGACACATTGAGTGAGAAAATTAAAAATTAAAGCAAAAATTTGATATTACCTTGGATTTGTGGGTAGTGACCTATTTTTCATCCACACACTTCAAGGCGAGCTTGGGGATATTTCTATGCATATGAAAATAAATAAAATTAAATGAAAATAAACTACCACTCATATTGATAATTTTGAAGTTTATTTAGAAAAAGCATAGCATCAATTATAACATGATTTATAAATAAATACAAAATGAAATAAGAAAATCCCCATACGAATATTACCACAGAGAGAGAGAGAGAGACAATCTTTCTTTTATCTTTTACTGTGCTTATGCAGTACATAGAAAGCTGTAAATTTAGCTTCAAATAGTTAAAATTATTTTAGAAAAATATTTTAAAAAATATTAAAAAATCTCCAAAGGATACAAAGAACTAGTAAAAAAATTGTAAGTTGAAAGTCATTAATTTAATAAATCATGGAAAGTAAATTCATATTCATATGTCTGGGGAAACTTATGTGCTGCCAACTGTTTGATTCTAAAATTAGTATCTTTTGAAACCTGTTTCAGCAACTCTGTAGAGATTCAAACATAGAATAAATGTTCTCCCTTTATATTCTGTAAGCAATTTTTTTTAAATATTGTATTAGAAAAATCTCTTTTCTCATTCTTCATTTTAAGATGAGCAAAATAAAATCTTTTTATGACAAAAAAGATGCCAATTTTGTTTTTTTACTTTTTTATAAAGCTTTTTTTAGATATAAAAGAAATTCTGGCACATAAACATATTTAGCCAACATATATATAGGGTGACAATTGTTGAACTATATGAAATAAAATCATAATTTTCTGAACAGTTTGTGTTAGGACATAGTTGGCCCCTGGACATAATGGGAATAAGTATATGTATGCACACATGCACCTTGTTTTTGTCGGCCATTTGCAAGTGAACATTTCACAGTACAGCATGCCTGAGCATATAGTGCTTAACAAGCACTATATGCTATGCAAGCAATAACAACCGGTCCAAGTGTGTTAACAATCAAGAATTTGATTTGCAAGCTTGAACGGGTAGTGTTTGTAATGACAATGTTGGCAATGTCAGTCATAAAAAAAGTGTGAAAATGGCTAAAAACATTACGAAGTGCTGTGTTTCAAACCAGCCGCAGGAAATCGATCAAACAAGCTGCATAACAAATAGGAATCAACTGGGAGATACTGCATCTCTTCCCATACAAAATTAAAACCAATCAGCCACTAAGTTCCAGGCTATGACACAGTGGTTATGTTTTGCCAAGACTATTGACCATAGAATTGACGAACAGAACTTTGATGTGAATATGGATTGGTTTAGTGACGAAGTTCACTTTCATTGGGGTGGGTGCAATAAACAAAATTGGTACATTGGTGGGGGGGTACCGAGAATCCGTATCTCCTGATCGAGAAGTCTCTCCACCTTCAATGGGTGACTGTGTGGTGTACAATGTCCCACCAGATACAAAGCTCATTTTTGCACTTTCGTGGACACACACACACGCACGCACTCACACACACACACACACACGCACGCACACACGGCTCTATTACTTTAACATTGAAATCACCACTTTTAAATTGTCAAAACCATGTTCTAATCGATGGAGCGAGTTTACCATGTTTCTACCAGCAAACAATGATTTTCAACTGCCTTTTTCTTTTGATTAAATAAGAAAAGTAATGCATGCCGCAAATGTTCTTTTTCAGGCACAAAATTCGATATGATCACTGAATGATAAAACAAAGGTGTTAGTTTTTGGCAGTCTCAACTTGTATGTGTTTGCAGTTTAATGTCAGACGAAAATTAAATGATCTATGTGTCAAATTATAAGTTGCACACTTTTCGTTGGTGCCATCACTTAGTTAAACCGGAAAATACTTGTGCATACACCTGGTACATAAAGGATTTAGAAAATGATTTCATCTCCATTATTTAAATTGCCCCTGATTTTGACAAGATTTGGTTTATGCAAGATAAAGCTCCCCCCCTATCAAAGCAGGAGAATATTTGATGTCTTGGAGGAGCACTTTGGGGATTGTATTTCTGAGGCCACTGGCATGGGCCTCGATTGGCCACCATATCATCTGGATCTGAACACATGCAGCTCTTTTTTTATGGTGCTATATTAAAGACAAGGTTTACAGTAATACCCCCAAACCATTGCTGAGCTAAAAACAGCTGTTTTGGAGGTCATTGATGTTCTGACACTTCCGTGGGCCATGCAGAATTTCACTATTTGACTGTGCTACATCATCCCCAATGATGTGGCTGGCATATCGGAACTGTCATGACCTAAATCCGAATACCTGTAGTGACATTTGCATGTTGAATAAAGTGTGTACCCACAATGTAGTTTGCAACTAACTTATGTTTTATTTCATATAGTTCAATATAATTGTAACTCTGTATATTAAATTTAATTTAACAATACAATTATTTTTTTAAAAAAATTAATAAAATTTTATAACACTGCAGACTTTGTGCATTTAATTTTTCTGTCTCTAATATTCTTTGATGTAACATTAAAAAATAGAACATATTTCTTTAATTATTTTTTCCCACCTGGAAAACATAAAAATTAAATTAGTAATAAAAAGGAAATACTGGAAAAATGTTTATTAATAACTTAGTATTTAATAGTTTGAGAATATTCTGGTAAAGAAATATTAGGAAAATATGCTTTTCAGGAATCACACACATAAAAGAATTTATGTTTTCTATAAAAGAATATTTACTTTGACAGCTTCTTTCTCAGCCTTTAATGAACAGCACTCAAGGCAACTATCTTTTAAAATATCATCCAAATTAAACTGGACCAATTTGTCACACCAAGTGCACTGGAGATCAGTTCTTCTCAATCCAAGTTCAAAACAGGCTTCATTACTCAAACTGCATGCAGCTGTAGTTATCTTAAAAGATTTCTTTTAATTAATGTCTCCATTAAAAAAAATAGCTAATAATAATTCTTAGCAACATGTTATTCACGTATTTAAAGAATACACATTGTATAAAGGGGCCTGTTTTGGAAATAATTTTACTGAGATTTCATGGTTGATAAGAATGAATGATCTAAATAACCAAATACAACAAAATATTGTTTATTATTCAGAAAACCAAGATGTTTTAATGTCTTTAAATAACTGCTAATAAATTAAAATTTTTTAGTTTTCACCTTATAAATTTTTATATTGTGAAAGAAATAATTTAAAATTTTATTTTATTTTTTTGTGAATAGTTCATAACATTAGATAATGAAATAATTGTTATGTTCTATAGGCGTAAAAACAGCAAAATACAAAAATTAAATTTATTGTTTCAGAATATATATAAAAAAATGCTGTTTTTCTTCCCATTTAGATTAAATGTAAAATTCAGTAGAATATAGAAGTATTTCGACTTATCCTGCCTTAACATACACACTCTAGGTGCAAAGTGCAATTTAAAGACAAAAAACCTAGAGCTGGGCAAGGTTGACTCAGCTTTCATCCCTTCAGTGGGTTGATAAAATGAGTACCAAGCTAGCTTGGTAACTCAACACTGGGGTTTTTGCATCAGACTGCCTACCTGGCTGGAACATCTGCTCATGCACTTTAGGGCCCAAGATCATGAAAATTGATATAGGTCTTGGCTCTCATGGGCTGTTGCGCCATTGAGTTTAGTTTATAAAAGGCAAAATATCAAAATCTGTTTATAACAAACACTCATGCATATGAAAACAAATAAAATCAATGGCTTTTAAACATCTTTTAGAGGTTTATTCAATGGAATGCAATTGTCATATGAAGCATCCCAAAGATGAGAAATTTTGTTAGCAACCACCTACTGAGTAGTACTTTTATGCTAATTCAGAGCTTTAAAATGCTGGATATAACTTACTAGGCCATTTATTGCTCAAATTATGATTAGATGGAAGATATCATTTATCTCCAAGCACTCTAAGTATTTTATAGCACTTAAGGGAGGCTAAAATTCTTAAGAAATGTATTAAAAAACCAGATGATTGGTAATCTTTCATGTTTTCCAGAACTTTTGATCATTTCCCCTTGATTTTTCCTCAATGTAAATTTTTTTATCTTACTAAAAAAATATTAAAAAAAAACTTTATGCATATAGAGAATAAAAAAGCTATTCAATAATAATTTTTAACATTGATCATTGTTGTATTTGATTAAATTTTTTTATAAATTTCATTGTTAAAACATGAGTATGTAAATCACAGTAACATGTATGCGTAAACATATGTATGTATCTAACCAGATAACTATAGAGCTTTATTGTGTACTAGCACAGGCCATCAGACCATGGCTCAGAAGCCACAAGCAGCTTCAGATTTTTCGCGATGGATTAACAAAACAATTATCGTCTACTAAAAAAATATTAATTGGAGCACATCAGTCCACTATCAGAAAGTGGGGGCACTTCCTTCCAGGTGTGCACACATGTACTCTTGCATATCTTAGTTATCTTGTTTCATTGATGACTTGGCTTTCCTCCCTCCAAAGTTTGTTGACACATGCACTAGCTGAATACTCACTTTTCATATGAATGAATTTTCAAAATAGAAATAAAAAAAGCCAGCTAACAAGCACAAAATATTCTAAATAAGAGCTGACCTCTATTAATAATCGTCTACATTTCAGACAATTTTGGAAATACGCCATTTGTAATGATTCTTTTATGATTCATACAGAGATAAGGAACCCACGACCTCGAGGTCGCATGCAGCCTTCATAAAAGCTAACACAATTTAATTATATAGTTTACAACAGTTTGTAAATCAAAGGAATTAAATAAAGAATGGCCTGAATGCATGTATGATTCAATGACTGCTAGGGGGAATAGTCAATTGTACATTTCAAATGTTAGAAAGCCACCTAGTTCAACATGACAGTACTGTTATGCATGTTCATGAAGACCAACAGTGAAATATACAAAGTTACAACAATATATATGAAATTAATAAATTTATAGAAAAATAATCAATGATGAATGTTATAATAAGTTTTTACCCTTATATGAATACAAAAATATTGTATACTGTAACTTTTTATGGCAAATAATAAACAAATAAAGATTTCATTTTTTAAACAATATTTCTATCTTATATATTAAAATTCGTAGGTAAACAAACATATCTATGTAGGTATATATTCAAATTTTATCAAGAACCACAAGACGCAGAAACTAACAGAAGGTATCAAAAATTTCGGGAATGATCTGAGGAATCCGTTTTGACCATTTATATTCCGATATTCCAATTAGTTAAAAAGATATTAAAAACCTTAAACGCATTAAAATGCATCGTGGCACCATCTGCAGAGAATATCGAAAAAAAAAAAAAAAAAAAAAAAAAATTCTGTTTTTACAAAACAACGAAACTTTGCATATAAATAAATTTATTTAAAAATTAATATAATAAAATTATATATATATCTGTCTTTCAATTTAATTATTTTACAATTTTTTTTAAATAAAAAATAAGTCAAAATCTGTTCCTTTTTTTGAATACGAATTATAAGTTGTTCCACTTAAAAAAATATTTTACACTAAAAAAGTTCATGCTTTTCTTTTTTTTCCCCCGCGTGTAGAACATTATACATAATCTGTACAAAGATTGATAAAATATCTTTTGCCTAAAATGTCAGTAATAATTAATAATTATAATTACATTCTTTATTTTTGTTTCATACTTTTTGATTACAAAAGCAATCATTTCAAAAGCTATCTGTAAATTTCTCTTTTATTAATTACTTATAGAAATTTGATTTTAATAAATATATATATATGTTTTTTCAAAAGGATTATTTCTATTATTTCATTACTAAAGGAATTCTTTGTTAATTAAAAAGTACATCGTCTATTATTTATATGAAGTTTGAAAGCATTAACATAAAAATGAAGCCCGAAAAAAATCTTTTACTTTAACGAATAACGAAATGATATATTCAAAAAAATCTATCTTTATTTTAAAGCTCAATTTAATACTTCTCCCTGAAGGAACCAATGGCGCAATTGTTAAATTGGCTGTGCTTTATGAAACGGCAGTTTTCAGATTCAAAACTGAGAAGGCAGAAACTTTCAATTTCGCATTACGCTATTTTTTTAAAGCTTTACTCTTAGCATCAGAACCGTTTTCCTTTTATTATTGCTTCACATTAATAATTTTTTTAATTCTAACGCAATATTTTTTTTATAAGTCATACATCAAAATTTGAAGCTATATCTTATCTGTGAGAAGGAGGGGAAGATAGAACAATAATTTTACACTAAAAAGAACCGTGTTTGGGCTATAGAGAGGAAAGAAGCCTGTCTTAAATCAAAAATAAGTGGAATGGAACAAATTTCGAAAAAGGGAAATTTTTTTGACACAGTTTTAGAAATCACTCACATTGTGCATGTACAAATACACACACACAGAAATGCTGGTGTCATGAGGAAAAGAGAAAGCCCGAGCAACACCGGGCTAAGCGGTGGAGGGGGGTGGGGATGGAAGTCATTTTGAAAAAGAGTATTAGAAGTGCTGATTTTGTGAAAGGAAAAATTTATAAGAGTAGAGAAAGCCTGTGCAACGCTGGGCCATGCAGCTAGTATAGTACAAAAAATTGTTAAATCTATACAAGAACTATAATAATTTCATAAAAGTCGTATTTATAGGTACATCAACCTATGTTGCCTCCTGTATTACTTAATTTACATGCGACCTCTCATGGTAAAAAGGTTCCCTACCTCTGGAATAATATGTTCTGTTGCAAAGAGAAAATATATATATATATAACACAGGCTCTAAAAATAAAGACATAATACATAATAAAGTTATGGGTAACTGAAATATTTCTTAATGGAGAGAAGTGCAAAAACTGTCACGGATTATGCATAAAAAAAAAAAAGATTTATGAAATTCAGCGATATTTTCCACTTTTTAAAAGAGAGCCATGTGTTTATTCTACATATTGTATGAATACCATGTTTGTATCAGTAGACTCCCGAATTATAACACCATCCTTCAAAAAAAAGCAGAATATTAAATTTACCTCTAAAATTCTTGTACTTTGACTATGTAAATACATGGAGTGGGGAACAAAACTGTGGGGACTCTATTTGAAATGTTTATATTTTTCAATTTAACATGCAAATACAAAATAGATTGATTAATGAAATGCAAAACATTGTGTGTGTGTGTGTGTGAAATATCTTTTAAAATGAAAGTTTAACATTGGCTGAGGGGAAAAAAAAGGGAATTTAGCTGTTTAATAAAAAATTATATTAAACTTACTCTAAATTTAAATAATCCAATACAGTAATTTACTGTAATAGTTAATTACTTAAATTTAATATGCCAATCACAGTTATACTGAGAACCAACGAAAATTAGCTTTAAAGAACTGGTTGAAATTTGGTAATTTATAATTGTTTTCAATAAAAAAAAAGTACAATTTAATTCTTATTTTGCTGCCTTTAAGGAAATATGGTTTTACATGTAATACAAAATAAATTGTTGATTTCAACATTTTTTAAAAATATTTCATTTAAATTATAATTACATTATAATTAACATAATTGAGCTTAAAATTAACAATATTAAAAAATTAGAGATTAAAATTAACAATTATTCATACACAATAAAAAACACCCTATAATTACATTAATTATAATTGAATTTAAATAGTATTTAAATGGTGAAAATAGGACAAGAAAAAGATTGGACACCTAGAAGAAAAGTTGGGATTGCTGCAATGCAACCCAAGTATGTTGAAATGCAACTATTATTTACAATACAAGAAAAAACTAGAAGAAAAACAAAATACATTAATAAAAAACTGAATGGTGGAGGCATGGTGACAGAATAACAACGAGTATTGTCCAGCTATTAAACAGCTTGAGTGCCAATGTTAAGATCTTTTTTCAGTGGGTACCCTTGCACGTGAATGTCTGCGGGAATGAAATTGCAGATGGTTTGGCCCATGAGGGCAGCCATAAAGATTCTACGCATGGTGACTGCCTTACTAAAAATGCTACATGAGTTAAACAAGATGTCTGTTCCTCTTGGAAGCTGGCCTACATACTTAAGTGGTATGTAGGAAACCATCCTGGTGCTGCTTTGCTTGGGACAGGCAGTAAGCAAGATGAAACTACTCTTGCTAGGTTTTGCAACGGACACACTCAAGCTCAATGCATGTTGTGGGTCTTAAAGTTTACCCTTCTTATCCAAATTGCAATGTGACCCAAGCCGCTCCTGCCCACCTCTTGGCTTGTATTGTTAGCCATAAGAGCCAGCTGCTCTCCAGTCCTGCTAAAGTTCTTCAATATTTAAAAACACACAGGTTGATGGACTTGATCTAAATTTTTCTGTTGCTCAAGTGGAATAAGATACAACAAGAAAAAATTATATAAAAAGCTTACGTCATCTAAAGTAATAAGAAATAAATTAAAAGACTATAAAATTTTATGCTTAAGCTTGAATTCAAAGAGAAAAGTCAATGAGGAAAGAATTTGGTGTACAAAATATACTGATTGGAAAGATAACCAATGGAATTTTACCGTCCTCCGCTGAGGGTGGGATGTTGTGATTGTTTATATTTTAGAGAATTTTAATTTTGTTGTAATTAAACATACTAGAATTATAAAGATGTCAGAATGTGAAATTTGCCGAAATAAAATGAATTCACACCAAAAAATCAATATAAAGTGATTTGACAAGTAATACAAAGTGATTTCTATGGAAAAATTCAAACAAACCCAAGTGAAATACACTACAGTAAATAAAATGGAAATAATTTTATATTCCTTGGACACCCTGGTACCATTTGATCCACAGACTGGTATGCTGGCCAAGGGGGAAGGGACTGGAGACTCCTGGTATAATACAAAACTACCCATAAGACTATGGGTTTTAGCAAAACGAGAAAAAAAATAATGTAAATTCCCACGAGAGCATATAGATTCATACACATGCAAGTTTATGTGGCATTGCCTTCATAAAAACTCCTTTGTTACAACAATTCTGAAATAAGTTATGGTGTTATAACTACCTGAATAATCTATATAGTTATCAAATCTAGTAATTAGATCTTTCACCTATTTCAAGTGTATGTGTTTTATTTAAATGTAGTACTTAATATTTCTAAATATCCCCCAATTTATTTGTTGATGGGCTAATACAGAAGGAGCATGCACAGGAATTGGTTTTTGGCAATGTTTTTTGATTTATTGATGTCTTGAGAAATTGGTTGATGATATAATATGTAAGTACACAAAAATCTTGTTCAAACACATGATAGCATATGACATTTTTTATTCTGGTGATAATGGTGGATGGTATGTAACATGTAAGAAGTTTTAATAGTTACAACCAGGGATGTCTTGAGGCCCTGGCCTTTAATCAAAAGTAAGCCCTGGACCACTACACAAATGTAGGCCCCACCTATGGCCCTCAAAAGTAGACAGTACATAGTACACAACGTCAAATACTCGTTAAAACAATAATACGAAACAAATAAATGTGCATCACTTACAATTGCACAAACCATCTCAACCGAATGCCACCTTTTGACTGAATGAGTAACAATGGTGTATGGTTGTAGGCCTAGGCCTGTGCACTAATGACAGACATCGCATGCAGCCAATTGACATATTGTCCAAAATTACCAGTTTTTTGGAGAATACAACAGGAAATAACATTTGATCATTATCATTACTTTACTTTACCTTTTCTATGTTGTATGAACCAAGTCCATTTTACTATATTTAGAAAGGTTGTTTAAAATGTTAAGAAAAATAAAATAGACACTAATATTGATTTCATTTGTCATGTTTTACGTTTATTTTATAAATGCACATATAAGTGTTAGCATTTTTTTATTCTAAAGAATACGTAATATTTCTTAAAACCGCAATGCAAAGAAATTTTGAAAAGTATATTTTACTGAAGCTTTTACTTATATAAGTACAGAAAGCCTGTGCAATGCCGGGCCATACAGCTAGTTCTTCATTAATATTCGTTGATGTTCAGGCAGTATTCCTCCTATATGGATACATCTAGTACAATGTTTACATTATTGAAAAACACTAATATGGGATAAACATTCAATCCAATACATATCTGTCATTCCCTTATAAATCTGTAGCAAACATGACTTTGCCCATAAAAATGAGTTATGGTACACTACACCTCCTTGGAGGAATTCATGGCATACCCTTCACGATTCTGGTACATTAATGTTTGTAAAAATAATAAGCAGTTTCTAAATTAAACATTGTTACTTTCCTTGATTTATAATGCTACCTACAACCAGTGGTATAATGTACACCCCTTTGACATTTAACCAATTTATGTAGTAGTACATAATGTTACAGTCTTGCAATTCTTTGTAAAACACAGCTTGGGGCCCCTAACCTGACTTTGTAAGGCAGTGCCAGTTTAAGTTTATTTTGGGCCCTGGACGCAGAAGATCTACAGGTACCCTTGGCACTAGAGGATCAAAATTCGGTGCAAGTTTGATATCGGGGGTAGTAGTGCCGAGTTGTTGTTTATGTTCACCAACATGGGCGATAAAATTGCAATATGGTTGCCTTAAAATTTCTTTCCTTTGGTGATGTGGTTGCCATGGAGAGATGACGTTTCTTGTAGTTCATTCTAATTGGGTTTTTTTGCACGTGCTAATCCTTTTAATTTTAGATGATTTTAATTCCAAATACTTCATTCTTATTGGTTTCTTTTTATTGCGCGGTCAAAATTTTCATTGCAGATGGATGTTTTTAACTCAAATTCTTTGTAAATGCTATCATTTTCAGTCACCTGCTACTTTTCTGTACTCTTTTTGTGTTTGTCAAGAAAATGGATATTTACACAGTTATTGGCGAGTACCAGGATTTTTTCTCCAAGGAATATCAAGGAATGGCTGTTCTTTTAATTTCTTTGGTCCTTTGATAAATTTTATTTTTAAAAAATAATGATCATCTTTTTTCGTTCCTTTCGAAAATTTCAATGATTTTGAACGCGCTCCAATGCGAGAAATGTGGCCGCGACATGAATGTTGCTCCGGATACATAAAAAAATTGGACGATCGAATCTTTTGCTGTGGAAATTATTGCTGCCGCAGTAAGAAATCAATAAGATTAAATTCTTTTTTTTCAGGAAGTAAATCGCCTATTTCAACCATTCTACTTTTGGTTTATGAATTCTTCAGACATTTCTGGTTCGCTCAAATTCACAAGGAGCTTGGAATTTATTAGCAGGCTGTTGCCGATTGGCGAAGCTATGCATCCGATGTGTCAATAGAACATATTGTCGTTAACGCAGAGAAGCTTGGGGAGGGGGGTAAAACTGTTGAAATTGACAAGAGTAAAATTGGGAAAAGAAAATATAAGGGACATTTCGTGGAGGGACAGTGGGTTTTTGGCGGCGTAGAACGCGAGACGGGACACTGCTTCCTGGTTACAGTTCACGACAGGACGGCAGAAACACTCCTTGGGCTTATTGAATCATGGATCGAATCAGGAACAACTGTTATTTCTGACTGCTAGAAATCTTACGAAAGGTTAAGCAAAAGAGGCTATCATCACCTTACAGTTAACCATTTGCTCTAATTCATTGATTCCAAAACCGGCGCTCATACTAATACTATCGAAGTTACCTGGCGCCACTTCAAAGCTACCTTGCCTGAATATAATCGAAAAGGAAGATTTGAAGGATATATCGCCTGGTACATGTTCAGGAAAATTTGTTTCGCTCTCAAAGAGGACCCATTCATTAAATTTCTTGACCTAGCTCAGAATATTAATTGGGCTGAATGGAGAATTGTTTCGGAAGGGGGAGTCGAGGAATCAAATTCATAACCCTTTCTTAACATTTTCAACAACCAGCATTGCACCTTTTTTTTTAATTTTTAAAACTTCCTTTTCAATATTACATCCAGTTCAAAAAATGCATTTTTTACATTTTACTTCAATAAATTAACTTTTCGTAATTATCATAGTCATATTCCTTTCGCAAAAAAAAAAAAAAAAAAAAAAAAAAAAAAAAAAATCCTGGTACTCATAATTTTCCATCCTTTCGTCCACATCTATAAAAGGTAAGTACACTATTTCACTAGCAATTATCACGATTTTCATCAACATTATCCCCTGATATCAAATTAGTTCCCAAAATTCATAATCATAATATCTGGTAAGTCCAGTTTATCTGGGCCGCTGCTCCAAGTGTCCAGTGGATAAACCAGCCCTGTTGCAAGAGGGTCCTTATATTCTTCATTATGTCACTGCCTACAACAGATGTTTGAAAGTTCAACCTGTTGGAAGTAACACAAACAGACCTCACAAGTGGGAAAAAGGGGTTACATTCTTAAAAAAACACATAGACAAACGTGCCGTGGGATAATCTTAGATAAAAATTAAAAATGTGTTGGGTCTATAGGGGTAAACTTCCAAACCCAATCCTTGTGTATGTAACTATCTCTAAGAATACAATTGCTGCTTTTTCAGGCTTATTCTAATTTGTACAAGTCTTATACTATGCTTTTGTATCCAATTCATGACATATTTTTCTAAACACAAAACATTCAATATTTTATAATCATACTTACCAAAACTGTAAACGACAAAAGCACTTCATTAGCAAATCCCAATGCTTTATTCAGCATATTGCAATATAATTATAATTCCCAAAAAAAAAAATCTTTATTATAATGTAGAAACAAAATGTAATTTAAACATTCATAAAGATTTAGATAGAAATAACACATGTTGATAAATTTAATGGAGGTAATAGTAAATATATATATATATATATATATTTATCTTACACATACATATTAGTACTTCAATAATTTGTACTTTTAGAAAGTATCAAGACATAGTTACACTGTATGTCTATACGCTTATATAATTCACACTTTTCCTCTAAGAATAATAATGTTTAAAAGCAGCCAATATATATAAATAATCCCTTTCATGTGAAGAATTTTAAAATTTCTTTTTCTTGATTCATAATTATAAATAAAGTCTTCATCAATGTTGCCAATCAATTTTTTTTATAAAAGAACATGTCATTAAGTACAAGTTGATATCAAAACTAATATTTCCAGTTTCAAAGTTACATATTATGAAAAAGTAGTAATAATTACAAATATCTTAGATTTTCTAGATAGATATATTTTTTTAGATATCCTAGAAAGTGAGATTGTTTATTTTCCAAATTCTGTTAATCACAAATTACATCCCCCCCTACATGCCATTTCCTTTTATTTTTCATAATGTATAAGAATTTTCCCAAGAAGGGAGATGAAGATATACCATAGGAAAATTGAAGTTACTTTCATTTCTCCATTTTTACATTGTAGATCAAAACTTTGGCCTTTTACAATTTAGAAGGAATGCATTTCTATATTTGTCACTGGCATAGCTAGTCCTGAATGGGCTTGGAAATAAAATTCCTTGGGGCTCTTTTTTGGGTTTCCGTAACATTTTACGAATTTTTGTTTACACATTTTGGGGTCTCCAAAGCTTGGGGGCCTAATATCATTGATATAGCTGATACAGCGGTAACTACACCCCTGATTTCTATCTCTACGTTTAAGAGATTAGGCTAAATTTAAGTTAAGTTCCGTTTTATTTTCAGATTTTAAATAAACTCTTTAACAAATGTAAAAATGTTACAGTTCAAGAATGATAATTTGTTATATTCAGCACCAAACCAGCCGTTTCAAAACATCAAACATTGAAGATACCAAGGATACATTACTGTCAACCCACTTACAATAGGTTTCCAATTATCAAAATCTGAACTTTGATAGATAAAAGGTAATGTTTTACACTTTAATAAAATCTGAAATGTGACTTTTTAAACCTTTTAAATTTCTATACTATTTTTAAGAATTCAATTTAAACCTTTTAGGTGTTTTGAAATAGTTAAACATAAATTTAACAAATTTTTCATTTTAATTCAAATTAGTTATACCCTTGATCTTTTATTCTAGTATTTGTATGAAAATGAAAATTATTCTGTATCACACCCCTATATGAAAAAACATATGTTTGAGAGAAAAAAAATAAACCATAGATAATACTTTAAGCATAAGATTTTAGGTGTTTTTTATACATTTGTTAGAATTTATTTAAAATCTAAAAAGGAACAGTACAAAAATTGGAAAAGTAAAATATATTTCATGTTATAAAAGGACAAAGTTTTGTTTGACCATATAAAAACTTGAGATAAAAGTATAGTTTAAGTTATATATATAGAGACAAACATCTCCCCATCCTAGAGAAATATATATATATATATTATATTATATATATATATAAAAGACAATTATGTAATCAAAACAAATTGTATGTAGGATGTAATTTTTCATTCAAAGGATGAGCATGGAGAATTATTTTATTATTAGAATCTGCAAAACACAACATTTAATAAAAGCTTTAGTATCATATTTAACTATTTGAAAAAAAAAAAATATTCTCTATGTAAATTTTCCTCAAGTTTCATTTTTAATGCCATCTCATGTGTATTGATTTCTTTCTTTTTAATGTACTTTCATTACTAAAAATTACAAGACAGCGCCTCCCCTCTTTTATGTTACGTTAAATAGATGACATACAACATGCGTGTGGTAACTATTTCAATCATATAATCTATGTAATTTCTCCCAAATCACTTTAATTACAGCAAATGTCTTTTAATCTTCTCTAATCCATAACAAGCAAGTACTTATGAACTACAATTTACCTACTATAATGAAAATCTAAAATCTCGTGAAAACTACGATAAATAACTATAATACAATTTAATAAGTAAAACATACAATGCTGTAGTGTTTAATACATTATGACAAACAAAATACAAATTTAATAATTTAAAAACTTGTTTAGTTTAAAATTTTTTCCCCTAAATTTCAATATCTTTTTAAAAACCTCTTAAGATATTATAAAATTACATTATAAAGTAACTGCTTAAGCCTTAAATATATTCAATGAAGTATCAAGATATAATAGCAATGGAAATTTACATATCTCAGCAATTACATAATTATTTTATACTTAATATCTTGTAATTGAAGCAAAAAAAAATCTCATTTTAAAACAAACTAGTTTTCCTCTTAATTGTTTTATTTTCAAAAATTAGCATTATCGTAAAAACAAAAATTTACTCTCGCTTCATATTTCTTAATAAAGAAAAATTACGGTTACTTATTCACTAACATTAAAGAATACAATACACTGGAGCTAAAACGAGTATGTGCTGAGGAAATGCCGGCAGAAATATTGAATTTGACAGTAAATTAAAAACAAAGAATTTTCTCACTGTAAGTCAAGCGAAAGTCATACCTCGAAACAAACAAATAAATTACAATTAAGTAGTAAACATGTCGAATATGATATTAAACGTGGACTACGAAAAAAGTAAACGCATGAAATAGTACACGATACACGACTGCTTATATTTCCAAACTGTGTTCTTTGAAATGTGACGTGTGTTTGTTGTCGAAGTGCTCGATACAAATGCTGCTGAATACTCGAAAAATGGATTAGTGGATTTTAGTCTTAAAATTTTCTTGATTGAACCCATATTTTTTTCTTCTGAAGAAAAAAACAAATTAAGGTTATTTTCTACCAGCATTTTTTAAAATTAAGCTACAATAAGATTTAGTTATATATTTTAGCAACAAACATCATTTTTTTTCAAAAATGATTATAATAATGCTCTTATTTGAAAAAATTGCAATCGCAACGGACGTGTGTTTTGAAATTTAGAGATTGTTGCACTTCAAAAAAACTTGAGTTTCAGCTGTCTTTTTTACAGTGAATTAATATACTTTGGTACACCTCTAAGAAAGAGGTTTTGTTTATTTATTTCCTTTTTTATCTGGACTTTGGTAAGTTAACCAATTTCTTTTTTTCAGCATTTTTTTGTTACCTGAAGGAGACTCAAGCTGAGTCACTCCACATTCCAGAATCTGATGTAGCAAACCACAAAATGACTGATAACTTGAAGGAAGCTGCAGACTATAAATATTTTAAATCTACCCAAATTGCCCAAGAACTAATTCTGCGAATTGACAGGGAAAATTTTAATGAAATTGCAATTTTACTTGAACACGCAGAAAAAAAACCCGGAAGCATCCCTAAATTGAATCCCCACTTATTACATGCTGAATTAAAGAACAAAGTACCAAGGCATGATAAAATAACGCTTATGTACTTCACTCGAAGTGGAAAAATAAAAATAAGCACCTCGGATCCTGTATGCGCTGTTCAGATTACAGCTATTGAGCAAATTCTAAATATTCCAGTAAAAGCCAACATAATATGGGAAGGATTCACTTCGCGATTCCTAATTTTTGACATCTCAACTAATGTAATGGCAGGTGTGGCAACTGAATTAAAAAACTCAAATGATATTGAAATTGTTGAAATCCATAGATTCATCAAGTCAAATAATCGTCAAGAAGCTTCTCCTGTCTTACTATTCTGGGCATTAATACACCAGAATGTATAAAACTTTGGTTTTTTAATCATAGAACTGAATTAGTCATAGATAAACCACGGCAATGTAACAATTGTTACAGTTTCACGCTCTCATCAAGTTTTTGTTCTAGCAATGTTCGATATATTAATTGGAGAGGATATCATTCTGGACAATGTACAAATCCTTCAAATTGCACAAACTGTAAAGGAGATCATCCGGCAAACTCCTCCAATTGTCCCACTTTTATAAAAGAAAAAAAATTTCTCGAAATCAAATGTACTAAGCCAGTGTTTCTCAAACTGTGGGGCGCGCCCACCTGGGGGCGCGGTAACCCTGCGAGGGGGGCGCGAGCATATTGAAAATAAAAGTTTTTGGAATGATGTAAAACAAGATGCTTTCTGACATAATAAAAAATACACATTTACACTGATATAATTTATTTTTATCATCTGGTGATCATCAAAAATAAAAGATTCCACTTCAAACGTTCATTAGCCATATTTGATACTATAACCAAATTAAATAAATATTTTGTTTGCTTTGCGGTCAATATGAGAACGATGAGAGATTTTTTTTTACGTTTCTTTTAACGATATCAAACGATAAGAGATTTTTTATTACGTTTCTTTTAACCTAAAATATTACTTTAGCTGACCTTCGAACTTACTGGTATGGTTATCTCCGTCTTTTTTTTAGGGAAGTTGTAAATATATATAATATATTTCTGTTTCATCTTTTTTCCATGTGAAAGAGTTTTATGATATATGGATAAGCATGAGTATTCTGAAACATATAATACATAATGAAAAACGTTTTACACAATTATTTTTTAGAACATGCTACACTATCCCCATGAACAATTTTGTAGTTTTGATTGCTGTGTTGTACGACTTTTTATGGTTTATAAATGTAAATAAGCAGAATATTAAAAAAATGTGGCATCTGTGATCCCTATTAAAGGAAGCTGAAACTGATCAAGCAATTGAACAACCTGCTGAAATAATGCATATTAATCAAGATATATATATATATATATAGCGAAAGTAAATATCAGAAAAGTGTGAGACATGAAAAGTTCGAGTTGATTTTAGTTTAGCTGGAAAATAACGTTCCTGTGTTGTTAGCGTAAAGTGTCTGTGATTTATGTCCTTTATTAAGGGCACGCACATTTGGAACATTTTCTTTAGTTTTATTAGATTTTTTCTCAAATTTTCTAAGAAAAATTGAAAAGTCCTTGAAAGTAGGTAAGTATATTTTCTCTTAATTAAATTATCCACTGGAATTGTGATTTTTATCGTGTATAGTAAAATTAACTATAAAATAAATTATAGTTTTAAAATAAACTAAAAAACACGCTTTTATAGTGAATCGAACTAAAAAGCAATATATATATATATATTACTTAAAAGTAAGATATACAAAATTTAATACTTATCTTGTTAATTTGTACGGTTTATAAGTATGATCGTATTGTAGCTTTAGCGTCAAAGTGCATTATTATTGCATTCAGTACATTATTAATGTATAAGGGGGGCGCGATAAAAATTGTGATTGAAAAGGGGGGCGCCAGTAGTGAAAGTTTGAGAACCACTGTACTAAGCATTTAACTCTGGGAGAGGCTCGACGAAAATTCAAGGAAGCTCACTCCGCAAATTACGCTATAGCAGTTAAAACAGTAGCCCCAGGACCAAATATACAAGAATTTGAGAAAAAATTAGAAAACATAGTAGAAAGTTTTCAAGCAGCTCTCGAAAAACAAACTACAGGCATAATGAACTCGATGCAAATAATGATTGAATCAATGTTTAAACATTTGATAGGAATAATAGAAATTAGCAAGCAACCATCATCGCCTATTAGAAAAAAAAAGATAAGTTTACCGCAACAGAAAATTGAAATATCCATACCAAGTACATCTAATTGTTAAAGATTATGACTTAATATCTAATGCCAACAGGATTTTGTTCTTATGCTAATAGACGACGCCTGTATCTCTCATTTGTATTTGTGGTTTTTCTCATGTATTTTTCACTCTAGCTCTTGTCACCAAGTGCGCAGGTTGTATCCTATTTATTTTTCGTTAATAACAAAACTTAAACAGGTTATGGGTACCAGCACAAGCTTAAACCATGCTTGAAGTATCAAAGCTATGAGTCTTTTATGATAGAAAAGGCAGAGATATTTCTTGGAGGCAACAAGTCGCGGCAAAGTTTCGCCGATCGGTAGTTTGGCGGGAAGGTGGCGTGATCGTGCCGCCATTTTGGAGCGATCGAGGAAGAAACAGAAGAGGGTTGTTGCTTAGCCTAGAGATACTGATACGGATTATTTAAGAAACTTGCAAGTCTAAATTTTCTAGAAAGGAAATAAGTATGGATTTTAGCCGTCATATTAAGCCTTTGAACGGAGAAATAGATTGGCCGATGCGGAAACGGAAGATCCGCGACCTACTTGACTACCACGAAGGAGCGATCGAGGTCATAGATGGCAAGCTGAAAAAGCCAGAATCTATAGATGCTGATGCTCAAGAATCTGTAAGAAAACAGCATAAAGAACGCTGCGATTTGTACAGAAAAGCAAATAGTTATGCGAAATCAATGATCGCAAGTAATGTCACTGATGCTGTGTATCAAAAGATTATGGACAAGAAGACAGCCTTTGAAGCTTGGGAATCATTGAGGAAGCAGTTTGAAGCAACTTCAAAAGATCAGTTGTTTAAAATTTGCACAGAGTTTTTTGCATTCAGCTGGGTTCCAGGAGAGGATATCTCCACACACATTGCAAAGCTAAGAAGTCTTTGGAATGAATTGAATAACGGACTTGAGGCTAGAGAGGAAAGTAAATTGCCAGATTTGATGCTAGTCTGTAAAGTTTTACATACTTTGCCTTGTCAGTTTGAAACCTTTAAATCCAGTTGGATGTTGTTGGCTAAAGATGACAAGAAGTCATTTGAAGAATTAACAGTGCAGCTGTGTACGTTTGAAAGAAATTTTACTAAAGTTGAAGACAGTAGCGAAAAAGCCCAAGAAGCCTTAATAGCTACAAAATCAGAAAGGCCCAAACAAGACGGCAAATATAAGTCTAAGTCAAGAAAAGAAGATAGCTGCAATTACTGTAAACGAAAAGGACATTGGGTAAAAGACTGTAGAAAGTGGATTTCAGATGGAAGACCATCAAAGAATAAATTGAGTGGTACACAATCAAATACAGTATCAGCGAACATAGCATTGATGTCTATATCTGAGGAAGTCTGTACATCAGAGACTAGCCTGACATCATATTGGATTGACAATGGAGCTACTAGGCATGTTACGAACTGCTACACATATTTTGTTGACTTCATAAAATTTGATAGTCCTTGTGGCATTAAAGCTGCAGGAAATGAAACATTAGCTGCCCTTGGAAAAGGCACAATAAAAGTAAAATCGACCATTAATGGAAAATGCCAGGAAGTCGTTCTAAAAGAAGTTTGGTATGTTCCAAAGATTAATAGAAATTTATTGTCTGTACTTGCCGCTCAAGACAGAAACCCAAACAGTGAATTTGTGTCGACTCCTACTGAGTGCTGGTTAAAAGTCAATGATGATGTGGTGCTCTATGGCTCTCGCAATGTAAATGGTTCCTTATTCAAAGCAAATTTTGAACCAATTTTGCCCAAAGAAATGATAGAAGTTCATACTGTTATAGCAGACAGCTCTTTGCTACAGTTGTATCATGAAAGATGGGGCCACCAAGATAAATGTCACATCCGAAACATGCTTGAAAAGGAATTAGGCATCCACATCAAGCTAGATAAGGAATTATATGTGAGCCATGTATTTACGGCAAAGCACACATACTATCATTTGGCACCAGGGAGAAAGCTTCTGAGCCAGGTGAACTGATTTCTGCAGATGTTTGTGGACCATTTGATGAGTCATTTCAGAAGAAAAAGTACTTGGTTGTATTCAAAGACAGCTTTACAAAGTTTCGCTATGGTTACCTAATAAAAGAGAAGTCAGAAGTAAAAAAGGTGTTAGAGCGCATGCTTGCACATACAACAGTGCTTCTCAAACTTTCAATACTGGCGCCCCCCTTTTCGATCACAATTTTTATCGCGGCCCTCCTTTTCGATCACAATTTTTATCACGCCCCCCTTATACATTAATAATGTACTGAATGCAATAATAATGCACTTTGACGCTAAAGCTACAAAAGGCGATCATAATTATAAACCATACAAATTAGTAACATAAGTATTAAAATTTTGTATACTACTTTTAAGCAAAAAATAAATAAATAAATAAAATAATAGAATAATTATTATGTTATTCTTTTCTTTCTCTAATTTTTAAATTGAACATATTGCAAAATGCGGTGGCTGATTAGAAGACAAAATATAGATATCTGCTAAATATAGAAAAAGAACTCAGAGGGTCAATTTCTAATCATAAGCATTCCTTATAAAAACTTTGCTTTGCAAGACAAGCCCATGGAAGTCGTTAATACTTATTAAACTTGTTCTTAATTTATTATTAATTCATTAGTTATAAAATAGTCTGTGCAGCACTGATAAATTAATAGTATAACGGCTGAAGTACCCGGTCTTTGCACGAGTTCATTTATAAGAAAATAAAACATTATTGATATAATAGCTGAATTGTAAGGAGTGCAAAGCCAAATGCTCGACAATATTTACAAAAATGTAAAAGGATTTTTTTTAAAATGGTTGCTCAAATTATAACTAGTTTTAAGCGAATGGTATTTTTAAGCCTCACAGAATTAGCATTTATATTTGATGTTAAATAATGAACAATAATATAAAATTCCGATGAAGAATAACTGTATTATTTTTAATATTTAAAGCGAAAATACTTCAACATGTTTTAACCCGGGAGCAGGCACACACTCGATACGGCCGAGCGGGGTTATTGAGTCAATCTAATCCTTTTTTTTATAACTAGTTTATTGTACACAATACAAATCGTGATTCCAGTGAATAATTTAATTAAGAGAAAGTTTACTTACCTACTTTCAAAGACTTTTCAATTTTTTTTTGGTAACAAATAAACAGTTTTGCAAGAATTAACGATTTCGTAATCTGTGCGTCCACGCGACCACTTCCGGGTAAAAAGTGTATTCATTATGATTATCTGAAATTGTGTAAAACGTTTTTCGCGTTATGCTTTATATGTATAGAATACTCGTAAAAATAAGTCTTGCCCAAGTAACCCTTCAAAGTGTGTGTGTGCTCTCCGTGGTTTTCCAAATATCATAAAACTCTTTTGCATGGAAAAAAGCGTAACAGAGAAATACATTACTTTCAACTTCCCTATATAAATGAGAAACAAACACATAAGACAGAGGTTATAACTAACTGTACCAATAACTTAGAAGGTTAAGCAGATTACAGCTATAATGTTTAGTATTTCAAAAATAATGACAGTGATGAATTTTTTTTATGTTCCTAAATTTTTTCGATTCTTGGTCTGGGATCTGTTTTTTCTCTGAAAGAGTTGTATGTTAGGTTTAAACAGAAAGCGTAGTAAAAAAATCTCTCATCATGGTATCACAGCAAATCAAATAAAAGTTTTTTTTTATTTGGTTATAGGAACAAAGATAGCTAATTAGATATTGAGGAAGTTTTTATTTTTGTTGACTTAATATCGCGCGCGTGCGCCTATAAATTATATCAGAGTAAAATTGCATTTTTTACTATGTCTGAATGTATTTTGTTTCAATTCATTCCAGTAAATTAATTATTTTTAAATCTTTTATTTTCGATATGCTCGCGCCCCCCTCGTAGGGTTATCGCTCCCCCCAGGGGGGCGTGCCCCACAGTTTGAGAAACACTGACATACAAGGACACTGGGATATTCTGTGAAAGAATTCCTCTGCGATAATGGTGGAGAATTTGATATCAAAGATGTTCATGAAATTTTGCATTCAAATGGAATTACTCAAAGGCTCACAGCACCTTACACCCCAGAACAAAATGGAGCCAGTGAACGAGAAATGCGAACCACCATTGAAATGGCCAGAACACTCAAATATTCAAATCCTGAGGTCAGTTTCCTTGCAGCTATCTGGGCTGAATTAGTTAACTCTGCCATATATATACTAAACAGAACAGAAAAGTCGTCAATAGAAAATACAAGTCCATATGAGCTTTGGCTCAAAAAGAAACCCCGGATAAAACACCTGCGCATAATAGGATCTCCATGCTATGCTCATGTTCCAGCTCAAAAGAGAAGGAAAATGGACAAGAAGGCCATCCAAGAGTACCTTGAGGGATATGATGGAGATGAACAATACAGAATCTGGCTAAAGAAAGAACACAGAGTAATTTTATCTAGAGATGTAATCTTTCAAGAAAAAGCAGGGAAGTGTGATGACCGTACAGAATTAAAATTAGAAGACAGGATAAGAGGAGATACAAATCAGGGAAAGTATGAAGAGTAGCTGATAAAAATTGAGGACAATCCTATAGAAAAGACACTAAGCCAAGAAGACTTAAGTGATTCTGAGACTGATAGGGAAGAAGATGCTGAACCTACATCAGATAGACAGCTGAGGAACCGCTCACTTCTGCAGAAAACCAAAACGGTTTGAGGATCATATTATGGAAGCAGAGTCATATTTAGATGACTATAATCCTGAAACATATGAAGAAGCAATAAACTCCAAGGACAGCACAAACTGGAAGAAAGCCATGGAGAGTGAAATGAATTCAATAAGTGAAAATCACATACTTGGGAGCTATCAGACCTACCAGTTGGAGCTAAGCAATACCCTGTAAGTGGATTTATAGACTCAAAACAAATCCAGATGGCAGCATCAATAAATATAAAGCAAGACTTGTTGCAAGAGGCTTTAGTCAACGCCAGGGCATTGATTACAGTGAAACATACAGCCCAGTAGCCAAATTGGGAACAATGCGGACAGTTTTAAGCATTGCAGCTGAAGAAAGAATGCACTTGACTCAATTTGATGTATCAACAGCATTCCTTTATGGAGATCTGGAGGAAACCATATTTATGAAACAACCAGAAGGTTTCAAAGATGGCTCAGGAAGAGTATGTAAACTCAAGCGCAGCCTGTATGGTTTAAAACAATCACCACGCTGTTGGAACAAGTGTTTTGGTCAATTTTTAACAGATCTTGGCTTTAAAGCAAGTGAAGCTGATCCATGCCTATACATTCGGGAAAGAAAAGGTAGAAAATTATTGATAGTGTTGTATGTTGATGATGGATTAATTGCTGCAACTGACCAACAAGATTCTGAAATGTTCATCAAGGAGCTGAAAACAAAATTCAAGATATTAGTAGGAAAAGTTTCCTGTTTTCTAGGTCTTGAAATTGAGCATCATAAAGACAACTCAATAACTATCAATCAAAAAGGATATGCCAGAAAAATACTTAAATGTTTTGGATTTGAGGAATGCAAACCTGAGGCAACGCCCATGTTAAAGGATTGCAGATTGCAAAAGTCTGAAACCAAAAACTCTGATTTTCCATATAGGCAAGCTGTTGGTGCCCTTATGTATCTGATGGTGGGAACCAGGCCAGACCTTGCATATAGTGTAGGATTTCTTTCGAGATCACTTGAAAACCCATCTGCAGAAGATATAGTCAATGCGAAGAGAGTATTCCGCTATATAGCTGGCACAGTTGGATATGGAATAACATATCATGCTACAGAGACAAAAGGTGTGCTTCATTGTTATAGTGATTCAGATTTTGGTGGATGTACCAAAACAAGTCGATCAACCTCGGGATATGTTATGTATATGCTGGAGGAGCTATCTCATGGCGCAGCCAAAGGCAAGCAATTGTTGCCACTTCAACAACTGAAGCTGAAGTTATAGCAGCATCAGAGACAGTCAAAGAAGTAATTTGGCTCTGCAGACTGATTCAGGGCATAGTGAACTTGAGGGAAATTCTCACACTTCAAGTGGACAACAGGGCAACAGTAAAGTTGTCAGACAACCCTGAATATCATCGAAGGACAAAGCACATAGAAATAAAACACTTCTTTGTGCGCGAGAAAGTCTTAGAGGTAAAATTAAGTGTGAAACAAGTGTCAACTGAGAAACAAGTCTCTGACATTCTGACAAAACCCTTGATGAAGTCCTGACTATTGACATTGTGTAATCAAATGGGACTGTTTTGACAAAATCCAGTTAACAAGGAAAAGTGTTAAAGATTATGACTTAATATCTAATGCTAACAGGATTTTGTTCTTATGCTAATAGATGGCGCTTGTATCTCTCACTTGTATTTGTGGTTTTTCTCATGTATTTTTCACTCTAGCTCTTGTCACCAAGTGTGCAGGTTGTATCCTATTTATTTTTCGTTAATAATAAAACTTAAACACTAATAATATGGATAATACATAACAAATATTGAAATTGGATAATTTTAAAGTATTAAATTGCAGCTATTTTTCGCGAATTCTGAGTTATGGTTTTCTTTCTTAAACATATAGATAATTTATCAATATCTGTAAATATATTTCATTTCCTCAAGCGGAGGATTAAAAAAAAATTTTTTTTTGATATTTTATTTTCCCTAGTATAATTTTTTTAATGCGCTTTCTACAATGGAATTGCAGAAGTTTAAAAAGCAAACTCATTTGGTTAAAAATTCCTCCCTTTTCACAATCGGATGTTTTCATATTTCAAGAGACTTTTTTAAAACCCAACGACAATTTTTGCAAATCCCAGGTAAAGCCATTTTCAGACAAGACAGACTTGACAGACCAGGAGGAGGGCTGTTGATAGCAGTACTATCAAATATTTCTGCCAGACAAATATCCTTTAACAATACGCCATCTTTAGACTACGAAATTTTAATTAATAATACTTCCTTTTATCTGATAAATTTATATGCATCTCGAAGACTTAATATTACACAACTTAATTCTTTTCTTGATTCCTTATTGGATCCAGTTTTTATATTCGGAGATTTTAACCTTCTGACTGGATGACCCGCTAATTGAATTTCACTTCGAAAGCGATCTACTTTTCCAAAGCTAGCTTGTGAAGGTCTCTCGGGACCTCACTTTGAGAACTAGAATAATTGTGAGTCATAAAAGAACTAGTAGCCATTTTTATAAATAACTTTCTTTATTTGGTTATCTTTCCCAAATAGAATCAAAGAAACTTATTAACAAATACTTCTAATATTATGAGGTTTTAAAGATAATATCCTTTAAATTAACTTACTTAATTAATGATCTAATTAATTTATTAAATAACGATATTACCACGATAAGAGATCCCAGAATTATATTTAATAATGTTCTTATTGAACATATAACTTTAATCTCACTCTTAAAACTTTAATGAGACTTTAAAGTCAAAATAATATTTACCACTCGGAATCTCAATTCTTCATGAGGTTAATTTATCTTCAACAACAAGATTTCAATTCAAAATCACTATAACTCTATGTTTCAATGTCTATCTCCTACTGCTCTAACTTTACTATTTCGTTTGACTTAAATACTGAATCTAATCTACATAACAAGGAATCCTGTCCGCTTTTTGGAGTTGATTGGAAATAGGTAGGGAATTAAATTTCCCTAAAAAGGTGGTTCAGAAGGTTAGTGATAAAGTTCCGTATAGATTCGTCACAAGCTTATCCAAAAATGTTCCGATAAATTTCGCGAACTGCTTCAAAAACGAATGGCAGTTTAATGCCTTCCCCTGTTAAAGCCGCAGGAGGTCCTAATTGGTTTTGCAGGGGACGGTTTTATGGCTTTTCGGTCTCTGTGTTCTTCGAAACGGGAGGTTTCTCATTCACAGCTGTGGCCTAGGGCGAGGATTGTGAAATGGACATTTTCTACACTTCACGGCCAACAGAGAGTTCACCCAATTTATTGCAAATATATATTTCATATATTTGGAAAACTTGCTCAATTTCTGATCTAAAAACCAATTAGGTTTTAAGAAATTTTAATTTTCTGAGTTTTGATTTTAAATTCGGTTTCATTTTAAAGCATTTTTGCATTCCTAGATTGAATTAATTAAAAATATTTTTTAACACAATCCAATATTTCGTGTGAAACGGCAATTAACTACAATTTTAGTTTCTAAAATCATTTCTGTTTGCTCATGTTTTTAAGTTTTTGAGTTTTCTCACATTTACTTAATTAAGATTGATTTAAAGACCAATATATTTTTGACACATAGTTTATATAATTTAAAAGCTCTTTACTTTGTTTTCATTTTTTTTCCTTTTGAAAAATGCCATGACCAAAATGTACGCAGGCTACTGTGATAAATAATACTTGAAAGGGATGGAATATGACTGAAAATGGTAAATCTAAAATTCAGCTTTTTCAGGTAATATTACAATTAGACTACATAATACAAATGTTGCAGAATGAACTAAATATTTCCGTGATGTACCACAAACTACATTATAATAAATCTATTGTAGTTCTACATTGCAGTATTTGAAAGTCATGCTACAAAAACTTAAACTTGCTTAACTACCACGATGGGGAACTGAGAAAAAAATAGATATTGTTTACAAACTTGGTGATTTCTGGATTACGTTTGTATAACTACTAATTTCTATATAAATATTTTGCATTTAAAACTCTTGTGAATATATAAGGTTCTGATAAAAGTGAATAATTGATCAAATTAACAGTTGTTATCAATGTTATGTCTTAGAATATTTTGAATTAAAAAAAAGATATTTCAGTCATATTTATTTCAAGTAGAATTTTCATGTAGAGCATAAGTTGGATAGTAACAGATTGAAAAATTAAAGCTTTACAGGCAATGGAATTTTTTTTATGCCTTTACAAATTTTAAATATGTTTTTCTCAGATTTTTAATTTTGAAGATGAGTGTTTTCCAATCCCTGAAGCGTTTTTCCTGTTCAAGATAGAGTCTTGAAATATCTTGTAAATGTTCCCTTACATATGTTCTATAAAAGTTCATATGGATTTAGGTCTGAGAGCTCTAGTTATTTTTTAAAAATATCTTAATGTTAATATTTAAAAAAAGTTGGGTTTTTTCCAGGTTTAGCCATAAAAATAATTATTAAAATTCAACAAAGAGATATATTTTAAATTTTATACTTTTTGTTTCCAATAATCTAAGAAATATTAATCACTTACAATAATTAAATATTTTTAATAATTTAACATTTTAGAAAAGTTTTAAAAATTTCAAAACTGTTCAATGCTTTAAAATTGTGAAAGCCCATATACGCTCCTTAGCATGGGATGAGTGTATAAAAAATATTAAAAAAATTATTGTTCTGAGTACTGATCCCATGCATATCTGTAACGAAAGAAAAGACTTATTTTCCTTTTTTATTTTCGAGACCTTATATTTCAAGTAAAACTTCCTTAAGTTTTACTTGAAACTTCTTGAAGTTTAAGAACCATATTTAAAATTTTTTGTTGAAAATATATAATAATATTGTTAAGTGCAACACCTATATATATTTCTGTATATGTTAGAAACCTCTAAACTTTTTCAAACTTAAACTATTAACAAAAACGATACATTGCAAAATACATGTTTAAAAAGTATATCTCCATTCGATCCTTCATCCCAGCATTGCTTTGAATATACATTCTTTATTACACGAATAACTTCTACGCTAAACCCTTTACCAATCTAAATATTTCATTCTATACCTTACAATCATTTTTCCTCTATAATGTCTTTCATTTCGCATACGCAACTAATTTAATCTTATTTTTCTTATTTAAAAAGTTAGCACTCCAGCCATAGTAATAATAACAACCATAAGAATACGGACCATATTTTAATGAATTAGTCTCAATTTAGTATTAATTTTTAACTAATATTCTCCAAACAATAGTCACTTTCTCCAAAACAAAACGCATATCATGCTCATCTATAATATTTTCTATCTTAGCCTCTTTTTAAAATAATATGCTTCACTGACGAGAGATTTACAAAATAACATGGCAGCATTGTGTCATGCCCTTTAATCCAATGCAAATTAGATTTATAGTCTCACCAGTGACTTGCGAAGAAGCTGAAGCTGGAAGACGAAGCTAATCATCGGGCCGCCTGCGTGGGGGTTGTCCTGGCTCTCCCCACGTGTAACACGCATGTGAGTCGGCTACCCCCTAAGTCCTACCAGGAAGGCACTTGGCGTGCTCCCTACTCATTTTTGTTTTACATTCGGAAACCCCTTCCAAATTTCGTGTTTAGTACCAGGTAGATCATCACGCATCGTTTGTGAGCGAATCAAAATTCAGAGTTTCAATGAAAGAATATTACATTTAAGAATCGTCCAAGGAGCACGTCGAGTCCCTTTTGTTGTGGATGCGTTGATCCACGTCCCCCCTCATCAACGCACGACACATTTTCCTTTGAGACCCGATTCTGAGAGATAGACAGAAAGACCGACCAGGGCGTGTTAGTGCAGAAGAGTCGGATGACCCACGATTCCGACTCTTCGGGGCTGTCCCGTATCCAACAGGTTGACAAAGAACAAGTGGACAGCCCTCGGGGAACGACGGTAGCCCACCTCCACGCGGTGTTCCCTGGGCAAAGTTGCCCCCTTCTCTAAGGGGGTGGCGGCAGAAAGGCTACTTTATAAAGATATTCTTCATCAAATCAGTTTTGACTATGCACAACAACATCAAAAGTCATGGAAATAAAACTTTTAAAATTGTAATTGATGAGGAACTTTTGATTTCTAGATTAATATTTCTGTTTAAATTTAAATAAAATCAATGATGAAATATTTTGAAACAAAAAAGCAGTTATTATTTTTGTACCCCATGTATTTTTAATCTGTAACACATTATTAGAAAAGTGAAACTAAAGAGACTATGGAGCCGTGAAGAAACTAACATATTTTATGACTTTAATAAAAATCAAAATGCCTACATAATTTTTTAAAAAGGCATTGTCCTAACATTTTTAAAATATGATTAGATTTTCCGATTAAAATCTTACTTCTAATTTTCTAGAACAAAACTCATAAATATCACTTATGTAACTTACATACTTCCTCATAATTTTAAAAAAATCGAGATGTTCTTTAGAATTTTGAACATTGCAGTCGCAGGTAAATTTTCAGAATTATTTGGTATCTCTGACTGAAATCTAACTTTCAAATGAATGTATTTTGTAATTTAAATAAGTTATGCCTGTTCTAATTATATATGCTTCATAGGTGATTTCTGTAATGTTTGGAATTGAAGCGTTTACCATCTGCAGTTCAGATAAGATAGAAAAAGCGTCTTAACAAATCGGATATATTGTTTTTTAATCTTGAATTAGAGCTATTCAGTAGACAAATTTTTTCATAATGAATTCAGTCGAAAAATGAAGCAAGCATCTGAAGTGCTCCCTTAATTTTTAATTTCTCCTTCAAGTAACAGGGACTTTTAAAACCAATTTAAACTGACCAGAGAGTTCTGTCTTCATTTTCGTATTAACCTTATTTTTCATATTCTTCTTCCACGAAGATTCCTTCAAGCCAAGATTTCTTTGTTTTAAATCAAAGAATCAATTTTTTATTCTTTGGAAACATTAAATGAATTTGAACGAATACTATTTTCATTTACAAAAGACATGGCGATATCCAATAGAGATTGTTGAATTAGCGTTAGATCTGCATTAAAGTAACTTAACGAATTACAATTAACTTCAAACATTTCAATTCTTTTAAAGTTGACAGTTGATCGACGAACACTATATAAAACCATACTTGAAACATCCCATCACACCCAAGTCATGAATTCGAGAATCACCGAAAGTTAAAGAAACTGAATTTTAAAATATTTTATACCCGACTGCTTATAGAGTAGGGTTAAGCATTCAGTCGATCGCGATCAACCGGTGGATGGCCAAGACATTTTAGGGTGATCTCCTAAAGATGAGCAGCAGATAATTATATACCAAAATATTCAAAATTGGTTGACAGTATGCAGACTAAGTTTTCTGCTGATTATAACTACAAGAACAAGCTTTAGAAGAAAATATTTCATATTTAATGTATTTTGAATTGTTTGATATAAATGCATCATTTGATATTATTATATTTGTGACTATTATTATTATGTTTGTATCTTGTTTTGTTTTAAACGATGTCTTAAAAGAGTAATATTTTTTTTATTGTAGTTATGCATGTAAGTACGCATTCTCTCTCCGTATTTATTATTAAATACAATATATTGAAGACCTTTTTCTTAGATCATCACACCTACGCGATTGGGTGGATTACATTTTTCTTCTTTGTTTTAAAAACTTTTATTCGTATATTATTCCAAGGATTTGTAACTCCCATTTGGAGAAACATTCAATTGATAAGTAATCCCGCAGAAGTGGGATCGTCAGAGAACCGTTTCCTAATTTGCAAGAGATGTTAAGGGTCGAAGAATATTCTGTTGGAGGATTTGTCGGACATTAAATGTGTTGATGTTTGAAAAACCCACGTTGCTGTGTTTGGTTAGTGAACTGGATGAAATTAAAAGTTTGGATTAAAGAGTTCTTAAAGTAAAACATACCGAGTGTGAATTTGAAGGCTATTTCAACGGGTTGTCATTCAAATGAAATAATTTGCAGTTTTATTTTAAGTGCTTTAAATTAGTCATGGTAAATTAGTCATTAAAAATAAAGAAATGTCTTTTTTAATAAATGATATTCTTATAAAATATTTGATGCGCTGATATCAATAAAATTTTTTGATAAAGCTTTTGTGAATATCTTAATATTTTTTCACATATTTCAGGTACAACAAATGCTAATTAAAAGTTAAGGAAAAGTTCTGTGCCTAAAAAGCAAAACAGCTCCTTAAAATCTACTGTATTACGATATTGTACAAAACTTTTAACAGCTATTTAATTAAAAGGACTTGGTACCCTTTGAGCAAACTTCTTTATTTACGTATTTAAAAATTATATTTTAGCATTTTATACAATGTTTCTATTCAAGAAAATGTTACCAGATGAAAATTTTTATATATTATTCACACAATTTTAAAAATTTAAATTTTTTGAAGAAAATTGGGAAAATTTTAAAATCCTATTCCTTTTGTAAAAATTAATTTTTTGACCTGAAATTCTTTTTATAATATTCTTATGGATGTTCTAAACAACTTTAGGGATCGATTTTAGAATAACTTCATTCTTTTTCTAGAAAAAATAAATAAAATGTTGATATACAGGCTAAAAATCAACGAAAAAGCCAACATGTCTTACATTTTATTTTTTTTAAAAAAGTATTCAGTTTATAGAAAAACGGATCCTTAATTTTATTACATGCTTTATTTTTAACACGCAGGAAAAAAATGGAAGTGATTGGTAAATAATTGTCGAAGGAGTAGCATTTTGAATGCACTAAGGTTTCGAAAAACACAAACTGAGAAAAACCAGTTTAAAGTTTATAATTCTGAAAAAATAATTATTATAAGCTTAACTAAACTTAAAATACCACTTTAAGATATTAGTTGTACGTTTTTCTTTAAAATAATTGCATTTTCATATTTTTTCAACACACACATTTTTATAAATTATCAACTTCAGAGAGTACTAATTGCACAAGAAAATTCAAGAAAAACGTTAAAAAAATTTTTTTTCTGTCACGAAAGAAATTTTAGCTGTTTTTCTTCTTATAATATTAAAGTTTTACATTTGTATGAAAAATATATCAGGAATAAGAACTGAAATTATAAAATTATTAGTATAAAGTACCTTAATTTAAAAATTTTACATGCACACATTTCACAAGGAAGAAAAATTACATTATTGTATTGCCTCGAAAATATTCTGCTTTTAATACTACACATTCTTTTTTATAGTTATTATTTCTATTTATAAAATAGATTTTTTTTTATCATAACGCATTTTTTAGCTTCTTTTTCTAAAAAGGGTGTGTGGCTGAATTTCTAATTTGTTTTCAAATGAAGTTTTATTCAACTTCTAACTTTCCGACATGCACAAGTGATATATCAATCGAAAGATAATAATGCAAAGAATAAGATTAAATGAAAATAAAAAAAAAAAATATAGGTTTGTGATTTTTAGGGTACCAAGTCCTCTTAACTTAATCGTCATTTAGTAATATTATAAATCTTTTTATTTAAGTTGATAAATTTTTTTATAAAAAATGAGTAAACAATTATTAAAATTAGAAATTCTAAGAGCAATTATTTGTTGATTATATATCTAGCGTATGACTACAATAATTATTGGGATCATATAGAAATTGGAAAACGGGAATATATACTTAAATTTTTATATATTTATATATTTTTATATATTATGCACATTTTATATATTTTTTCCTAAACGTATTATTATTGACACGTTTTACTTTTTAAGGGTACAAGTTTTCTAAAAGATTATACTAATGAATTGTGTTTAAATTGTATTAAATTATTAATTAAAATTTGATTTTATGTTACATTTATTTCTGTGGAAAACTATTTCTTGTTGAAGTACTATAAATATCTCAATGAATTGTTAAAATAGTTCAATTATAGTTAGTTAATATCTAGGCCTGAAAAGATTTAATATTTTGATGAGTTCACTAATTATTTAAAGAAGCAATAAGTAAAAGTAAGGTTATTTAAAAGATTTACTCGGTTTTTTTTAGTTTTGCCTAAAATGGCAAACTTTTAGTTCACCGAACAATTATAATTATAAATTTATTAAAAAACATCATTTTTTTGGTTAAGATAACTGCTTTATATTTAAATGTTTTAAGAATATTTCAAAAATGTTACTTCAGTATACACAATAGCATTTCAGAAACATACAGTAAATTTACACAATTTTAAAAATATAAATTTTAAACATGCATACACAGTAAATTTACACAACTTTAAAAATATAAATTTTAGAAAACAGAAATTTTTGTTCAAAACTCTTACCTTTGTACTATTTTTTAATCCAAATTTTTTATGCAGAATTCTTAAATTAGCGCATATAGTTGTAATTTCAAATATTTTTAAAAAATTTGATTCTTTAATAAGCTTTAGCGAGTTTAAATAATCAGTGATAATGACTAATTAAAACTAAATTTAAAGTGAAGAAAAGATTTAAATTTAGGTGAAATCACTAAATATTAAATATAAAATTCAAATTAAAACTACGCTTCCAAATTTGGCTCCAAAATTTTTTGCATATCTAACACAGTTAAATTTTCAGTTACTATACAGGTATCTAATGCGTATGAATAAAAATAAATTGAAGCTTTGCAACTTTTCCCAGATTTAAAAAACAATGTTTACATTTCTATAGGTCAAAATGGGCGTGGTCAGGGCCGGCTCTAGCAAATTTGCCGCCCCGGTCAAAGACGGAAAATGCCGCTCCTTTTCCAAAGCAAAAAATTATAATTAAAAAAGATAAATTCTTCATAGATGCACACCTACAAAACTTGAACAATTCTTGCAAACAGAAAGGCAACATAACAAATATATATATATATATATATATATATATATATATATATATATATATATATATATATGTGTGTGTATATATGTATATGTGTATATATATCTTTATATATAAAATTCCTCCGTGCGCGTGTATGTGACTAAACTAATCCTAAACGCCTGGACCGATTTTGATGAAATTTTTTGTGTCTGTTTCAATGGATTCGAGAATGGTTTAGATTTAAAATTCGGTCCGATATCGCAATTAGTTAAAATGATATTAATTAAACGGGCGTTGATCAACAATCATCCTAACTTACAAATCCATTTGTGTAGATTATTGATTACACACATTATTAAACTTTTTTTTGTTTAAAATTATTTCTTATCGGAAATCTATACTAAAATAAGAGAAATAGTTCTTATGTGTGTTTCATTTCTAAGAAACTCAGAAGTATAAGACTTGACACATAATTACTATATGTCCTAATGATGTGCAGTACGAAGGGTTTTTTTCGAAGTTTGCTTTGGATTTTTTTTAAGATTAAAATTTTAAGTTATACATTTTTTTTCAACAACTGGAATTTAATTTGTTAATTTGGCAACCGTCACTTTTGTTTTGCTTATATTTTATTTGATTATTTCAAACCATTTCTGGATAATGATTTGATTGTGTCGTTTCTTTTTCAGCTTAAAAAATCAATGTAATTTGATTTAATGTTGCTTATATTTTATTTTATTATTTGAAATTATTTCTGAATATTATCGATTGATCTAACTGTGATAACCGTATATAAAATGACGTTAGATATTGTAATAGCTTTTAATACAAATTTTCATCAAAACGGTTTTGATTGTTAAAGCTTATTCATAAAAAGATGAGTAAACATCAAATTTCATGATTGAACATATACTCCCGCCTCGATCCCTTCAAGTTTCAACATAAAAGAAAACAGACGTTAAACGTACAGAGTACAAATAAGGAAATAAGATACTTTGAATGAAATACTAAATTCCCACCCAATAATGTTTCAGAAAATATATTAATTTTTGTAACAAAAAAACATAATCGGTCCAAATGCCGCTCTTAAAATTTGCCGCCCCAGGCAAGGGTCCGGATTGTCCGGCCCTAGAGCCACCCCTGAATGTTTATATAATATAATAATGCAATGATCAAATAATATTTAAAATATTTCTGTTACCATTTTCTTGAAAACGACAGTGTTACTTTTGAATCGATATTTCGTTATTCATTGTTGAAATTTGATTGTGCTGTCATTCGCTAACAATTAAGTATATATTGCCCTTTGTCTTAACCATCCTGAATTTTTTTTTAACTTTAAAAAACATATCTGTGGCTGCCTCTTGCTTTTTGGGCACTCCAAACAGAAAAAGAGAAGAAATGAAAGTCACACACACAGAGAATTATGTACATCCATAGTGAAAGATATGCATAATGCAATTCGGAATTTATTAAAAATATTTATTATAGTAAAATTAAATGTGACTGTTTGATAAAATATAATTCTATTTTAATCTAAAGGACATTTCTATTATCATAAAAGGACTTATTTTAAAACAAGAATAGGTAAATACATTGTAGATTTATATATATATATGTATATATATATATATATATATATATATATATATATATATATATATTGTTACGAATTTAGTCTTATTCTAATTGTTTCTACTCATTTGTGTTCATTTTTAGTTTAATTTGTCGTATCTAATGTGATTTCAACTCTGTTTACCTGTAATATCATTTCCACTGCATTGCACGGCCCCCATGCTTTAACATTCGTTTAAATGGTAAACTCGCCAAATATTGCAGCTAGCGCCAAGTTGGCGACGGATTTGGCGACTTAATTTTTGGCGCCAAATGTGGGCGATAAGCTTGGCGACCATGGCAACCCTGCTCCTAATAACCCTGTCTGGCAACCCTATCGCGGTATTGTAACACTATTGTATTGAATGTATTACTGTATTGAGCTTTTCTCGTACGTTCCGGATTTTGCTAGACCTTTCTATTTCTCGAATATTCTGGCAAGTGCAAGAGGTTTCTGACCGAAAGGTATAAAAAGGCCCGGGCCGGCTAGTCAGTTAGTCGGAAACAACACATAATTCAAACGCGAGATAAATTCCGGAGAGCTCAAAGAGCCCTTTTCCCCCTAATTTGCCGGAATTCAGTATTAAATATGTACAATAAATTACTTCTCTACACTGCCGTTCTGCGTCCAATTCTGATTTACGGTTTACCTGTGTGGGGTTACGCAGCAGACTCTAATATTAAAACACTCGAGGTTGCTCAGAACTCGATTATCAGAAATATAGTAAGAGCAGATAGATATACCAGAAATTCTAAAATTTATGAAGATATTAAAATTTCCCCTTTTAAAAACTATATTCAAAAACTGGCTATTTCATTCTTTAATAATTTACCTAATATTGATAACGATAATGTAAAAATGCTCAATAATTATATTCCTATGCCAGATCTCAAGAGACCTAGGAGAATCCTCATAGACTCCTACAATCCCCCCTAACAATTAATTTAGTCACTTGCCGAGTGGCGAGTGACCACTATCCTTGGTAAATTCTTTATTTTTAAAGTTTTAATTCTTAATTTTTATTTATATTTTAAATTCAATTTAAGTTTACTCAACTGCAACCCCACACAGGCTAGTTCTCTAGACCTCCCCTTTGATATATGCCAATACTTCAGTGCAGCCAATAGAGTGCCTACTCTCGCAGTGCCATGGACCAACCACAGCAAAGCCTTTTAGACATCACATTGACTTTCCCGCCAAAACCGTATGGAAGAAAATCCTCGATCTCGTAGCCACGCCCCCTTGCCACCTTCGATCGACCAATAAGGACACACTCACTCAGGCAGGCCCATTCATACAAGGACTCAAATACAAACTCGATATGGGATGGAGGAACACTTCGTGTTCCATTTCCCAGTGACATCCAGCGTCATCAGTCAGTTAGTCAGATCTCAGCTTTCAAGCAAGTGATACCTCTCTGTGTTTGAGAGAGAGAGACGATGCATAGTGCGTGTGCTATTGCTTTTATTGAGTTATTATTTTTGTGCTGATTGTTTACTATTGCTTTTGTTAGTGTATTACATCTGTGTTATCAGTATTTTCATCGATTGTACGTGACTTTCTAGAACTGTTCTACAATTTGTGGAGGACTGTTTTGGCCAAGAATAAAATTGTTTTGGATCCCGCTCTTCGGCTTCAATCAATTCGAACCCCCGAAAACGTAACAATTGGTGTCAGAAGTGGGATTGAATGCCAACAACAAGAGCGATGGAGGCCCAGTTCCAGACTCTTCTAGAAAAATTGACTGAAATGAAATCGGAGTTGACCACCAATATCGCAGAAGTGAATACCAAGCTTACTAACGTAAACGAGCAGATCAGCGCCAACAAGGAAGAGTTGAAAAGTGATCTGAAGGGCATTGGCGACAAATTGACGACTATGGACAAGAAATTTGAAGAAATGGAAGGAAGAATCGAGTCGGTGGAAAATAAATTCGAAAACAAATTTGTGGATATAGAGAACAAATTTGAAAATAAATTCGAAGATATGGAGAGCACACTAGAGGCGAAAATTTTCGAAAAGGTAGAAGATGTTTCCATCTCGTTCAGGAGTGACCTAGAGAAATTGAAGCAGAAAGTCATGACTGGTCAAGGGGATGAATTTAAATTTCAAGCTCCTTATTCCAAGCCTTCCATTAAGCTTTCTACATATGACGGAAAGTCCTCTTGGCAGGTGTATAAGACCCAATTCTCCATAGTGGCGGATGCAAACCAGTGGGACTCCCAGACCAAGGCCTGCCAGTTAGCTGCTTCTCTTCGAGCCAACGCTGCTGACATTTTGCAAACTTTGCCGGAAACACAGCGGCTGGATTTCGACGCTCTCGTTAATGCTTTGGAGTTACGCTTCGGAGAGAAATGTGTGAAGGATTACAGCAGACTCCAGCTGAAGTCACGGCAGCAGAAAGTGTCCGAAACGCTCCAAGAACTGGCGACGGACGTCGAGAGGCTTTCTCACTTGGCGTTTTCTGACTGTCCGACTGAAGTAAAGAGAAGTCCTGGCGCTGCAACACTTCATCGACGGGGTGCGTGATCCGGAAATCCAGAAAGCTCTCCGAATGGCGGATCTCAAGGACTTAAAGGGGGCCCTAGTGTTTGCTATGAAATTCGAGGCAGCCCAGCAAGCAACACGAAAGGACAGACACCCCATACGAGCCGTCAACGAATCGGACACGTCGAACTCAAGTGTGGAGCGGTTAGAGCGACAGATGAGAAGCTTCATGAATAGAGTTGAGTCTTTGATGTCCCAGAAAGCAGACGGAAGAAGACCCTTAAATGCTGGACCTGCGTTCGAGAAGGGCATCTGCAGAGAAGCTGCCGGGCACGCCAAGGCGCTGAAACTAAAGCGCCTCCCGGAAGGAGGTGTCGGAAAAACTAATTAATGGCCATCTCGTGGGGCGGAGGTTGCCAGATTTTGGAAAGCCCAACTTTCAAGTGTGTCAAATTTCGACAAAGAGTACCGGTGAGAATGGAATTTTTATAATGGGACATGTTAACGAGCTTCCCTGCAACATGATCATCGATACAGGAGCCAATGTGTCTATCATTCGGAACGATCTGGCTCAAAAGTTATAAGAGAGACTTATCTGGACTCCACCCCGCGTGGTGCTACAGACCGTGACGGGGGAAAAGATTGATATTCACGGAAAATTAAAAGTCAAGATCAAGTTTGGAGACACTACCTACCAACATGCTGTGTATGTCGCAGATATTGCAGACCCTTTCATTCTTGGACTGGACTTTCTAAAGAAGCATGGTTTCACTCTAGACTTCAACAAGAACGAATTACGTTCCATACACGAAGAAGTCACTATATTCAAAATTGAACACAGGACAGAATCTATTCGACAGGTAACCGCTAACGAGAATATTACCATTCCCCCAAGGACTGAAATCATAGTACCTGGATACATCGGTAACGATGTGAGTTTCAACTCTGGCCTAATTGGATCTGCGGAAAATAAAGCGAATGGATTGCTAATAGCTTCGACGCTAGTGGACCTTTCCAGAAAAACTATCCCGGTAAGAATTTGCAACGTAACTGAAAAACCTAGAGTGTTCCAGAAAGGTGAAGTGTTGGCAACCTGCAGTCCAGTAACGTGTGTCTGCAAAAGTTCGAGCTTGCTCATATCCAACTCGCCTCAACAGTTGACTCCCGACCTTCTAGAAAATGCTGAATTGTCCCCGAACAGAAAAGCTCCGCAGAAAGACTGTTCCAAGAATTTGAAGACGTGTTTTTCTAGAAACAGTAGCGATATTGGCCATACTACAGTGACACAACACAGAATTGATACAGCAGACCATCCGCCGATTAAACAGCACCCAAGACGCTTGCCGTTTGCTAAACAGGAAGAGGTCGGAACACTACTACGAGAGATGCAGGAAAATGACATCATAGAACCGTCTTCGAGTCCGTGGGCATCTCAATCGTCTTGGTTCGTAAGAAAGATGGCTCCACAAGATTTTGCGTGGACTATCGAAAACTTAACGACGTCACCAAGAAGGACAGCTACCCTCTTCCAAGGATAGATGACACCCTGGATACCCTTTCCGGTCATAAATGGTTCTCGACTTTAGATTTAAGGAGCGGATACTGGCAAGTGGAGATCCATCCCGAAGATAGAGAAAAAACAGCATTCACTTCCGGCCAAGGACTATGGCAGTTCAAAGTCATGCCGTTCGGGCTCTGCAATGCGCCAGCTACTTTCGAGCGCCTGATGGAGACCGTGCTAAAGAGTCTGACTTTTGAAGCTTGCCTTATTTACCTGGATGACGTCATAATAGGAGGGCGTACGTTTGAAGAACATCTTCAAAATATCCGGAAGGTGTTATCAGAATTAAGGGACGCTAACTTGAAGCTAAACCCTTCGAAATGCAAGTTCTTCCAGAAAGAAGTCAATTATCTGGGACACATCATCTCTGCAGAAGGTGTTCGTACCGACCCCGAAAAAGTGTTCGCCGTAAAGAATTGGAAACGCCCTGAAAACCTTCGTGAGCTGCGAAGCTTCCTGGGACTATGTACTTATTACCGAAAGTTTGTGAAAGGGTTCTCTAACATCGCAAGACCCTTGCACAAGCTAACAGAAAGTAAACAAAAGTTTCAGTGGACAAAAGAATGTGAAGATTCCTTCCTCCAGCTTAAAGAAGCTTTGACGTCTTCACCGATTTTAATATATCCACAACCGGACAAGCCATTTATCTTGGACACTGATGCCAGTAATGAGAGTGTCGGAGCAGTATTATCTCAGGAAATAGATGGCCAGGAACGAGTCGTAGCCTATTGGAGTAAGTGTTTATCGAAACCGGAAAGAAATTATTGTGTCACACGAAAAGAGCTACTGGCTATTGTGAAAGCCATCGAGCATTTCCATCACTATCTCTATGGCCAAAAATTTCTTCTACGTACCGATCATGCCTCTTTAACCTGGCTAATGAATTTTAGAAACACTGAAGGCCAGGTAGCCAGATGGATACAACGGCTCAACGAGTATTACTTTGACATCAGGCATCGTAAAGGCTCCTCGAATGGAAATGCTGATGCCCTTTCAAGAAGACCATGCCCAGAAAATTGTCGTCATTGTTCCAGAGTAGAGACCAAATATGACTATGCTATACGCCAGATAACAACTTCAACAGCGACGCCACCCGATCCCTGGAGTGACGAGAAAGTTCGAGAAGACCAGATGGCGGATCCTGATATTAAACCCCTTATAGAGTTTATGGAGTCTTCCAGCAATAAACCAAGTTGGCAGGACATCTCGGCTTATAGTCCTACAACTAAGCAGTATTGGGCCCTCTGGAATTCTCTACATCTCAGGAATGGTGTTCTATACCGAAAATTTGAATCAGAGGATGGAAAGACATTCAGGTGGCAATTAGTTCTTCCTCGATCTCGTATCCCAGAGGTACTCAAAGAATTGCATGGCAGCCCAACAGGAGGTCATTTCGGCGTCATGAAAACTTTGCACCGAGTTCGAGAGCGATTCTTCTGGGGTAAAGTGAGAGCTGACGTGGAACAGTGGTGCAAGTCCTGTGATGCCTGTTCAGCTCGGAAGGGGCCAAAGATACGTAGCCGAGGGAAGCTGCATCGCTACAATGTTGGAGCACCCTTCGAACGTATTGCTTTCGATATCCTGGGACCTCTGCCAAGGACTGCGTCTGGTAATAAGTACCTACTTGTTGTCATTGACTACTTCACGAAATGGCCCGAAGTGTACCCCATTCCGGATCAGGAAGCCCCCACCGTAGCGGAGGCTGTAGTGCAGCACTGGATATCGAGATATGGGGTACCTCTTCAACTTCATTCCGATCAGGGAAGAAATTTCGTCTCTGCGGTATTGAAGGGGGTCTGTGAACTACTCGGAATTGACAAGACCAAGACCACACCTTTGCACCCACAGTCAGATGGCATGGTGGAGAGGTTTAATCGTACCATCCTGAATAACCTCTCACTGATGGTCTCCAAGAACCAACAAGACTGGGACCAGAAAGTTCCTCTCTTTCTGCTAGCGTACCGCAGCGCCGTTCACGAGACTACCGGATATTCACCATCCCAGATGCTTTTTGGCCGAGATCTTCGTCTCCCTTGTGACCTGCTGTTTGGTCGCCCTCCGGATACACCTTCATCGCCTGAGGAGTACGTGCAGAATCTCCAGGCACGTTTTGAAGATGTACACAATTTGGCTCGAGAACGGATCAACCTGAGGACGGAGAAGATGAAGACTCGGTACGACACAAAAGCCACAGGACATCAATTCAAGGAAGGTGACAAGGTGTGGTTCTACAACCCGACTCGACGCAAAGGACTTTCTCCTAAGCTACAATCGCATTGGGACGGTCCTTATACAATTTTAAAGATAATAAACGACGTCGTAATCCGAAACCGTAAGTCAACGAATTCGAAGCCTAGAGTCGTTCATTACGACAGGCTTGCTCCATATTATGGCCATAATTCTTAGTGTGTCAATTATCGTGTAATTTATTTTGACCATGGTCTTGTATAAATAAGTTAGTGTGTAAATAATCTTGTAAATAATTTTGTTTATTGTTTTGTAAGTGTTTATTTTCTACTATGCATTACGTGTTTATTTTGCACTATGCATTAGGTGTTTATTTTGTACTATGTATTACATGTTTATTATTGCATATTCATTTAATTGTTTTTAATCAATTGCTTTATTATTATGTTAACGTCTGATGAAGGGTTGTACTGCCCGGGACGTGCAGTTCTTGAGAGGGGGGCAATGTTACGAATTTAGTCTTATTCTAATTGTTTCTACTCATTTGTGTTCATTTCTACAGTTTAATTTGTCGTATCTAATGTGATTTCAACCCTGTTTACCTGTAATATCATTTCCACTGCATTGCACGGCCCCCATGCTTTAACATTGGTTTAAATGGTAAACTCGCCAAATATTGCAGCTAGCGCCAAGTTGGCGACGGATTTGGCGACTTAATTTTTGGCGCCAAATTTGGCGATATATAGCCAAATGTGGGCGATAAGCTTGGCGACCATGGCAACCCTGATCCTAATAACCCTGTCTGGCAACCCTATCGCGGTATTGTAACACTATTGTATTGAATGTATTACTGTATTGAGCTTTTCTCGTACGTTCCGGATTTTGCTAGACCTTTCTATTTCTCGATTATTCTGGCAAGTGCAAGAGGTTTCTGACCGAAAGGTATAAAAAGGCCCGGGCCGGCTAGTCAGTTAGACAGATCTCAGCTTTCAAGCAAGTGATACCTCTCTGTGTTTGAGAGAAAGAGACGATGCATAGTGCGTGTGCTATTGCTTTTATTGAGTTATTATTTTTGTGCTGATTGTTTACTATTGCTTTTGTTAGTGTATTACATCTGTGTTATCAGTATTTTCATCGATTGTACGTGACTTTCTAGAACTGTTCTACAATTTGTGGAGGACTGTTTTGGCCAAGAATAAAATTGTTTTGGATCCCGCTCTTCGGCTTCAATCATTTCGAACCCCCGAAAACGTAACAATATATATATATATATATTTCCCCTCAAATAAATTTCAAAATGAAAAAAAAATCTTTTAAAATCTGATATTTAAAACTTTTTTAAAAAGAGTCGGTGGGCAGATTCTCAGATTCCTTTTCTTGACTGACTCGCCCCTCGTCTCAAAGGTTCCTTGTATAGCCCAATGAAAATTTTTAAAAGGAGCGATCCAAGTGACTTCTCGAGGATTCCTTGGCGATGTCGTTTTTTTCACGAATTTGTCACCAATCTGGTAATTTGGCTCACATCTTGACGGGCTGTCACAATCCTATTTTTCAACTTCATGCTGATTCGAACTTTCCCCATAAAACTCAATTTTCCCTCAAGCTGTGTATCACTTCAGTGAAAACAACAAACGTGGTCTGTATCTAATGTAAGCGATATTTCTCAGCAATACAATACCATGATAAACATACATGAGGACATAACTGTTGCGCTAGCTAGGTGTTTAGATAACATTCTTTGGAGTAGTAAAACTATTAAAAAGCTTAAAAAACCTTTTCTTGTGGCAAATTTACTATGCGTTTTCTCTTCAAAAACTAAGCAAAAAAAATTTTTTTAGAGGAAAATTTGAGATTTAACTGATTTACAATATTTAAGCCATTTACATTATGTCTTAGGGAAAAAGTACATTTCTTTCAAATTTTTATTTGAAATGTTTATTTAATATAAATTGATTGTACTTTTCACAGACAGTTACTATTTTATAAAAATCTTTAGTCCCAAAAATTATATTTATAATTTGTAACATTTTGGAGAAAAATTTACTTTCCAGAATTCATTCTATATGGATCTAGTTAGCATTTTCTATTAAAAGTCCATGCGCCAAACGCCTTATGTACAAACCTACGCATCTGTTATTTGTAACAAGAAATTATTAATAATTTTTATTCTTTTTTCAGAAAAAGGTTTAAATATGTGCCTTTCTTGCACTAAAATTTTGTTAGTTGTTAATTAAAAATTTCATTAAACAAAAACGTATGATTATAATTTTTGTTTACTAATGAATTAAAGAAATAAACCTGCCTATTATGCACCCGCTCCTCCATGATTTGCAACCACAAAAAATTAACTATAGTATGTGTGTGCATTACTAAAAATAACTCTATCAATAAAGTCAAAAAGAGATGTGATATCTATATATATATAAGACGCATTTGTTGTCTGTGTGTGTGTTTGTCTGTTCCCTCATAACTCGAGATCCAGACACCCAAATAACGTGAAATTTGGTACACGTACACAAAATTACACGAGAAAGGTTCTTAAATAGGTTTGGCGTTCATAATTCCTTCCAAACTTTTTAAAATTTAATTTTTAAGTGATTTTCCAGTGTTATGGCGTCATATGTAGTCACGTTTCTCACTAAGTGGACAATTTATACTTTACATGCAGTTTTTCAAGATTATTACATATTTTTACTGTATCTATGTTTATCGGTTGGAATATTTATTCAATTTTTCTATTCTTTGATATTTAATTAGGATTATTTTTGGAATAAATAATTTTTTTAAGGATTATTCTTTCAACAACTAAAATTTTGTTTTGTTGTTTTGGCAACATTAGGTTTTATCACAGGATGTTTATGTGTGTGATTTTGCTTGCAAATTACAACTTATTTATTTATTTCTTTAGAATGCGAAGATTATAATTTTGACGAACTAAAACTTCTCATTGATAAGGGTTATATTTCAGTTCGGTTCAAATGTAGTATAGGGGGCACTTTGGATTTGGCGATTTTTCTTCGGATTTTCGATTTTTATCTAAATGTCATGGTCAGATATCGAATTCATTCTAAAATAAATAATACCGAAAAAAGTACCTTGGAGACCACTTTCAGTAACCAAAATAAAGGACTGCACCAAGCAGCCCCCCTATATTACACTTGATCCAATAATATGGTTTTTTGCAATTTCATGTGTCTTTATTTTAACCTTTAAGGGTATGCTATTGGCTTCAGTGCATAAAATTGCCATGCAGAAAATCATACTTGGGGAATCATACTGCCCAAGCAAAAGCAGTGTTGGTAGTAATTATATATCAAACTGGAACAGGCATCAGAGAATGAGCAATACAGACAAATGGCTTAAATACCTGTTGAGGAAGCAGGTGGTCATAAGATAAATTATTTTTGGAACTTATGTACTATCCTGACAATCGCCAACATTCAAAATAACTTGCCAAGTTGGCAACCCCGATTTTACATGTCATATATATATGTTGAATTTTGAGTCGTGCTTCGTTTCATACATCGCCAATAGGTTGCGGTTATATGTAAGTACCTTATTTTTTCAAATTATGCTTTTGCATTGATAAAGTTAGTTCAGTTCTTTTTATGTCGGTTAATGTTAGTATTGTACTTCATTTTTCAATTTATTTTTATGCTCGGGATATATATATACTTTGGATAATTTTTGTAGTACTTGCGTATTATTGCACAATCGCCAACGTTCAAGACAACTCGCCACTTTGGAAATCCCAACTTTGTGTGAATTGAATTAGCAATCATGTGCTTCATTTTGTATAATGTCACCAATAGTTTGCGATAATACATAAGTACCTCTAATTCTGTACATTACTATAACATTAGACTGGCCGCAACATACCAATTTGGCCTGATTTCAGAATCATGCCAAAAAGGAGTATGTTGAGGAAGCAGGTAGTGGTAAGATAAATTATTTTTGGCACCTATGTACTATCCTAACAATCACCAACATTCAAAGTAACTTGCCAAGTTGGCAACCCTGATTTCACATGTCTTATATATGCTGAATTGTGAGTCATGTGCTTTGTTTCATATAATGTCGTCAAAAGGTTGGGGTTATATGTAAATACCTTATTTTTTCAAATTATGCTTTTGAATTGATAAAGTTAGTTCAGTTCTTTTTATGTCAGTTAATGTTAGTATTGTACTTCATTTTTCAATTTATTTTTATGCTCGGGATATATATAATTTGGATAATTTTTTTAGTACTTGCGTATTTTTGCACAGTCGCCAACGTTTAAGACAACTCGCCACTTTGGCAATCCCAACTTTGTATGCGTTGTATTGGCAATCATGTGCTTCATTTTGTATAATGTCACCAATAGGTTGCAATAATACGTAAGTACCTTTAATTCTGTGCATTACTATAACATTAGACTGGCCGCAACATACCAATTTGGCGTGATTTCAAAATCATGCCAAAAATGAGTAGCCAACCAATATGAAATTAAAATTATGAGTATTATCTTAGCCTGTTTTATCTTTCCCTCCAGTAATCCTTAATTAATTTAATATATAATTGTTGTTTTTTTTTATATATGTTAGTACTTACAATTTTTTTTTTGGTTATTATGTACTGCAAATATTTTTTTGCGCATTGCGATGTCTTTGGCAAAATTAATCAGAGGTATTTTTCTTAAATATGTTTTTTTTATCTGTTTTTGACAATTTTTAAAATTTTGTTTGATGTCTGTCTGAAATGCAAATAGCAAAATAAATATTTTACAATATATATATTGTGTTTGTATGAAAATGTTTATACTGATTTATTCAAAATATTGAGTCATCTTTTATTTTTGATATCTTTTTAAGATTTAATTTTATGTTATAACTAGCTATATACCCAGCTAAATGTTGCTGTTGCTCAGTCAGCTTTAAAATACTGGTACTCCATAAAGTATATCATAGCTTACAAAAGTAATAATACACAAGAATTCAAACAAATCTATATGCATATAAGACGCATTTGTTGTCTGTCTGAATAAACTTTCTCTTTCACACTACATCATTTGGACAAATTTTCAAAATTTGTTTGTGTGGTTAGTAATTAATTATAATGCTATAATTTTAATTGAATAGGCATATATTGCATTTTTAAGTATAAAAATAGTTATAACTACTGTACTGTATTTTTTTCAGTGAGTGAATATTAACGTCGCACTGTTCAGCTACATGAGGGCTTTTGGCGACGGACCACATAATTTTGAACCATGGTCAAGTGACGTGGACGACACCTGAACTGGCACCCCCTTCTCCTAACTACCACGCCACACCAATTTAGCAGGAATATTCTACCAATACTTAGCTGTTATATTCTTTGAAATCCACTCTTCCAAGATATATGACAGCACGGGTTCTATGATGAGTATTTTAGCGGGGAAGGCAAATAGTTTTGTAGCAGAGATTACATTTTCAGCTGCCAGCGTTTTCAGCGGATTGCAAAGATTATCATTTTTGTCCCCCAAAAATAGTTAATGTCAAAATTTAAGTGTCTTAAGTTTATGGAGACCTTAGAAAACGATTTGACTATTTATTTTAAGTGAATGGTGTATATAATTAATTTTATAGTGGAATATATTTAATTAATTTATTTAGCTCTAACCGATTAAATTTCCCTAAGTGGAGTATTTTGTTTATGTATGTCCCTTAATTTTCAATGTAGTGACCTAAAAAAATATTGCATGAAAAAAAAATTTCAGTAAATCATAATGCGGTAGATAAAGCATTAACGTGCATCGCTCCCCCTACACGGCGGGTCTTACAAAGCTCTAATAAAGTTTGAGCTATGAAAGTAGCTAGACATTTGCCAACTTGACTCTATTGTCAACACTTCGCTATTTTTTCCATTGAATCGCCATTGTTATTTAGGAAACGGCGTTGCTTGCGAGTATTACAATTTTAACATAAAATAAATTCAACAGAAAGTTATATTAATGTATGACACTTTCAGTTACAAATTATTTACAATATTTTAAGCGTCACAAAACTTTTAACAATGTGTTACTTTTGTTGAGCAGAGATCAGCTTAGGGAGGGATTTTCAAAAATCGACCCTCAAGAGTGTTACGGGGAGTTGTAAATATAAAAAAAAAAACCTTTTTATCAGCTGTTAGATCTGCAAACTTAAAATTTAACAAAGGTATTTTTTTCTTTCTTTTTTTTCTTCAGCTGAGATATGTGAAAAGCTTTTTTTTGTTTAATTTGCAATTCACTTAAAATTAACTCATTAAAAACTTCATTATCCTTCAATCTGTGTTGTTTAACTTTTCAGTTCACCCGTGCGAAGAACGGGGGGGGGTATCCAGCTAGTCATATATAATAGTTATATATATATATATATATATATATATATATATATATATATATATATATATATATAAGTGTTTCATATACAGTTTTGTAGTCTGCATGAATGAAATTAGCAATGCAAAATAAAAATCCATCTAATGGTCTGTTAGTCAGAAATGAATGGTGTTATAAGTCAAGAAGACCGTGTATATTGGATTTTAGTATTAATACACAATAAAACAAAATGATTAAATGAGAAACATTAGTATTATATGCTTAAAAACAACAATAAAGAAACTTTTCCTTCATAGGAAACCAAAATAAAATCAGGTAATTTAGATAAATGAATGCAAAAACTATTTAAATCGTTTGTTCCAATTTTAACATTTACTGGCTAATGGCTTTTAATTTTAAGAACAAATATGTTGATTTAGTTGTAAATGATGAAAATAAATTTTTATCATAAGAATGAAGGAATATATTTATGAAACGTAATTTTCTTCTTCCTTCAAATTGGACTGCAAATTGGTAAGTACCAGTATCAAATATAATACGTCTGTTTATATTCTTACATAATAATGAACAATTTTTTCTTTTATATATATATATATATTCTGATTTTTATGAAAAAATATTCCTTAGTGTTGTATTCAATTATTTTTTTAGTTATAAATTATTCACATTACTGTTCTGCAGTAATTTTGATAAATACATATTTTTAATGCAGAGAGAGTAGAAAACTTTTCATCATTCAGAACAAAAACAAATCCATAGAACACATTGGAATTATTTTTTACAATCTACTTTATTTGCTTTGCAATTAATTTTTTTGATGAGAGCCTTGATTTTATTATTTAAATTTATTAAGTAATTGTATTAAAGTGGAAGATAAATATAATTACTTAAGTGCAAGTTTTATATTTACACAAAAAAAATCAATCAAACCACCCATCCAAAATTTTGAATGCTTGAACATATTTCTTTCTTTACACATCTAACAATAAATAATAAATATAATGGTTGATACAAAGAATTCTGATTTTTGATTAAAATAAAAAAAGCATTATAATTTATTTTGCTTTCAATAAAAACAAGTTTTTTCGTTATGTTAAAGATACTATGTGCTCAGAGTTTCTCATTGATTACTAGATGAATTGTTTTTCTTAAAAAAAGCATCGAGATTCAATAGAAACTAACCATAGTTCTAGAATTTTCACACTAATATAGCCAAATTGTGTATATATATATATATATATATATATATATAGGATTTTCCCTTTGAAACATTTTGTTAAAAGGTTGAGTCATATCCTTTTCAGAGGACCATAAATCTCAATTTTATTTATTACTGCATTCCGAAGCAGCGCCATCTAGTGAGCTTTCGTAGCTCCGGCTTGAATAATTTTTCGGCAGAGGCCTACTAACCACTGCTTGTTCAACACGTCACGTCTTTACCGCATTTTCGCGCCCTGCGCGGCACCACCAGTCCTAACGTCCAAGAATGAGAAAGGTTTATTTTCCCGTCTTCTAAAGGTATAACTCAACTTTTAATTAACCTAATTCCTGCATGTCTTTCTCTTTGTAAATATCCCCTTTTGTAAATATTTCCCTTTAACTTTAAATAAATTCTTTTTTACTTAAATGAAGTATCTGTGTTTAAATGACTTTAATTCAATTAATTCATCACTCACCCTTAAATACTTACCCCTAGACAAACCACCTCGCCAATCTAAAATCCCGCCTTCTGAAGAGTCTGATTTTTATTCGAAGATTTATTCGGACTCCCACATATATATATATGCTTTTTTCTATTATTATATAATTATTTAACCTTCATCAAAAAAATTCTGATACGAGAGCAAAAGAGAAAGAGAGAGAAATTATATATTTTGCAAAACATAAGTTCAACACTATTATTTTTAGTTTCTTATAAAGTTTACAATCTTTTAAAATTTGACTGCGAGTTTTCAAAGAAAAAATGGAAACTAAAGGTATATTTAATAATTTTTTTTTGAACCACAACAAAGAAATAAAAATTTTAAGAAAATACTCCTTTTATTCAAGAAAACTGTGAAATCAGCATTTAATTTATTGCTCCAATGGTAATGAAACTGTATAAAGACAATGCATGCAAAATAATTATAAGAAAATAGGCATAATTCATTTTTTACCAGATGTATCCCTATGCCAATCAGTGTATTAATTTTTAAAAAAAATCGATAGATGCCCATAAGGTGAAGGCCATACACTTATTTTTTTAATTCATATGTAATTTATACATTTACGCTAAAATATGAAATGAAGTAATATTATTTTGTTGCAAACAATGAGTGACATCCAATCACACAAGTTGAAAACACATTACAGATGCTTTCATAACATCATTACACATTTTCTCTATGTATTAATATGTTTCAGAGTCCTTTTTTAAAACTACAATGCATGTGTGTTTTAACAGATATTTTATAAAAAACCCTGAAGAATATTTTGAATTGTGCGTGTATTTAAATACTTTTTAAAAAAATAATATTAATCATCAATACATTAAAGAAGACTTATTATGTAAATAATTTTATCTACATATAATCAGACTGCTGATGGCAACAGATTTCTACAGGCTGATCATTTCCTTATATTGTAAAGGAGAGAAAGCTGTTTCAGTTATAATTGATTGATTGATTGAATATTAACGTCGCACTGTTCAGCTACACGAGGGCTTTTGGCGACGGACCACGTAATTTTGAACCATGGTCAAGTGACGTGGACGACACCTGAGCTGGCACCCCCTCTCCTAACTACCACACCACACCAACGGGAGGACGTTTCAGCTCTCGACATATTTAACGTGCATCGCTGCCCTACACGGCGGGTCTTTAGTGGTACTGGGCTCGATCCTGTGACAAAGCAAGCCACAGTCCGATACCTATACCACTCGGCTACCGCGGCCTGTTTCAGTTATAATAAGAAAATAAAATAAAATTGAACAATAAAAGAATGGTTCACTACAACTTCTTTTATACAAAAGAAGAATGTTACTATTATACTCATGTTAATAAACTTTTATTATTTTATTGTTTTTGTGTTCATGTGTACAATTTTAATCACTAAATATAAAATACAAGGCATAATTCATATGAATGTGACAGCTTGCTAACAAAAAATCCAACAGTAATCAAAATTCAAATTTAAATTTAATACAAATAAAAAGAGTATTTCCAGCTTAGTAGAAACCATAATTATTATTTTGCATAATATTACAAATTGGCAAAAGATTTTAATATTAAAAAAATGCTATCTTATACAAATATTTCTAGGATATCAAAAACAAAACTGTATTAATGCTTTAAAAATTTCGTTTAACAATTTATATGTTAGATTCCCTTGCTGAATTATTAGCTGCCCATTTTACAAACATGATTTTCATTTATGAATCAAGTAATGTCTTTTTAAATTAGATTTCCTAGCAAAAATTTTGTTGTACAATTCACAAATATGAGGCTTTACTCTAGTATGGTTTTTGTGATGCTTCCTCAAATTAGATAGAGTAGAAAAGTTTTTGTTGCACGATTCACAAACATGAACTTTTTCTCCGGTAGGAGTCTCCTGATCAGGGGCGTAGCTACCGCCCTATCAGCCGTATCAATGATTAGGCCCCGAAGCTACAGGGGCCCCAACATGTGTAACTACTGTCTCCTTACCCTATATGAAAAAGGGCTCCGAAGAAATTTCGATACAGGACCCCTTTAGAGTCCTTTTTGCACCTGATGAACTCTTAAATTTGTTTTAGAATCAAAGCTTTTATCACACAGTTATAAGGTTTTTTTCCAGAATGAATCTTCAGATGCTTTCTCAAAAAGGATTTAGTAGAATAGCTTTCATTACATACCTCGCAGATATGAAGTTTCTCACCAGTATGAATTTTGAGATGGTTTAACAAACTAGATTTATCTGCGAAGCTTCTGTTACACGAATCAAAAATGAGGTTTCTCTCCAGTATGAGTCAAATGATGTCTTAAAAGAGTATGTTTTCCTTTGAAGCCTTTACCACACAACTGACAAATATGTGGTTTCTCTTCAGAATGAGTCAGAAAATGTTTTGCAAGATTACAATTTTCTTTGAAACACTTGTTACATATTTCACAAACATGATTTCTTTCTTCAGTGATGTTTGTTCAATGCATTTTTAGAAACAAAGCTTTTATTGCATAGATCACAAACACAGTTTTTTTCTCCAGCATGAATACGAAGATGCTCAACAAGATAACGTTTTGATACAAAGCTTTTCTGGCATACTTCGCAGATTTACCTTTAGAATGGGTTGAGTTGTGTCGCATGAGATTATTTTTACAGACGAAGCCTGTTCCACACAATTCAAGGGAATATGGTTTTTCTCCACTATGAGAAATAAGATGAATTCGAAGATTACGTTGATAAACAAAACTTTTGAGCATAGGTCACAAACATGTGGTTTCTCACCAGTATGAGTTAAGGCATCCGTTCGGGGGTGCCCCACTTCTACAGTATCCTCGCGACCTAGATCTGTGGGAAGGAACGAAGCAGCAGCCATATCGCTTCTCTTAATATCTCTTTATTAAGATCTTAACTTAAACAATATACAATAATAATATTCAATTCAAGTGAATCTGGAGTGAAAAGACACAATTCATATTTACAAATAATCGCGTAACCAACCACTATATCTAACTCTACCGACTATTTGTAACCAATAACTACACAGTTCTTAATAATTTAATTTTTCAGCCTTACCGCTATATCTTGGGTAAGCAGCAATTCGCTTGATTCTAACTGACGTGGCTTTTGTCTTTGTGGAATGGTATCCACCTTTAACTTGATCGCACAGGTACGGATAGCTTAAATCTTGAACTCGGGATTTCCTCTCGCTTTAACTTAAGCACTGGCAAAACATAGACCTCGTATATTCACTTCTCATAGCCACCCCGCGTACGCTAAACTTCTATTATTTATAAGATTTCTAATTTGAATATTCACGCTTCTCTTCTCGAGTTGCTTGGAAAGAATTGCCATTCCGGCCACAAAGAAACACTAGAGAATAATTAGTTGAAATCATGATGAGCCCGTCACAAACTATGGAATTTAAGCGCACTTGTTTTACTAAAGCTTTTTTCACATATCTCACAGATAGGTCTCTTTCCTGCATGACATTTTGTTTCATGTTTAATAGGAACAGGTTTCTTAGTAAATATAATATTTGGATTGCAAATTTCACAACTGAAATGTCATCTGAAATCCAATTTTGATTCCAAAACTTCCGTTTTCTCAATTAGGACTGTTATTTAAGTTCAAGAATGCTCTTGAAGTTCTCATTCGACATACAATTACAATTAATATCTTTATGTGGGATTTGGAGCAACAAAGGCTATTATCTCACTCATTTGACATTAATTGGTTGCTTATTTATTTTTTAAGAGAGGAAGTTTTAAAAAATAAATGACAAAGAATTTTTTTTCAAAATATTTTTTACAGAAATTTTAAGTGTTCTCCTTTTGAGCATAATGTTTCTCATAGCATGGATTGTTTTTAACCTATGAGAACAGATTTGGAATTACAACTTCAAGTGCAATTTGTGACATCCTTCTACAGAAAATATTTTAATTTTTCGAACCAGAGATCCACTTTATTTTTCAAAACTATAACTTATAGCCTTAAAATTAATACAAACTTCTCTAATGAAATTAGACTGATTTATTATATAAAATATGTACAGGAAATACATATTTATCTGGATGTTTCTTTGAAATACAGTAATGTTTAGATAGATCAGATGTTTAATCAAGAGATTACAAACAATGTAAATCTGACTACATCAATTTATTGTATCATCGGAAAACAACATGCTATACTCCGTAGAAATTTTTTTTCATTCGGCCAAAGAAGTATTAAATGTTTTAGTATTGCTTTTTTCTCTCCATCAAACAATAAATTGTGTACTTTTCTATTCTGAGCCAGCAGTCAAAAGAATAGTTTACAAATCAAGCATCTAATTGTAACCCAAAATCATACGGTTATTGGTGGATTTTTTAAGTTTGGGAAATTTTCTTTCGAAATACAACGGGATAAAAATAATTTCTTTTTTAGGAGTGAATCGGGACGGCGCGATGCACTTAGAACAGAGGTACTCAACCTGCGGCCCACATGTGGCCGAACCAGCCTTTTTAAGCGGCCCGGTAATGGCTCATTGCTCTTAGAAATTTACTTATACAACAAGATTGTATTAAAAATTTGCCAAGAAATCAAATACATCAATTTTGCTTTTTGCTGTCGTTGTCGTACGGGTACGAATTGATATTCTTTTTCTATTTAGAACGGTTAGTGATAACATTTTTACGGTTAGTGATAACAAACAACAGTGGAATAGCGACCATTTTATGGGTGGACCCAGTTTTTAACTATCTTTCATACCTGGCAAGAGAAAAATATTCGAAGAAAATATATCGTATCAAGACGATTGGGAGGTTAATTATTTTGTAGTGAAAATCAAACATACACACACTGCTGGCCCCCATAAATGCAACACCCTGAAGGAAGCATGCAAATAACATGAAATTTACAACATGCATTAGCGGAGGTGAGATATGCAAATGATAGAATTTCAGCGCAGACACACATCACGCGTGCCTGTGGCGCCACCTCAAAGCGCTATTTAAGGCTTGGAGATTTCGATGATATCAAGTTCGGCAATTGTGTTTTTCTTGTGGTTTTTACAAAAAACGATCAGTTATGTCTCGTAGAAAACAGTGATCAGCTTTTGATCAAGTATCCGAGTTGGACAGAGGAAGGATAGTGGCCTACCGAGATTGTGAATAATCTTTCAGGGAAATTGGTAGTCGTGTTGGACGAAATCAAACAACTGTAATGCGGATATGTGATCGTTGGATGTAGGAGGGTGGGATGGACCGACGTGGTCGATCTCATCCACCTCAGTGCACCACTTCACGTGAGGACAGGGAAATTGTGCGCATGGCAGTAACGGATCACTTAGTCACATCATGAACCGTAGCACAGCACATTTAGTCTGTAACGCATTATTCAGTGTCTACGCGTACCATTCGACGCCGTTTACAGCAGAGTGGTCTGTCCGCAAGACGTCCATTGTTTGGTCTACCCATGACACAGAACCACAGACGTCTCCGCCGCAAATGGTGTGATGAAAGAAGGATGTGGGCGGCAGAATGGAATGAAGTTGTCTTTACTGACGAGTCACGCATCTGTCTGAGACACTACGATGGTCAGATTCGAGTGTGGAGACATCGTGGAGAGAGGATGCTGAACACCTGCACCGCCACACTGGTCGTGCACTGTGTATTATGGTATGGGACGGTATTGAATATCACTCTCGCACTCCTCTAGTACACATTGCCGGTACTTTAAACAGCCAGCGCTACGTCTCCGAGGCCCGCAGTTGTCCTTCCTTACCTTCAGAGCTTGGCCACAGCCATTTGTCAACAGGATAATTGGCAACCACACGTGACACGTATTGTCCAAAGGTTCTTCGTCAATCACCAGATTGAATTGCTTCCTTCGCCGGCTCTCTCTCCGGATCTTTCGCCAATAGAAAACTTGTGGTCCAGGGTTGCTCAACGATTGACCCAGATTACACCTCCAGCTGCCACAAAAGATCAGCTTTGGCAACGTGTGGAAGCTGCTTGGTCTGCTGTACCCCAAGAACACATCCAAAGTCTCTTTGAATCAATGCCGAGGCGTATGGCAGTGGTGATCTCCAACAAGGGCGACTACTCTGGCTACTGATTCTGGCAGGAACCACACTTCACAGCAGTCTATAAATTTAATCATTTGATACTTGGTCAACATGTTATCTACAAAATAAATTTTGTTGTGCTATCTCTTGTCTTTCTTGGTCTTGCATTTATGGTGGCCAGCAGTGTAGATCAGTAATTGATTTGTCACGAAAGGTTTTACCTAAAAAATACCAATAAACTTGAATCGTTCAATGACACTTTTTCTTGAAGGTCTCTTTCAAGAGGTTATAAATAGGCTTTCTTGAACAATCTTTGCAGCAGCAACAAATTGTTTTGTCAGTGGTAAGGCCACAGCCGTAACAAAGACATCCTATGAAATTTCTTATATTATTGGTATCATATATATCTGTTTACTGATGCAGAAATTGTGGAAGAGTGTTTCTTAAATGCTTCTAACTTAGTGTTAGTGACAAAGATAAATAAAGAAAGCGAAACAGGAAGTATAATATTTTTTTAAATCAAGTTTCAAAATTTAAATTTCCTATATAATCTTTCTTCCCTCCCCTCCCCTTCCCCATTTATCCTCATGTTGCGACCCGCGTGAAATAGCGGACAAAATATGTGGCCCATCAGAAAAAAAGGTTGAGTATCCCTGGCATAGATAGTTTTGTTTAAATGCATTGCTAGCGCCATCTGTTGTCCGAAATATTGTTCATTTTTGTGAATATATCTCCTGATTATTTTTCAAACCTCAGTTTAATCTGCAATTAATTTAGTTAGTGAGCAGTAATTTATTTTATTATAAAATAAATATGATTGAAGAAGCAAAATATATTGAGTTATGTAAATTTCATTGAAATATCTACACTTTTGGATTACATAAAGAAAAATTAAAGCATAAAATATTCGAAATATAACCTAATATGTTTATAAAATGTAAATTAATTCACTTAGATTTAAACTCTATTTTTTTCAAAAGAATTAAGTATTGTGTCATCTTTCATGTAACCTTTTAAAAGTATTGGTTGGATTGTACAATCGGCCGCCTCTCGCGCCAAGTGTTTTCTCGCCAAATCGATAAATGCGCAAAATCTGGTAACCCTCCTGAATTTTTTAACCAGTAAAGAAGTCGTTTTAGCGTTATTTCGAGCAAGCGCAGTACGTTTCTTTAATTTTAACAGTTTTTCACTATATCACGGCAGTTTAACACATACGTGATTCGTTTCTTTAATTTTAGCAGTTTAATTTTCCAACTGCGGTTTTTCTCGCACGGCCAGAATGTTTTATTGCTTTAAAAATTAACGATAGTTACTTTCTTCCCCCTCCAAGTCCTGTCTGTTGCCTCAAAGTGGCGTACCTGGGAGGTATGGGTGAAGTACGTCGAGAGAATTTTCTCTAGGTAGGGTCACCCTAGATGTGTAGGCCATGCCATTATGCTCAGCTAAAACAGACAGGCACCCGGGGCTAAGTCAAGCTTCTCCCTTTAGGTGCCCCAGGCCTTCGGGTCAATTGAAGCTGCTCTCTTCCCTTTATCATGAATCCTTCTCTTACTGTTACAGATACTGCATCGCCCATCTCGCAGGATAATCAGGGGCGTGTTCGAGGTTTAGGCAGAAGGCCTCGTTTGATTAATGCACTACGGCTTCCAACTTCTAAAAGTGTTTCTCTGAATATTCTCCAGTGTAATACAAATGGAATATCTTCTCCAGCCACAAGAACTAAATTGGATCAACTGATTGAATTGGCCGATGAGTGCGGTGCTCAGATTATCGCCCTTCAAGAAACTAAACTTGGAAAACATACTGTCATTAAATTAAAAAATTTTAGTATCTATCGTGTGGACAGACCCCAAGGGGTGGTGTGGTTTGGCCTTTCTTATTAGAGATATTAACTATAATAAAATCTCCATGTCTATACATGACACTGATTTAGAGACGTAAGGGATCTCTATTTCTTGGAAAAGAAGGCAGATCAATATCTTCAATTTATACCACCCACCCAATCAGGCCCATTTACCTTCTAATTTATTTAATTTTGCTGACAAAGACGTTATTTTTCATGGTGATCTTAATGCCAAATATCGGTTCTTGGGATATGCTGCGAGCAGTACTATATATATATATAGTGGATATGATCTGTTCAATGCTGCTGACGGTAAGGCGCTTATTTTCCTCAACGATGGTTCCCCTACTCATACGTCTTTTAGCTATGGTACTTCTGAGGCTTTGGGCGTATCTCTCGTCAGTCCTGGACTTTTTCCTCATTGTGATTGGACTGTTCTGGACAGTATTGACAGTAATTCCCAGCCCGTTCTATTTAAAGTACAATAAAAGTAATAAAGTTATATTAAAAGTAGAACTGTGGCAGCTAGCAGAAACTTTAAGAAGGTTAATTGGGAAAATTTTTGTCAGCTAACTGAGCGTACTCTCGGTCCGTGGACTCTTTCTGTTGATTTAGAACAGGAGTGGTATTCCTTTAAACACATGTGATCATCAATTCTTCCCGCAAGTCTATTCCTAGAGGCAATTTCAGGTGACTGTAATCCTTTTTCAAACATAGGAATCCTGAGCTGAGGAACCTTATTCTTAAGAGAAATGATTTACACAAAACTATCTCTAGCCATCCCAAGGTCAAACTTGAACTTAAGAGACTTAATGCTGCTGTCAAACAACTGTACATTAATCATAAGAGGAAGACTTGGATTAACTTATGCAGTAACATCGATGCCAAAGCTCCAAACTTCAAGCTTTGGAGACTTGTGCAGTCCCTAAGTTATAGTCAGCCTCAAGCTGTGCCTTGCAATACGGTTCTTAATCCAGTAGGAAAAATTCCTCAGGATGACAAAACTGCAACAAATATCTTTGTAGAATTTTATAAAAATAAGATCAAATTGACTTTTAAAAAAAGATGATGTTTTAGTCAAAAATAAATCCAAAAGACTGATCCACAATTGCCACTCTAATCGCATTGGATTACCCATTTTCAATGATAATTTCCCATTGAGAGAACTTAATATTGCTCTGAAGGCCATGGTCTTAGTAAATCCCCGGGTCCTGATGGGATACATGGTGTTATGATTGATCATCTTGGATCTCATGGAATGCGAAGACTTCTGGACCTCTTCAATTTCTCATTCAGACTAGTTCGTCTCCCGCGAAAATAGAGGAGAGCAAAATCATCATCCCTATCCTTAAGCCGGGTAAAGATGACCCCTTTAGACCCCTTGCTTTGACCTCCTTTACTTGTAAGCTTATGGAGAGACTTGTCCTTGCTAGGTTACATTACCATCTGTTGTATTCTAACGATTTGCTTCCAAGGGAACAATATTGTTTTAGATGAGGGCATAACGCAATCGACCAGATTCTGTTTTTCTGTCAGAGTGTCCTTGATGCACAGAACATGAAGCCCACAAATCACACTTCTGCCGTTCTTTGGAACATGTCTAAAGCCTTTGACTGCGTTTGGCACCAATTATTGATTACCAAACTTCACGACTTATTTAGTATTAAAGGCCGGGCTCTTTCTTGGATTTCCAATTTTCTTAGAAACAAATCCATTAGAGTAATATACAACTCTTTGTCTGATCCGTTTGGCCTTAAATAGGGAATTCCGCAAGGTTTGGTCCTTAGCCCTGGCCTGTTTTCTTTGTATATTTCTGAGATTGAGAAAGATATTGCCAAACTTTATAAAGTAGGAATTTTTCCTGATGGTATTATAATATGAAACTCTGGCTCTGACATTGACGCAATTGAACATAACCTCAACTGTGCTCTGAAAGAAGCTTATTGTTTTGCAGAGCGCCTTAAATTGCCATTTAATGCTTTTAAATCCTTGACAACTTTATATACCCCTAACAGACATCTCTACAATTACCAGCCTCAGATCTTTATAAATGGAATTAAATTAAACTATGATAAAATGCTAAATATTTTGGTTATATATATATATATATATATATATATATATATATATATGGTATATAATAAAATAAAAGTGGAGTACTAGAACGAACAATGCTAAAGAAGTAAGAAATTGGAATTCAGCAGACACAACAAATGTAGATACAAAAAAGTCATTGAACTAAACTGAAGACCTATTATGATTTCTAAAGCTGCCGCTGAATTAGGCCAGCAAATTAGGGTTAAGCAATGCTTTGTGGATCCAGCCTTCCTCATACAGCAGAAATTTTCGACATCATAGAAAAAAAGCCAAGTTGAAAAGTTAAGCCTAATACAACACGTGGATGAAGAACCTAATAAAATCGAAAAAGAAATTGAGAAATGAGAGCAATAATGAATCTCTCAAGGACAGGAATAATGAAAAAAATTTATATAGAAAGTATTAGGAAAAACTTTCTTGTAAAATAAAATCCTGAACTACGATGAGATCCTACGTGAAATGGCGTATATATGTATATATCTTTATATATAAAAATCTTCTATGCGTGTGTATGTCACTAAATTCCTCCTAAACGGCTCGACCGATTTCGATGAAATTTTTTGTGTGGATTTAAGTAAATTCGAGAATGGCTTAGATTCATTTATAATTTGGTCCGATATCGCAATTAGTTAAAAAGATATTAATTAAAAACATTCAAAACATGCAACTCAACATTCATCTGCATTTTTGTAACAACGCTATTGTTACAAACAAATAATATAAAATTTTTTTTAATCAATTCCTACTTAGATCAACCAAGAAAAAATTTATTTTAGCTACTTTTTATAAAATAGTTGCAATTAATATAAATATGTATACATATGACAGAATCTCACAACATTAAGTGGTAATTAATTTTTATTAATTATCATTAAAGTATCGTGTTGTCATCCAAAACAATCGTGTATATAAAATTTCCTTTCAACTGAATGCTTTAACAGGTGAGAAAAAAAACCTTTTCATATTTTGACATAAGTCACCAAAAGGGTCGTTAAGTCACCAACGTGGCTGTATTTGTAATTTTTTAAATAATTAGTTATAATCAAAATTAATTTTTATTAATTATATAATTAAATTATTGTATTGTCATCCAAAATAATTATGTACATTACATTTCAGCTCAATTGAGCGCTTTAAAATGTATTTTATTAACTATTGAAAATTCCATCCAAGATAAATAAATAAACAAACAAATAAAATATGTATAGAGATCGGGAGCTAATAGTAGGCATTGAAAAAGACGTAAGTTGGCGTCGAAAAGTGATTTTCAGCCAAACTGGCTGAACCCGGTCTTTATTGTTACGAAAATGCAGACGATTCACGCTTTTTAGCGTTTTTAATTAATATCTTTTCAAATAATCTTTATATATGTAATTCTTCTGTGCGTGTGTTTGTAACTGAACTCCTCCTAAGACCGATTTTGATGAAAGTTTTAGTCTGTTCCAGTGGACTCGAGAATGGTTTAGATTTATAGTTCGGTTTAGAAATCTTTATTTAATTAATTTTTTCATTTATAAATTGTTGATCTTGGAATGTTTTACATTGGATCCGGCAGACTGCGCTACGATCGCAGTTTTGAATATACAAAAATCTTTTATTATAATTCAAGTTGGTCCCGACAGTTGGTGCTGTGATCATTTCAGGAAAATATTTTGTCACTTCGTGTTATTATTTTGTTGAAATGAATCGTGTGCTAATTAAATTATTACATTCAGATGTAATTAGTGTTTGAAGAGCCTTTACATTTAACTTCGCTCATAGTATACATATACTCACACGCTATCGATTGATTGAATTGTGATAACCGTACATGTAATGAGGTTAGACATTGCAATAACTTTTTAATACAAATTATACTCAAAATGGTCCAGATTGTTAAAGCGTATTCCTAAAAATTTGGAATTTTTGAATTTAAGATGTGTGTACAGGACAACGTCTGTCGGGTCCTCTAGTATATATATATATATATATATATATTTGTATTAGCGACTGGCAATTAGGTTAGTTTATAGCTGATCTTTGCTCGGTGGTTGTTGTAACTCCTGTTTAGCGGCGCTGTAGTCGTTTGCTTCTAGTGTAAATAGCGTTCCTGTTTTGTAAATAAAAACGTGTTTTTTTGTCCCTCCATCCGACTGGGGTGTTTTTTGTGCGTCGCTTCTCCTTCTGACAGGTAAGAGCAATTTATTCATTTTTAATGCACGAATCCGAATTGAATTTTTGAATTACGAATTTGAATAATTATTTAGAAGTTTGAATTTGAACATTATTTTGGTGCCTGAAACTCGGGACCAGCCTTTAGATAAATTATTGCGAACTGTTAGTGTAGTTGAAATCTTGCGAACAGTATTGAATTTGAAAATTTAATTTATATGAAATGGATATCGAAGTTCTTAAAAAAATTCGAACACCTGTCAGAAGGGCGGCAACAGAATTATCGAACTCAATTAAAATTGAAATTGAGAAGGAAAATGCATCAAGCGATTTTATAGAATAACTTTTAGCAAAATTAATTGATAAAGAAAAACAACTTGAGAATGTTGACAAAGATATCACGATTCTTACTAATATGGATGACCTAGAAAAGGAAATAGAAAAACAACAAGAATACCGTGATTCAATAATAACTTGTAAAGTGCGTGCCAATAAAATATTAAACAAAAGAGAAACTGAGTCGAGAAACACACCTATTACAAGTTCTAGAAGCGAACAACAATTTTCAAGTTTAAAACTCCCTCAACTGCAAATCCCACAATTTGACGGAAATATTTTAAAATTTAGTGATTTCTTTGCCCAATTCGAAGCAGCAATACACAATAACTCAAATTTAAGTGACGTTGAGAAATTTAATTATTTAAAATCTTACTTAATTGATGAAGCTGAAATAGCAATTAGAGGTTTAACTTTAAGTGCAAATAACTATACAATCGCATTAAACATAATTAAAGAGCGATTTGGCAGAAAAGATTTAATTATTGATTCGCATATGTCTAAATTATTACATTTAAATCCTGTGCGAAAATCAAATGACATTTTGAGCTTGCGAAAACTGTATTCTGAATGTGAAATCCATATTCGAGGATTACAAAACTGTAGGGTAAATCCGGACACTTATAGTTCCCTATTGTATCCAATAATTTTAAAATCTATTCCGCGGGATTTATCATTGGAGTTCTCACGAAAATCATACGGTCAAACGGAGAATATGATTTCTGATTTATTAGACTTCTTAAAAATAGAAATTCAGTGTCGCGAGAAAATGAGCATTTAACTAAAGAATTTAATTCTTATGATTCCAATCCCCGAAAAGAAACTAGAAATTATTATAACAAAAAAGCAGAATTATAAACACAGTAAATTTAATAAATATAACGTAGATTCAGCGTATGGAAAAAATAAAAATACTTATGTCCCGACGACCTCCGCGTTTGTTGTCAATGTAAATAAGTGTGTATTTTGTTTGGGAAATGATAATAAAAATGATCATAGTTCCGATTCTTGTCCGAAATCAATCGAGGAAAGGAAATTATCTCTTAGGAAAACGGCATTTGTTATTTATGTCTCACGCGAGGCCATATATTTCGGGCTTGTAAAAGGCTAGGTTTGCGTTAATTGTAAGGGTCGTCACCCGAACTGATATGCGATACTTCTTTCATCCCCACAAACCACCCTGTTGACGAAAAAGATCGCCTCGGAGAACGCAGGTGTTCGGGGTTCCTCACTGGAATGTGACACCCCCCTGAAAAGTATCTCATGCTGTAATGTGAATACAACTCCTAACGAAATTCTTCTCGAAACGTGTAGGGCTTTATTGGTAAACGAATCGCAGAAAAAGGAAATAAATCTCTTGTTAGATAACGCTTCGCAGAGATGTTTTTTAAAAAAAAAACAGTAGCCTCTGAAATGAAGCTTCCTGTGAAACGCGAAGAAAATTTATTGGTTTACACATTCGGTTCGAGAACACCCATTCAAAAAAATACGAAGTTGTGGAAATTACCCTCTGTAACCTTAACGATTCTGTAAAAACGATCACTATTGACGCTCTTTTGACGGACGTCATTTCCGGAACTCCTTTCAAAGTATCGGCGAATAAATTAAAGAAATCGCTTAGTTGTAAAAATGTTCACTTTTCTGACTTAAACGAATCGAATGGAGATGAGATTTCATTGTTAATAGGGGCGCAATATTTTTGGCAGATTCATTCCGGTAAAAAGGAGAAATTAACAAAAACTTTGTTTGCGATAGATACCATTTTCGGGACAATAATCCAGGGTAGAATATCGCCTATGGATGTACATTATAAAGAAAACGTTTCTGTATTTAAAATAGAATGTTGTTCCCAATTAAATGAAAATTTAACCCAATTTTGGAAATTAGAATCGATGGGAATTAGTGATACAGAAAATATGTTAGATAGCGATAACGACTATATTTCGAGTTTTGAGAATAATTTAAAATTTAATAACGGAATGTATGAGACTAAATTATTTTGGGAAGATAAACCAAGCGATTTGGAAAATAATTGGGCAATAGCGAAGCGCAGATTCGGTAATTTAAGTATTAAAATGCAAGACAATAATTGGCTTTATAATGAATACAAAAATATTGTTAAAGATCAAATTAAAGAAAATATTGTTGAGGAATGTTCATCACATTTCGAAACTAATTCTTATTATATGCCTCATTCGGCTGTGGTTCGAAAAGACAAAGAAACGACAAAGGTTCGAATGGTTTTTGATGCGTCCTCGAAAGGTAGAGACTGTAAATCTTTGAATGAGTGCCTTTATGCGGGTCCACCTTTGAATCCCCGAATAATAGATGTAATCTTGCGATTTCGCGAATATGAACATGCGTTTTGTAGTGATATTCAAGGGGCATTTTTAACGATTGGAATAGCTGAGGAAGATCGCGACTATTTAAGATTTTTTTGGTTTCCGAATGATGGAGATGCCAAATCGTACAAAATAATGAGAATGAATTGTGTACCGTTTGGGGTGACCTTGAGTCCTTTTATACTTGCTGCGACGATTAAATTCCATATACGAAAATATAAGGAAGATTATAGAGAAACTTATGAACTGTTGAATACTTCTTTATATGTTGACGATCTGTTCGCCGGTTCATCCGAATCCGTTTATAAGGCTTTCGATCTCTCAAAAGACGCGATTGAAATTCTTAAAGATGCTAACATGAATTTAAGAAAATTTAAAACTAATTCGAAGGAATTAAGAAAATTATGGAACGAAAACGGTATAGGTGATGTTTGTGAATCGGGTGAGCGTTCTTTAAAGGTTTTAGGAATTATTTGGAATTTAAATAATGATACATTTAAATTAGATGCACAACCATTGCTTGAGTTAATCAAAAATTTAAAGAATTCGAAACGCTGTGTTCTGAAAACAGCAGCAAAAGTCTTTGATCCGATAGGTTTTATTTCCCCATTTGTGTTAATAATAAAATGCTTAATGCAAGAAATTTGGGAATACGGTCTCGGCTGGGATGAGCAATTGCCCACCGAGTTAAAGAATAAATGGGAGACTTGGTGCTCTCAAGTTTGTCTTCTAAACGACTTAACATTGGAAAGAAAATATTTTCCATATCCTTTAGATAAGGGAAAGGATTTGCAATTGCACATATTTTGTGATGCAAGTCCCAGAGCATTTGGAGCAGTGGCGTATTTTCGTTATGTCACTGCAAATGACGATATTTACACGAGTTTTATAACCGCTAAAAGCAGAGTTTCTCCTCTCAAAAAGTTAACCCTCCCACGATTGGAACTTTTGGGAGCAGTTTTAGCCTCGAGAATTTTGAAATATTTAACATCAAAATTTAAATTCCCTATTTTGAAATATTTCCTCTGGAGTGATTCTTCTATTGCTCTCCATTGGATTAAAGGAAAAGCTTCAAATTATAAACAGTTTGTTTCGAATAGGGTAATAGAAATCCAATCAAATTCCGATCCGTCTGATTGACATCATTGCAGTGGGAGAGAAAATCCAGCAGATTATGTTTCTCGTGGAGCGAATCTCGAGACGATTATTAACAGCCAATTTTGGATGCATGGTCCTCAGTGGCTTCGCACGACGGAAAACAACTGGCCGAAAAGCTTGAATTGTGACTTTTCTTCAACCGACCCCTGTGAATCCGAAGAACAAGTGTTTACGTTCGCATGTGAATTAAGCACAGCCTCAATAATTAATTTAAGAAAATTTAGCAGCCTGCAGAAATTATTGCGAGTTACTAGTTGGGTGCTTCGTTTTGTGCATAACATTCGCAATAGATTCAATAAACGATCTGACGACTTAAGTACAGAAGAAATCGATGGTGCCGAAAAATTTTGGATTCTATTAGTACAGAGAGATGCTTTCGCCGAAGAAGTTAATTGTTTACGTGCACGCAAACTACTACTCAAAACTTCAGTAATTTTAGAGTTTAATCCTTTCCTTGATTCAGATGAACTGATACGTGTCGGTGGAAGACTACAAAAATCTAAATTCTCTTATTTACAAAAACACCCATTCATTTTACCGGCCAAGCATTACTTCGTAAATTTAATGGTGCGAGACTCTCACGAAAAGGTTTTTCACGGTGGTGTTAGTGAAACTCTACTAGAAATTAGAGAGCGATTCTGGCTCATTAAAGGGAGACAGACTATGAAAAACATCTTAAAGAAATGTTTGATATGCAAAAGATTTAGTTCGACTTCAGGTGTTCAAGTCACCGCTCCGTTACCAGCTCTTCGTGTAGAGCAGTCAGCTCCATTTTCTGTAGTTGGAATAGATTTTGGAGGCCCCATCTACACAAAAGACGAGAATAAACATTACATTGTTTTATTTACGTGTGCTGTTACGAGAGCTCTTCACTTAGAGCTAGTGAACAACCTTACAACTGAAACATTTCTATTAGCACTTCGACGTTTTATTAGTCGTCGTGGTCTGTGTTCGAAAATCTTGACTGACAACGCAAAAACTTTTAAGAAATCCGAACTTGAACTGAAAAACTTGTGAAAGATTATCAGCGATCCTACAGTGAAAGCGTTCTACGCATCTCATAAAATCTACTGGCAGTTTATTATGGAACGAGCACCCTGGTGGGGCGGCTTTTACGAAAGACTTATTCGAACAGTAAAACTTGCTTTACGAAAGACTGTGGGAAGAGCAACTTTATTTCGCGATGAGTTGGAGACTCTTTTAATTGAAATTGAAGGAGTGCTCAACTCTCGCCCTCTTACATATATTTTTAGTGAATTTAATGAACCTGAACCTCTTACTCCCTCTCATATGATTTTAGGACGTAGAGTGAATAGTCTACCACCTGCCAGGCTTAATTTTGATTCTAACTTTTCCAACAGGAAAGTTCTAATTAAAAGGTTTAATTATCGCGAAAGATTACTTAATATGTTTTGGACAAAATGGTCAAAAGAATATATTTGCATGCTTAAATCTGCTCATTGGGCTAAACCTACAAGCGAAATTAAAGAGTTTAAAATTGATGATGTTGTACTAATTAATGATGAAAAATTTCCTAGACATTTTTGGAAACTAGGCAAAGTGGTTGATGTATTTCCTGGCAGGGATGGTAAAATACGTTCTTGTAAGATAAAAACACAAAATTCAATTATTAAAAGACCTGTACAATTGTTACATAACCTTGAACTTAATGAATGATTTCTTAGTTAAGTGATAGTTTTGAATTTGTTCTGGTGAATTTGTATGTGAATTACTTGTAATGTGTATTTAATATTTTTCTGTGTATTTTGAAATAGTAGCAGATTATGAATGAACCCCTGGTCATTCGGGGGGGAGTATGTTGTAACTCCTGTTTAGCGGCGCTGTAGTCGTTTGCTTCTAGTGTAAATAGCGTTCCTGTTTTGTAAATAAAAACGTGTTTTTGTCCCTCCATCCGACTGGGGTGTTTTTGTGCGTCGCTTCTCCTTCTGACAGGTAAGAGCAATTTATTCATTTTTAATGCACGAATCCGAATTGAATTTTTGAATTACGAGTTTGAATAATTATTTAGAAGTTTGAATTTGAACAGTGGTGTACTGATTAGGTAAGTACAGCATCGTTATAAAATTACCTATTTGTATCCTTCTGTTTTTTTGTATGGTTGTTGGCTGTCTTTAGAGCCTTTTCTTAGCTGTGGTTTTAGTTTTGAGCATAACTTTCTCTTACTTTTAAGAGCTTTTCATCAAGTTTGTTTTGATTAAAAATTAACTTGTTTCTGCTTTGCTGATTTTTTTGTGTGGTGGATGGAGGTTCTTTTGAGCTTAATCTTAAAAGAGTACTTTCAAGTTTGTTTTTTTAAAAATTAACTTGTTTCACACACTTTGACTTTGTATCAATTTCTGGACTAATTACAGAAATCTCTTTTTATATTGACTTTTATGAGCTTACTTTCAAGTTTTTTTTTTTTTTTTTATAAATTAACTTGTTCTGTTTTGCTTTGATACACTCTCTTTTGATTGGGTATCTACTTCTGTATTTTACAGAATTATATCTATTTTGACTTGTTGATATTAGGATGAGGGAATTTCATAACTCTTCCCCCTCTTTCTCCAATAACAACAATTTTGGAAAGGATCCGAGTTCTGTTAATGAACTACATCTTCGTAATAGTAATTCTAATATTAAAATATTCAAGACTAGAATTTTTTGGAACAAAAAATTCATTAATGGCCATCATAATCATTATAAACAAAAATTGTTAGATTCTAATAATCACATTTCTCATAATATTCATAAATGTTACACTAAGAGTCCTGCTATACATGGAATTTCTGATAATTTATCTTCTTATAATTTTGATAACTCTCAATCTTATAATAGTCTTAAGTTAAAATTCAATAAATGTAGAGATAGTAGATGTAAGACATGTATTATGTTAAATATGGATCAATATGATTGTGATTCTAAATTTAACCTTTGTAAAACCTTTAATTGTATTTATATTTTAAATTGTAAAGTATGTCAATATAAATATATAGGACAGACCTCCAATACTATTAACTTAAGGATTAATCAGCATAGACATGATGTTAAATTCTTTAATAATTCCAATAATTCTAATAAAATTGAACTTAGACACTTTTATATGCATGATTTCAATAATGTTGAACTGTCTATCATTAAAATTTCTCCAATTACTAAGCACAGATTATGGTGGGAAAATCACTTTATTAGGAGTTTTAATACAATCTATCCATATGGCCTTAATGCTTTGTATTTTGCTAAAAATACTCTGCAAATAATGTTACAGAATAATAATAAAGAATTTTTATAATGCCAATAAATTAAACAATACTTCTAAAAGAAAATCTAGAAGTAATAGAACTAAAAGGAAAAACAGAGATAAAAATTCATTAAATGACAATATTAGAGTTCTTATTGATGATTTTGAAAAAAAAAACTTTAATATCAAGAAAATCAAATACTTCATGTTTGGTCTGAATAAACATGAAATTGCATTGTTATATGAATCCTTAAATAATGATTCCTTAAAGGTTAGTCATGCAGTACATTATTAAAGACATTACTAACTATCTAGTTAATAAATTCAATATTAATGTTGAGAAAATTAATGAACCCATTACAGAGTACTGCACTTTATTATCCATGAATAAAACTTTTGACAAAATTAACTTTTCTAGTGTAATTAATAGACATTTGTCTCTTTTTCCAGTTAGAAATGTTGTTGTAAAGAAAGCTTTTAAATATAACAAAACGATGGGCAGATTTATCTTTAATTACAACAATAGTTCGCCCTCTATTAATATAGAAGATTGTATATGTAAAAACTATAATGATTTTATTGATGGTCATCATAAACATGTAGTTACTGGTAACTTAGATATAATCAATGATAATATTTTAAAAGATATAATGAGAAAAGGCACTAATTTTAGATTAAATGTTTCTAATAACAATACTGTTAAAAAACAAATTTTTAAAGATATAGATAATTTTATTACAAAATCTGCAATTAAATTTGGACTACCTATTGAGGCATTTGAAGAGTATAAGTACAATATATTAAAAGACCTTATGAATTTTAGCTACCATTCTCAATATGAAACTACTTTTAAAGATATCAAACAGAAAATTTATAATTTACAAAAGAATTTTATCATAGTTTACATTGATAAAGCACCTGGTAACTATGCTGTGATTTGTAAGTATTTTTATTATAATATTCTTTATGATCACTTTCTTAATAATGGTTCTTTTAAAAAATTAGATTTGTCACATAATGAAATTAGTAATCGTATTATTGCTATTTATAAAAAATTAGGTTATTGTATTCCTAAAATTAAGTATCCATATATTTTTTTAACTCCAAAATTCCATAAAAGTCCGGTTAAATTTAGAACTGTGACAAATGGTTTTAGAACATATATTACTACTGCAGGCAAATTACTTCATAATATAATACAAAACTTTATTAATCAGCAATGTAATAAAGCTATAATTAAAAATAGTAAAGAGATTATAGATTTTTTTAATGATAAAAATATTTATTCAGTTCATAGTTATGACTTTGAAGATCTTTTCAATTCCATTGATTTATATGATATTATTAAAGTAATTTTAGAAAACCACAGTATGTATAACCTTAATATTAATTTTAACAAATTTAAAACTCTCATAGATTTTGTCTTAAAAGAAAATTATATCAGTTTTAATGGTTCTTTATATAAACAAGAGAAAGGACTCCCACAAGGGGGCCCAGCTAGTAATAGTTTGGCTAATCTTTATTTACATTTTTATGAATATAGTTATGTTATTAATAATGACTACTACATTTTTAGATATATTGATGATTTAATTATTTTTGGTAAAAATGATAATTTAAATCCTATTATTAATTTTTATCCGTCCTACTTGAACTTAGTTAAAATTAATAATAATCCAATCAAAACAAATTACCTAGATGTATCTCTGTATATTAAGGATTTGAAACTACATACTAATATTTATGATAAAAGAGATGCCTTTAATTTTAATATCATCAAAGTGCCTTACTGGAATTCTAATTTATCAATATCTATATATAGAAATATTATTTTTAACTATATTTATCGCAATAAAGTATTAGTTAGCGATAAAGCTAATATTTTTTAAATCTTAAAAAAATTTTTAATCACTGTATTGAACATGGATACCCTGCTAATTTTCTTTGTAACTATATTTATAATGATTTTTTATGATACAATTTGTATTAATGTAATTATTTACTGTTATTATGTTTTGTAATTTTTTTAAATTTAGACAATATCTAATTTATCCTACAATTATTAAATAGATGGCGCCACATGCTTGCTTTTTTTTTTAAAATCTTTAATATATATTTTTCAGAGTTTCTTTATAATTTACGCTAATTTTATGATTTTTATTTTTATTTTTATGATTTTTTAAAAGTATATATATATATTTCTTATTATCGTATATCGTATCGCAATTAATCGTTTCTTATATCGTATCGCAAGTAACTTTATGCGGTTCTGCTCTCCCTATTTGGCGGGAACACGATAATGCACTCTTGGCCATCGTTACAAATCCGTTTTAGTAGGTTATGTTTATGTTCATATATTCTTGTTTAATGACTTAATATTTAAATTTTACGTATAGAACTCTTTCCTTTTCTCTTGGTACATAGTATGACAAATTACATGTGAAGGTTGGCGCCGCAAAACTTGTTTAAACCTGCAATCCTGGTTCCTAAGGCCAGGAATTTGTCTTTATACTGTGTGCCTACTTCCTACTTTTAGTTATCTTAGGTTTATAACTATATGATTATTTTTATATTTTTGTTTATATGTATATGTATATGTGTGTATAAATTTATATATATGTGTATGTATATGTATATGATTATATATTAAAAAATTCTTATATTGGATTATATATATATATATATATATATATATATATATATATATATATATATATATATATATATATATATATATATATATATATAAACAGAGTGGTTTTTTCCCTGTATAGAAGTTTAAGTTGGCATTACTTTCCAAGATGGTGACCGATTTAACAGCTGTCAAGTGATTTATTCTCAGTTTGGTTTGGCAATTCATCATGAATAGACTCACGCCTGAACAACGCTTTCAAACAGTGCAATTTTATTTAGAAAATAATGGTCGATTTTCATAAGCGAATTTTGTTTAGTGATGAAGCACACTTCTGGTTGAATGGCTACGTCAACAAACAAAACTGCCGCATTTGGAGTGAAGCTAATCCACAAGTGTATGTCGAAACACCGTTACATCCAGAAATACTGACTGTTTGGTGCGCTTTATGGGCTGGTGGAATCCTTCTTCAAAAACGATGAAGGTCACAACGTTACAGTCAATGGTGATCGGTATAGAGCCATGATTAATAACTTTTTCACTCCTGAATTGAACAATCATGATGTCCAGGAGCTGTGGTTCCAACAAGACGGCGCAACATGTCACGCAGCTCGTGCCACAATCGATTTATTGAAAGACACGTTTGGTGACCGCCTAATTTCACGTTTTGGACTGTGAATTGGCTTCCAAGATCTTGTGATTTAACACCGCTAGACTATTTTTTGTGGGGCTATGTAAAGTCATTGGTCTATGCGGATAAGCCACAAACGCTTGACCATTTGGAAGACAACACATTCGCCGTGTTATTGCCGATATACGGTCACAAATGTTGGAAAAAGTCATCGAAAATTGGACGTCCAGATTGGACTACATCCGAGTCAACCGTGGCAGTCATATGCCAGAAATCATATTTAAAATCTAATGCCATAAGATTATCTTTCGAATAAAAAATATTCATGTCATTCGAATAATACACATCGTTGTTTTATTGCAATTTAAAGTTCCATACCTCTAAAAAAAACACCCTGTATATATTGGATCAGGAAATCACAAGTAATAAACAACATTGAAAGTCAAGTGGCCAAGGGCAGAATTACACTTAATCTCCTCAAGTTCATTTCTGGACGTGACTGGGGAGCTGATGCAAATACACTTCGAACCACCTATATTTCTCTGATTAGGTCAATATTAGAGTATGGACTCCCTGTTTATGCATGTGCTTTCAAACCTAATCTGGACCAGCTGAAGAGAGTTCAGCTGAGTGCTGGTAGAGTCATTTCAGGACTCCGACCCAGCTGTCCGAATGACATTGTGCTCTTTGAGAGTAACTTTCTCCCACTGTCGTTTAAAAGATCTTACTGTCTCTCAAAATGTTATAACAAGCTTTCCAGTTTCGGTGATCAGCATAGAACCTCTGCGTATTTTCGCGACTGGGACAGACAACCAACGTCTGAAGAAATATTGCCCATTTTCTCTTGCAAAGACGCTGGGTTCGTCTTCGGCTAAAGTGGAACTTCATTATTTCCAGTGGGCTTTGATCTGAAACGTGAAGAAATTAGTTTCTATGAAGAGCGTCTATCTAGAGTTATTAAACACTCTGAGATATCGATTCTCATCAGATAGTTGGCTTTGGAAACAATTAACTGTATACCCCAGACATCTTTACAGATCTATACTGATGGCAGCAGAGGTGATAGGGGAATATCTAGTAGTGTAGTACACATCATTACGTCTACCGGAGTCATGGACATTCAAATCCAAATTCCAAATTTTTGCTCAGTTTTTAGATCGGAACTTATTGCTATCAGAACGGGTTTGTATTATGAATGTGAAACCACGGTTCAGTTTCAAGACGTTTGGATTTAGACTGACAGCCATGCTTCCATAAAACATTTTTCGAATTGACATCTATAGGGGATCGAACTAACCATGATATTCTTAATTTTCTTGATCGGATTTCTTTTAATCATTGCGTACATTTTCAGTGGGTCTCATCCCCCGTGGGAATTGATGGTAATGAGAAAGCCTATTTCTTAGCCAGGATTGCGGCTGAAGAGGAGGTGAGCCCTACTGGGTATCTTACATTCAGTGAATTATCTTCCCTTAAAAAAATTTAACTCCGTCATTTTGGAAGAAGTCCTCCTAGTCATCCTTGGCACTTCGGAAGAAATCCAGGAGATTCATTCAAGCTTATCCCTAGGAAATACTAGAGTCAGAAGATATTTCCAGGGGGCCACTTGTGTTATTTCGAGCTCGTCTCTCCTGCCCACATCTTGACTTCCTTGGATTTCAAAAAGGATGAGGTCCTTCTGGACACTCTTCTGTTCTTAGACTTTCTTGATGTTTCTGGATTTATAAAGATTGTCTAGCAATACTAGACAATATGGGATTAGAAACAACAACAACTTTCTGCTCATGCGCATTTTTTTATAACAGCCTTTTATTTAGGAAGCGGTAATTCTTTTACCCCGGATACACCAATAGGCCAGCTGTTTTCTTTAGCTTCGTTCCTTCGTTTTTGAATTATTTTTGTAGGTAATATTTTTATTTTTTTCTCCACATAAAATTTTAACAGATTGCCTCGATGCTCAGCGATGCTATTAGGAATAATTTGAACGAATGCATGAAAAAGTACGATTACTATTCTGGAAGATTTTTTGCACTGTTGTCTGTGCTTGGAAAGAAAACTACTTTAGAATTCTGCATGAAAGAAAGTTTGATTGGATGATCGTATGTATGTCCGAAATGTGGAAAAAGTATGGAATTGAGAGAAGGAACGGGTATGAAAGTGAACGATGGTTTTTGAACGGTACTACAGAAATTATTCGAGTGTGAAAGATGATAACCATCATGTATTTAAGAGTGTAAGGAAAGGGCCTTGGTTTGAATTGAGTAATATGGATATGTGTTCCATTTGGTTAGAAATGTAAAAATTTTCTGCAAAATGCCCTCAGAAATATCCAGTCGGAGACTGGTATAATTTCGTTATCATAAATGTCGGAGAAAGCAGCATTTTTTAAAGGTAAGTGACATTATTTCTACATTTAAATCAGTGCTTCTCAAACTTTCTATAGTCGCGACCCAATTTTCAGTCATAATTTTCATCGCGCCCCCGTCATACAACAACAATGTATGGAATGCAATAATAATGTACTTAGATGCTAAAGCTACAATGCACCTTTAATTATAAACTGCACAAATTATGAAGATACACTGCTGGCCACTGTAAATGGAACACCCTGAAGGAAGCATGCAAATAACATGAAGTTTATAGCATGAATTAGCGGAGGTGAGATATGCAAACGATTAGAATTTCAGCGCAGACACACATCATGCGCGCCTGTGGTGCCACCTCAAAGCACTATTTAAGGCTTGGAGATTTCGACGGTTTTAAGTTCGGCAATTGTGTTTTTCTTGTGGATTTTCAAAAAACGATCAGTTATGTCTCGTAGTAAACAGCGATCAGCTTTTGAGGAAATTTCCGAGTTCGACAGAGGAAGTATAGTGGCCTACAGAGATTGTGGATTATCTTTCATAGAAATTGGTAGTCGTGTTGGACGAAACCAAAAAACTGTAATGCGGTTATGTAAACGTTGGTTGCAGGAGGGTACGACGGACCGACGTGGTCGATCGCATCCACCTCAATGCACCACTTCACGTGACGACAGGCAAATTGTGCGTATGGCAGTGACGGATCGCTCAGTCACATCATGAACCGTATCACAATACATTGAATCTGTAACGCATCATCCAGTGTCTGCGCGTACCATTCGACGTCGTTTATAGCAGAGTGGTCTGTCCACAAGACGTCCATTGCTTTGTCTAACCTTGACTTAGAGCCACAGACATCTCCGTCACCAATGGTGTGATGAAAGAAAGATGTGGGCGGCAGAATGGAATGAAGTTGACGAGTCACGCATCTGTCTGCAACACCGCGATGGTCGGATTCGAGTCTGAAGACACCTTGGAGAGAGAATCCCCCTCCACACTGGTCCTGCACCGGGTGTTATGGTATTGGGCTGTATTGGATATCACTCTCGCACTCTTCTAGTACCAATTGCCGGTTCTTGAAATAGCCAGCTCTACATCTCCGAGGTTTTGGAGCCAGTTGTCCTTCCTTACTTTCAGGGCTTGGTCACAGCCATATTTCAACAGGATAATGCGCTACCACACGTGGCACGCATTGTCCACAGGTTTCTTCGTCAATCACCAGATTGAATTGCTTCCCTGGCCGGCTCGCTCTCCGGATCTTTCGCCGATAGAAAACATGTGGTCCATGGTTGCTCAACGATTGACCCAGATTACACCCCCAGCTGCCACAACAGATCAACTTTGGCAACGTGTGGAAGCTACTTGATCTGCTGTACCCCAAGAACACATCCAAAGTGCCTTTAAATCAATGCCGAGGCGTATGGCAGCGGTGATCTTCAACAATGGCGGCTACTCTGGCTACTGATTCTGGCATTAACCACACTTCACAGAAGTCTATAAATTTAATCATTTGATGCTTGGTCAACATGTTATCCACAAAATAAATATTGTTGTGCTATCTCTTCTCTTTCTTGGTGTTGCATTTACGGTGGTCAGCAGTGTAAGTTTGGAAAGTTTAAGTGTAAGTTTATATAGAGTTTTGTATTGCCGGGGAAGTCATTAGTAATTACTGAAATGTGTTTTTATTCAGTATTGATAAACTACTTAACAAATACTTTTCACCGAGCTGATGCATTTATAAGTATCTTCTATTAGTGTGAACATGTATCTTATTTTTTATTACCGTAAAATGCGGTGTATAACGTGCACTTTTAACAGAAAAAACTAGATCGAAATTAACGGGTGTGCATTATATGCCAGGTATAAAAATGAGATCATAGAAAAAAAGGAGATTTTCATGAATATCGACATATTGTTTTAAAAAATGGCATTCCCTATGATCTTAAAAGGTTGAAGCCCTAGAAGTTGTGATGACCCTCTGGGTCGCACCTTGAACACCAAGATTAATTTGAGGCAAAGAACCACCAAAAGCCATTTTGAATAATAATATTATTTATTTTTGTTATAATTTCCTCAAAAATCTCTGATAACAAATAATATAATAATGCTACGTCTTCTAAAGGGATTTGCCTTTATATTAAATTAAATTACTAAGAATACTATTGATTACTAATCTAGCTCAACTCAAGTAAGGTTTACCGAAATAGGAAATCCGAGAAACACACGTACTCGAATTCTTAATTGTCATTAACTTTAACTAAGTAGCTCAAACTGACGCTTACTTAAAGCGTATGGAAATTATATTTACCGCTGGCTTATATCAGCTTTCTGGTACGTTTAGCAGCACGACGTCTTCACGAATCTAATCTCTTTGAATCTTCTAGTTTTGCATGCAACGTTATCGGCTCAATAGCCTACCATCATCTCTTTTGCTATCTCACAACCCTCGACTTAAATACCTTATCTAATTTAAATATCTCAAACTTCTTTTTGGAGTTGATTGGAAATATATATAAACGCAAATTTATATTCCCCAGAAAGACACCTACGAAGATTAGTGGAAAGGTTCCGTACAGATTCTTCACAAAGTACTCTATTTTTTTTCTAAAGCTTTAAATAATTTCTTAGAACAAATGACTTTAAAACATCAGAACATTGAGACGTAAATTTCAGGTTTCTTCATAAAAAAGGGGGTGCGTGTTATACGACGAATATCCCTAAAACTAAAAATTGCAATTTGAAAGCACACGTGCGCGTTTTACGATATGTACAGGGGCATAGCTACAACCGTATCAGCCGTATCAATAATACGGGCCCCCAAAGTTCAAGAGCCCCAACATGTGTAACTACAGTATTACTAACAGGGCTTTCTTTTCTAAAAAATTGTAATAAATAGAAAATATCATTATTGTTTTAAAAGAATTATACCGTTTGCAAGATTCCACCCGAAAAATTACTTTAATTAATATCTACACTATTGAAATTTGAAGGTAAACAAATGTATGCGACTATAAAACTAGGTGTATCTTCTCAGGAACAGCACGTCGCAAAACTCGCCGCCGGCACCAAAAGCTTGGGAATGATCCAAGGAATCCGTTTTGACCATTTATATTCCAAAAGTGCAATTAGTTAAAAAGATATTAATTAAAAATCTTAAAATGCATAATTATTGCCTGTTTTTCCCGCCAGGCGCGAAACTCTAATTTTCTGAACTTTTTTTTTAAATCCCAAACGCTTTTAATACACGATTATATTTTATTCATGAGATTCAGATAAAAAATAATTACAGAATTGGAAAGATAATTTACTTCACCTAAGGTATAATTTATTTTACAAAAAAACGATATTTTATAGTTTTTAGGATTTTTTCTAAAATCAGTCAAAATCAATACATTTTTATGAAAATGATTTCCAAATCGTTCCGGTTGCATTTTCTGTCAAGTTAATGAAATGATATTCTACACTAATAAAATTCATGCTTTTCTCTTTTAAAATCAGTCATTTAAAAAATAAAATGTTAAAAACGTTTTTTTTTTTTACGATTTTTCAGAAATACTCAAATTTTTATTAAAATACTTAAGTATTTCTTTAATTATAAAAAAATTCTCATAAACACTTTTTTCCGTGTGTAGAACAATATTATTTGTATGTGCGAAGATTGAAAAAATTGCTTAAAAATTACGGTTAAAAAAATTGTGTCTCGTTTTTTTTCCCTTTTTGCGAGAACTATTTAAGCATTATTTTTGTTTAAAAGTTACCAATGTTTGTAATCTATATATGAAGTTTGAAGACATTAACTTAAAAATGAAGCCCGGAAATTTTTTTTTAACTTTAACAACTAACGCAATGCAAAATTAAATATCTCCTCCTTTTATTTCAACGGTCTTTTTTCCGAATATTTCGTGGATTGGTCGCATAGAGCGCTGGATTAGTAACTTTTGTACCCGAGTTCAAAACAACATCATCATTTAGTTCTTATGATTTTTTTAAAAATACTCAAAATTTTATTCGCGAATTAATAACTTCACCAGCAATTTGGTAATTGGAAAGATAATTTATTTCATCACAATACATTATTTTTTTTTAACGAAAAACCTATACTATACATATTTTAGGGTTTTTTCGAAAATGAATCAATATCGATGCGAAAATGATTCTTAAAAAAACTCATGCTTTGCTCTTTTACAGTTAATGATTTAAAAGTAAAATGCCGAGGATATTTTTTTATGAATTTCATTTGTGCAATAATTCGTTACTTTTTGTGCCTCTATATGGTTGCACGTGTCAAGCTGCTTAAGAAACGGTGAATGGTCACTTACTCGAGAGCTCTGATAGCGAGAGGGGAAGGGGAATTTAAATGACAATATGTTATGCATTTAAAAATTTTCGTGCAACTCCTGGGGGAGGCGTATAAACCTGTCTGACAAAGAAAAGAAGTGAAAAAATTTCGAAACAGGGAATTTTAAGTTACACACTCGATAAAAGCCCGAGTAACGCAGGGCTAAGCGTAGAAGGGGGGGGCTGGAAACCATTTTGAAAAAGAGTATTGGAAGTGCTAATTTTGTGAAGGAAAGGAAAATTTATAAAAATAGAGAATGCCCGTGCAACGCCGCGCCATGCAGCTAGTCTTTTGAACTAATTATGATATTGGGATATAAATGGTCAAAACATGCATTGTTATTCAAACTAAACGTGTATGCAAAATTTCAGCTCAATCGGTTGAAGACACCAGCTTCAAAATTGAGTTGCAAGATTCCACCCGAACATTTTACATTGCAAGTTAAATAAAAGCTTGTGTGTAAAATGGGTGTGGCAATGCTTCCCTTGTTGCCGTTGAGCCAAGATCGGGCACCAGCGTTCATCTTTTCGTTTCAGAACCCTGAAAGTTACTCGGCATGGGACGATGGAGGCAGAAAAAGCCACTCTAGCAACATCACTGAAGGCGATTTTTGTTGACGACTTCCAGGGCACATTCAAAGATTAAGTGAAGCGTTGGCAACAGTGCATCGAATCAGGGGGAGGATAATTTCAGAAGTTCTGGAAAGATTGTAAACTGATATCGATAACTGATTTAAAAAAAATCCTTCTGGCAACTTTTGCAACAGACCCTGTTATGACTTATTTCCAAGTAAAAAGATAGTTTTTTCAAGAATCGATGAACATCGAAATAAGGGAGGACCACCAACTAAGAAGTTGGATAACGTTTGAAAATGACTTAAGGGCAATTGGAATAAATAAATTTGGAGGAGCTATTGCGCCGTATAGTGCCAGATGGAAAAGAGTTTTCGAGACAGCCTCGACCTACACCAGATTGTAATGCTTAAGAGAAGAAGCCTAAAATAAGCTCTTACACAAATTTTTAATGTGATTTAAGCGTTGTTGTATGCCATAGATACGAATAGGAGAGAAAGTTAGCTATCAAAGGTTGAGAAGTTACAGATAAGACAGATAAATATTCAATATCGATTAAAAAAGGTAGGTCTCAACGATTTACAGAAAGGAACTGTAATTGGTTCTCTTCCAGTAGGGGTTTCACCTTAGCCGAAAGTGGAAATTTAGTGCGAACAACCTAGCTTAAAATAATGGTCACATATCAAAAAGAACAACACGTAATTTCTAAAAGAAAAACTGGATGGAAAGGGAAATTTTCAAACAGAAATCAGTGGACAATGATACGAATTATTCGTCAAAAGCATAAAATCATATTTGAGAAAATAGCAGTTTTTATATAACATTAGAGAAGACCCCATTTTCTAGGAACCTTCATAGATTAGATTGTTATACCTGTGTTGAGAAAAGCACAGATAGTACAATTATTAATTGATATCAATGACAAAGCATATAAGAAAGTCGGGCAAAGAAGAACAAACAGGAGTCTTGTAGACTCGGAACATACAATTTTGTGAGCAAAAGTACTGTGACATATGATACAAAAAAGTATGATAGAATCATACCTTTGACTTATAATCTTATATTTGTACCATACACTTTATTGTTTAGATTGTAATAGCTCATACATTTATGAGAGTCGGGTGTTATGGAATGGTCAAGTAATATGGTATTACCAAGGTTTTGGCGCTGTTGCTGCTAATGCGTGGAAAACCTCTGAAATATTAGAGAAGGATGCAATGAGAGTTGACTTCTTGTTGTTGCCATATCACTCACTACAGAACAAAGTGTGTTTTGCGATTTTTAAAAAATTTTGTTCGTAAGTTTTCAAACATTTTAACCTTCTTTTGCACACATTATTTGAACATTAAAGTTAAGCATAACGTACACCAAAAGAATTGGAATTTGTAATACTGTGATCGTCTCTTAGCTGACGTTGTTTTGTCCTTCAGTTAAAAGGTTCATTTTTCAAGATGATGTGTCGGGTGTTATGGAATACTAGGTATTTCATAATACCCGACATACAGCAATGAATCATTCCATTTTGATGTACCATTTATAATAGATTTCATACCATCAACTAAAGTACCAGAATATAAAGACGCTGTAAATGTATCTTCTGTAACAGAAAATTCTACGAAAAGACCAACCATGCGAGAATTCCGATTCAATGTTTTAGCTGTTTTCTGTGTGCTCATCATGATTAAATTGGAGGAGGGAATGATGGTATTTGTGAGTTTAGTAAATAGAGTCAAAACAGAAATGTCTTTCAAGCATTTTTAATAAATATGGCTTTTAGAACTAAAAATAACTGCGTTTTATGGAGTCGTAATTAGTTTCCCGGTGGTTTAAACTGCCTATTCTAAATTACCCGAATATCCCACAATGTTTTTCATTTATCATTTTTCTTAAAAACAAATTTTTTATAATAACAAAGTAAATATTATTTATTTTAACAAATGATAAATCCTCTCAAGCATTCATGGTAAATAACCATGAAAATTTTGGATACATTTTATCAAAAAAACAGTTGAGTTATTTTTAGAATGTATAAACGGTATTCCATAATACCTGACTCTGCTCTATGTTTGAATAAATACACGTGTATTTTTTTAGATTAGCTTACTTTTTTAATAGTTTTAAAATAATGTGAAATGTTTTCTAGCTTGAGAGAGAATTTTGACGACCAATATTACTTCAGTTTTTAATTCCTCATAAAGTCAATGACTTTTTAAAATCCTCTTTTAAAGAAATGATTTCTTAAACTACGCAATATATCTTGTTGGGTGTACACATTAATATGGAATTTTAAATATATTACATAACTTGTATATTCTTAACTTGTTATAGATTTCTGTATCTTGTGAGATTATTGTTGAAAATTGAATAGTGTTGGAAACAATGCATTTTTGTAACAGAACTTTAACAACAAATGAAGTTTTATCATTTGTTTCTAAAACTTAATGCGATTTGGTGAGTTTTTTGCTTAATTTATCGTTTTAAAAGCGTTTTTGGTTATTTACTGATTTTCCCATTTGGAAAATATTGTCTGAAAATGTCTTTCAAGTTGAAAGCCTGGCTGAAAGCCAAATTGTGAGTATACTTCCCTTTTAAGTACAGCTCACTTTTCGTATTGGATGCTAATCATACATTCAAATAAAATACTCGATTAAAATCCGAACTAATAAAAATCACGAAAAAATTAATAAGAATTGAGCATTACAATACACTATAGTTTACATAAAAAGACTATGTATATCGACTGTCGAGAAGAAAATAATATTGCAACCAATTAAAATTTAATCTTTTCGTGTTTATATCATAGATGGACACTAAAAGCGAGTAAAAAAATCAAGATTTTGCATATACGTTGCTTGTTTTTTTTAATCAATTCTGTTTTTTTTCATTCCGTTTCAACATGTTTAAGTCAATAAGCGTATTTAAAATAACAAATTTCTATCGACATTAAGTTTCCTGCAGTATGTTACACATTATTGGTTCGAGATTAATTTATACCACAACTCAGTTGGATTTAAAGAATCAGGAAGAAATGTCTATTACAGTTAATTCTGATTTGTTTGTTCTGTGACATCATCAAGAAATATATAAACGTACAATTCGTAAATAATGTTCCTTAAACCATTTTTCCCTGTTTCAGATTATTCAAAGTACATGAAAATTAATCGTCACTATACCATCCGGTATAGTGACGATGACTGTTGTACCATAAGGCCTGGGTTCAAATCCTAGAGAAAGCATACGTGCTCCTGAATATATAGGGCCCGTGCGGCATAGGGGTAATCTAAATAGTTGTCGAGGCTCAAAGTCCTCTCGTGAGGTTAGTGTAAGGAGAAGAGATGTGGGACCCTTCTGAGAAACCTCAGGGTTTTCTCCCTCCAAACTGGGTTGTAACCGAACCAAATGATACTGATACCTGTATGGTTTTCAAAGCTACGGCTAACGAACAGCGTGCTTCTAGCATTTTGCCACGATGAATTTCGTAGGCCTCGATCTAACATCATCGGAAGCCAGGTAGCATTAAAAACAATGAGAACGAAAAATGAAACCCTTCGTTCGATCTTCAATGAACCTGGAGTTAAGAGTTATATTCATCTTACGCTATAAAGCTTCACAAGGGCTAATCGTGACAAATCACGTCATGTTGCACCCTGGTCAATTGATAAGGATAACACCTAAACTGCCCCCTTCTATTAATTTAAAAAGAAGAACCTTTGAGTCCTCTAAACCCTACAAAGACGCCCTCTACACGGCGGGTCTTCAGCAGTACAAGGCTCGAAATGATACAATAGCCACAAGTCCTTGACCATGACCACTATGATACCACAGCCACATATCCCGTCCACTGATTTGCAGTTTTCCCTACAATGCAACTTTGTTTTAAATTTTAAAAAGTACACTGTGATAAAATATTTATTAATTCTATTGCTTTGAGGTGTGTTTAAGATAAATCTCTACAAAAAAAATAATAAATATATTTGCTTAAAAATATTTGGAATAATTTATTCAAAAAAATATTTTAACAAATAGTACCTTACCGTGTTAAAAACAGCGTTATAATCTTCTTTGAACATCAGAACGTAAAATTCACATTTATTACAAAGCCGAAATCGAGTATTACATTTATTTTGTGCTTATTTTATGAAACAAAATTTTGATAATGAATGAATGGTTTTTTTTTATTTGAAATTTTAACACTTATTACGAGATTTATTATATGTTACTGGTGTTAGATTCCAGGCGGGAAATCTCACTACGAAAATTGAGAAGAAAGTTATACTAGTTACATCATCTCGTAGGAATTTTCAAAAATATCAAGGAAATTTAAAAAAACGTGTAAGTAGTGACGAATTCAGTTTCAAGGATTAAATTTTTCTTTGCGTCGCAAGCCATACGACCCCGAGAGAGAGAGAGAGAGAGAGAGAGAGAGAGAGAGAGAGTTGAACAAATTTAATATAACATCTCGCTTTATACTGCGTAAATTCTAATTATATTTGAGTTTGGCGACTAAATAAGAATCTTAGAACCAGCAGCGTACAGATAATTTAGAGTAATATGGACCATATACATTAACATCATAAGGACTTCATTCATACATTGAATCACACAAATTTCTTAAATTGAATATTGTATTAGTTTGTATAATACCAAAATGTGTAAGTTTCAGACATACTTAATGACAACTGGTTAGGCTACTTTATAAAAGGATGGTCAAGTGAGTCTTCATGAAGGTGATTTTGTGAAGGTCTAACCCATTCACTGACGACTACGAGATATATCGTTGTTTGGGCTGAAATTTTAGATTGATTACATACCTCCATTCGAGTTAAGGATTATTAGAAAGGAGGAATGAAAAATTTATGTAGTGCAAAAATATATTAACAATTTATTTTTATTATTAAAAATTATTACTTAGAAGATTATATTATAAAATAATAATTGTATATACATAAAGGTATTCCAAAAATTAAAAAAAATATTTTTATAGTTGTTGCTGTGTTC